>SSNS01000025.1:419204-756482 GCA_006937985.1 Aphyosemion australe
TTTTTTTTTCATTTAGTTTTACCCTGCTTAATCAGCAGATAGTGCTGTCAGCCTGCCACCATAAGCCCTTTTTATAAGACACACCATGCTGGCAAATCAGCGTAATATTACCGAATTTTGCGGCATTCGTGTTGCCACGCTTGATAGTAATATTGCTGTAATATTGCTGTAATATTGCGGCTTCGCCGGTTTTATAAACGCACATTAACTTAACAGAGGGAGGTGTCAAATTAATGCCGAGCTCCGGCCGGGAACTACAAAATGAAAGTGAAACTAAACACGGCCACAAGTTTCGTTTTCGAACCAGCTGAGATGATAAACTGGAGCGATGCGGCGCTCCGGGAGCGTCTCTCCGTTAGATCTGCAGCTCAGATCATCTGACTGTTCACAGTGATGGTGGAGGACACACACCTGTAGAGAAATGTGGAAAAAAAACTCAACGAGCGCGGCTTTGATCGCAATAAAAAGCAAGTTATGTCCAAGATAAACGGAAGTCCGTGACAGCGCGGAGACCGCCCCCATACCTCCTTTATGCCACCATCGCGTAATCTTTTATAAAACGGACATGATTGCGCAACATTACCGCCACGGTCTGAGCTCTTATAAACGACCTAACGCTCCCAGATGCCTCATAGGCGTTGCGCAAATTAGCGGCTGTTTTATAAAAAAGGCTTTAGACTGTATGTCCGCCATACACAAATCATGCAGCAGTGCCATCTAGTCTTTATTTCGCGATCCTTTTTTTTTTGACTCGATGCATTTTGTCACGTTTTATATCGCGAAATTTCGCCAAACGATATTTCGTCCCATCCCTAATGGATAGATGGTGAATGGATGGTAGATGGATGGATGGTGAATGGATGATAGATGGATGGATGATGGAAGGATGGATGGTGGTTGGATGGATGGATGGATGGTGGATGAATGGATGGATGGATGGATGGATGGATGGATGGATGGATGGATGGTGGATGGATGGATGGTGGATGGTGAATGGATGGATGGATGGATGGATGGATGGATGGATGGATGGATGGTGGATGGATGGATGGTGGATGGTGAATGGAGGATGGATGGATGGATGGATGGATGGATGGATGGTGGATGAGGAATGGAGGATGGATGGATGGATGGATAGTGGTTGGATGGATGAATAAAACAGTCAGATATTGTCTGAAGTCTCTAGACTTTCCATAAAACAAAGTAAATGATTAAACTTTTCATTTATTTTTAATTTAGCTTGTTTTCCTCCAACAAACAAACTAAACTTTTTCATTCCGTACCAAATTTCTCCACTTTATTGCAATGCTTAGTCAAAGCAGTTAGCGGTCCAGTGATATTTTCTGGGTTTGGGTCTGTCTAATTACAAAATAAGGACACCTGCTACATGAGCAATCTGCAGCAAAGGTTGACGGATAATTACGTTTGTAATTTGGCTCCCAGAGCCCTTCTCTTTTGAACCAACTCAAATGGTTTTCATTGGTCAGAGGACAGTCTCACTCTTGAGGATATAATGGCTAGAGTAACAGGAGACTTGGGTTAGGGTGGGAAGAGAGAAAGTGGATTATCTGCTTTAGAGTTGCTTGTATGTTTTACCACAACAATTTTCCTTGGAATGACTTATTTTTTTTATTTATTTGTAGTATTTGTATTTTTAATTTGTGAGGGGGGTGGGGGTGTGTGTGCATATTTTTTTCTATTTCAGTTATTTGAATGTGTAACAAAAGCTCCTCTTTTTACCAAAACTGTTTTTGTTCCCTTATAAATCTTTTTTTATCCTTCATAACTAGAAATGGAAAAAAAGAATAAAACCAACTACTTACCATATAGACTGTGTTTCGATCTGCTGCAATAGTTTGCATTTTAATATTAGTGGTGCCCATTTTGCTGGTGACACACGTCTTGTTGGGGTAAATGAGGCATTAAAGAAGGTGCTGCTGACTCGCTGCCATGTTACCGCGGCGATACGTCGACTTCGGGAGGTGTTGATAGTTTAATGAGCATTGGCAGCCAGCTACAAATTTGTATGCATGTTTTCTTGTCTCAGCCACTGAGTGGTCCCAGGTGATGGGTTTTGACGCAATCCACCACTTTCTACATGAGCCATTTGCAGAGATCCCTTCTCATTTAGACAGCCATGGGGTCCATTAGCACAGTGAGATGTGGCTGTGTCATTGCCAGACCGGAGTGACAGAAGTGACCAGGCAGACAAACAACAGTCTGTGTGTGTTTAGTAGAGAGAATTCAGAATTGAGTAATGGCTGTTGACTTGGCAATTCTGCATCTTATCTTGGCAACACAAGTTGCAACTGTGAACATTTCGGTTATCTTCTCCATCTCTTGTACTTGTCTGAAAAGCTTGTTTAGTTTACAGAGTTTGATAATTCAAATAGTTTAGGCGTTAGATATTTTAAAAACTGTATAGAATTTTCTGGAATAAAAAAATATGCATTTGGTCTAAAACTAAGTTGAAATGACCTGGGCTTTTCAGATTTCTCAGTCTAGTCCAGTTATTTGGTCAAGTCTCGCTTGCAAATGAGATCTTGATCTCGATGGGATTTTACCTGGATAAATAAAGGTTAAATAAAAATAAAATACAGTTTTAACTGTTTTATACTGTTAGGGTCTGTGTATTGGGTCTTATTCTCCAGGTTTTGAATGCAAAACAGGCAAATCCAGCTCTAAATAAACAAAAGTGAACCCTAATGTGTCAAAATTGTACTAATTTGCACCAAAACATGTACCATCCAGAATGAATCAGAAAAGCCATGAACAACTGCAAATTCAGGATAAAATGATGATTCAGTATTTTTTAAGGACTATAAGGTTATTTTTATATGTCAATAAATCATCATTTGAAATGAGAAACATTATTCACGAGTGGAAAATCAACCTTTGCCTATCTTCGTTGTACTGGACGGCCCAGGAAGTTCACCCTCAGGTCAGATGATGCAGAAATTGCAAAAAACCCAAGAGCTACACCTCAGACTCAACACATATCAGCTTGCATATAGATGGAAAGGTTTGTGGCAATAAAGTAAGGAGAAAACCTGAACATCTGTGACTCCTTTGGCAGGGTTGTCAAGAGAACGCGTCTTCTCTCTAAATTAAACATGACAGCACAACCTAAGTTTGCAAAAGTGCATCAGAACAATCCACAAGACTTCTGGAACAATTGCATTTGGACCGGCGAGACTGTTGCATCAAGTTTCACACACACACACACACACACAAAAACAGTATATACTGGCACAAACACCTAGATGGGGTAACTTTGGGCTTGCTTTGCAGACGCAGGATTTGTGCACCTTGCAAAATTTGACTTAATGACCTGTTTTGTACCGAAGTGGTTCAGAGTTGCAGTAAACGAGAGACGACCTGCCCGATAATGATCACATGAATGCAGATGACAACAGAACTGGGGGGGAGCTAACACTGGGAAACATTAAGAGCTGTGTGACCCAAAAAGGCAAAGAGAATGTACTGATTTTACACGTAAAAGCTAATGAGTCAAGTGTTGTGCACTTAGTTCTCTTCTGTGGCTACGGCAGGAAATCGGTGCTGTCTCGAGGGTGAAAGTGGGGGGTTGATTGAGATTCAGAAATGTTTAGATATGAGGAAAGTGTCTGATCAACATCCAAGTAAATACCGGAATGCAAGAACTTTCCTAACTCGTCCCAGGGTTCACTCATCTTCTCCTCCTCTCCTTTCTCTTTCTTCTTTTGACTAAAGCAAAACGTCTTCATCACTGGTCTGCATGTCTGCTCCAGCAGTTCAGTTCACATTTCTTAGAATGAGCTCAAGTTGTTAACATTTTATTGGAGATTTTCTGCATCACATTTCAGTTTGTTCTGACTTTTTAATCCAGATTAATTAAGATTAGTTAAATTGTGTTTTTCATGTCCTCAGAGGCCCCTTCTTTTTCCTTTTGTGAGCTAGAAAAGCCTGAACAATTACTGGCTGTAAACGCTGGTGGGAAAATCTATCATTTGAAAAGCCAAGGGTCTGAAACAAACACGATTTAGCAGAGGATGGTATCAGTTTTTGAGGCCTAAAATAACTCCAGCCTTATTGCTCTCCTCTCTTCTTTTGCCACAATTCTACGATAACAAGCATGAGAAGGAATCAGGTTAATCACTGATTACAAAAATGAAACAAACAGGAATTGAAGTTCTTATGCAACTCTTTTTATAAACCAGATTAAGTTGCATGAAGTTGCAAAATAAGGGCTAAACATTATTGGAGTTGCAATATTCCCAGGTTTTTACCTGCTGCATCTTTTCCCAAACCTTCAGTAAGGTGACAACACCAACTGCTGAGCGTTGGACTTTTCAGTCCTAACTTTCTTTACATCCGGCTGCTGTATCTGAAGTTTATATTTTATGCTCTTTTTGGTTAGGTAATACTCAATTAGAATCTTTGCTGGCAGAATCTGCAGCTCAGTGTTTGCCAGCTGGAAAATAAGATTCCTACAGCTGCCCACTACCTTCCGTTTACTTTGTCAGTAGATAAAAACGTAACTGAGATGTTCGTGTCTGAGCCAACGCTGCTTTGTTTTCTATTGCCAGTCCAGAGTCCACCTGTTTCATGGTGTGACCATATAAGCTGGTCAATAGATCATTGCATGGGCTATCAGTATACGAGTACCTCTGCTTTTTGTGACATAACAGCCTTAAATGCAAATATGTAGAGAAAGTGTCTCTGTTACTGAAATTATAATCCCAGATGTCATTTTAACCATTGCAGAATTACAGGCTGTGCTCAGTAATTGACATAGACATTTAATCAGGACACATTAAATAACAAATGCCAGTTCCTGCCAATAGCTGACATTACTGCTCATTTAGCACCATCACACCATCCCAATGGCTGTGATGTTTTGTCTTCAAACAGCCCCTATAGAGAGGAGTCACTGCAGCACATTTCCAGAAAGGCTTCAACAGTCTGGTATTGATTTTTATTTTCTGAAACAGATCTGGAGTGAGAGTACACCCTTCTGCTGAAAGACATTCAACCAGTCGGTGTTTTGATCGACAACTTTTATTGGTGCCATCATTAGATGAAAAAGGTTGGACTATAGTGGTTATTCTATAAGCAGCTTTGAGCAGATTTTAAGGGGAACTAAAGTGAGACAGAGCAATGTCCATCAGAACCCGTCGACCCAACCAGCAGTTATTGAAGTTGTTAAGAAGTGGACCATAATTCCACCATAACGATGTGAGAAGCTGATAAAGTCACTGAGAAGTTATGATTCAGTAACTGTTGAATAACTGTTGAACCAGACTTAGTTTTTCTGTTTCAGCTTTGTGTTTGTTTAATACAGTGGTTCCCAACCTTTTATCCATGAGGACCCCAATGGCTGCATCCAAAACAAGCCAGGACCCCCCAGCCCAAACTCCTACCCACATTAAAGTGACTTTATACAAACATAGAGTTATAACTCTTACCCCTACTGCACACTGGAAGCATCAGTGTCGCAGAACGGCAGTGGAACGGCGCCGCTTCAAATAGAATCCATTATAGTCTATGGGGGTGTCACAAACCAGCCGCGAAGCAGCAGTTTTCAGACGTGTTCCAGAAGCAGAAAGCCGCGCCGCACTGCTAAAGATAGGATTGGGTTCTATTTTTTCCACGAGCCACTTCTGGGATACGTCAATTTCCGCAGTTAAAAAAGGGCTAGACAGGAAATCACACTCGGTTTCAGTATAAAATGCCCAGTAATTTTCAAAATAAAAGTCTGTTGCAGCGATGCGATTTCATATCTATGTAGATTATGTCTATACGTGTGACCTCACGGCTTATTTACTTACTTGAGAAGTGCAGCGGTGTGTTTTTCATGGCTTTAATTCTGGCAGTGGAGAGGAAAAACATTATATATGATATCAAACAGCGATGTCACGTGTGAGTTTCTTCTTTTTGGTTTAATGGCGGATGGCATAAACAAACCGTGACCTTTGAAGTCTCGAGGGATTTTGCAATCTCGCGAGTCGAGCGAGGAGCACGATGGAGAAGCCGCTTTGCGGCTGCCTCTCACTGGAGTGCCATGATTGTCGCGAGTAAACTGTTCCGCTGCCGTTCCGCGCCACTGATGCTTCCAGTGTGCAGCCGTCATTAGACAGACGTATGATTATACTGCTGAATGTGTTACTGATATTTTATAAATGTAATTTTTACAAATATGATCTTGGTAACCTCACAACCTCAACATAGATTAAATTGTGGAGACCCCCTTGGGGGTTCACGGACCCCAGGTTGGCAACCACTGGTTTAATAAATACCCTGCAGACCACTGTATGTTTCAGAAGACTTGGAAATAGATTTAGGTCATTATATTTTCATTTACTGTATGTTCTGATGCATAGAATGCTATAAAAATGGCATGTTATATTTGGTGAAACACAAAAATGTATAATATGGTGCAAACGTTCATTTATTTCAGTAATTCTTAACTTAAAGGTGAAACTAATACATGAGATACTCATTTCATCCAAAGCCAGATATTTAAACCCTTTAATTATTATAGTTGTGATGATTATGGCTTACAGCTGATGAAAACCCCACAAATGTTCAATATTCTAGACTCAAATTGTCACACTTTAATGAATCCAGAACACCTGCAAAGGGTTCCTGAGCCTTTAGATGGTCTCGCAGTCTAAGATGAGTTACTGAAATAAATGCACTTTTACACAATGTTCTCATTTTTCGAGTTTCACCTGAAATAGCTTTAGACTTAATTGGTCTTTTGTTGCTTCTATACCTAATTGAAGTCATTTAAAATAAAAGTAAGAAAATTGTTCTTTTTTTAATGTGTTTTTGTTGTTAGATTCTTCTGAATCTAGTTGTAATTCTTAAAGGCTTGTTGTGTGTTTGTGATGTTTGGAAAGTTTTTGTTTTTATCCCCTCACTCTGCAGTAGAAGCACAAGTATTGAATTTATTGTGTTCTTTTTCATTTTGGTGTTAAAATGTGACCAGTTAGAAACGCCAACGTCTGAATATTTATCAAAAATAATCAGCATCACTTAAAATAAGACAGAAGATGAGTAAATGAAGGGATTAACAGTGCATCTAAGTTAATTTACAAATGTCTACACGGACTTTCGGTCATAATGAACCAAAGGACTTAACTTTGCTTTGCCTTTCACACTGTGCAGTGAACACTAACTTGGGTTGGCAGGGTGTTGTGATTTCACAGTTTGTAATGAGCAGCCCTCCACCACATGCATGCACTTTTTAATTTTTTTTCCAAACAAGCCTCATACTGGCTCAACATGCTGTTATTCATCTTCATAATTAAGTCAGACAACACTTTGGTCGCAGTTGTGGTGACTATCAATCACACAGGAAGCCCATAAATCTGGGGGGCGGAAGGGAAGACAGATGATAAATCTAATGTCCGAGGAATCTGTTGGACTCACATTTTGCTCGACTTTACTGTGTGCAGTAAATGCTCCACTGACTGGTGCTGCACTCATACCGGCGCCAAACCATTTGATAATGTGAATATTAAAGTATGCTGCTTATATATAAATGGTGCTAATTTACACATTTTTCCATAAATTGTGTATTTTACATCAGAAACACCATAAGAACTACCAGACCACAAAAAATGACATTGTATTTGTTGAGTAAATTGCCCCGCATTTAACTTGCTAATATAAAACGTTATAGTTTTTTTATTTTGGCTGATATCAAAACACTCATCTGTGCATTGTTGTTGGTTTTCCAGCTTTAAGATTCCCAACTAAAATGTGTAGCACTTATAAAGCCTGTAAGAAATTAAGGTCAAGACATTTTAATGGAATTCTTAGTTTTTGTGATCCCCTTATTAAAGAGCAGATTCACTGAGAAATCGTTTTTTATTTTTGAAAATGATCAGTCACTAAGTTTAACATGCAGGCTGAACATGATAATAGACTTCTGTCCCTATTTCCTGCATTAGCTTCTGATAGAAAATACACAGAAAAACGCTCAGTTCAGAAACGCCTGACAGAGCTACGTCACACTGTCACTTAACACCCATCTACACTCGTGACGGGGAAGGCTGTTGTTGGTTTAGCATCCAGGAAACAGCAGAGAACGTCTCGGCTAGTAGAAGCTAACCGTTAGCATTAGCAACTCCACCACACAGCAGAACTCCTCCAGGCTTGTGTTATTTGTGGAGATAAAACATCAACGTTGCAAAGCAAACAGAGTCAGTGGTAGAGTCACGTTGCTGTTAGCCAATCAGACGAGAGATGTCCAAATATCAGGAAATAAGACTCCAAATCCTGCCATATTCTGCCACTTTCTCCTCCAGCTGAGTTCTACATCCTGAAACAGGAGCATCTGAGCTTTTTCCCCCAGGCATTCATTCCTAGAGTAAAGTTGCATTTTCAGTTGTTTTTATTGGTAGCACTCAGTAGCTGTCTATAATAGAAATAGATCTACAACAGGCAGCACATTGCATTGGTGTGGTATTGTTAGCTATTGTGAGCCTATATTTGTTTTTGCTTATGCTGCATGGAGGCTTTGTTACTGTTCAGATGTTTCATTAGTTTTACTGCACATAAATACTTGTTATAATGGATTTTTTTATTGATTATGTTTTACAAACTTTTCTCCTCTTTTATCAGAAACGCTGTGATATTTCATCTTTCTGTCCAGTAAATACAGGCTCAACGTACATTGCAGCCACAATGTCTCATGTCGACCTCAGAGACTTAGAAGTGTAGAAGAGATTGACTCTGGTGTAAAGGTGCAAAGTTCTATGTTTCCACAATACTGACGAGCATCAATGTCTCAACAAAATTATTTTCTATTCTTTAGATGCAAGCTTTCTGTTTTTGTAGGAGGTTTTTATTTTCAGCGTACCAAAGTCGCTCAACCACAGTTTCCTGCTAAAATCGCCCACCAACAGCCATTGGCTTCAGTTAGCTCATAGCTACATCGGCTCAGAGTTTGATGGGTGTCAGTTATCTGCCCCCACCCTCACAGCCCCGCTCTCAGCTCCATCCTTGCATTTTCTGAAAATGACAAGACCCATGACTCATGGAAACCACCCACTGGGCTTTAATTCAGCTCTTCAGTAACCTACAGGTGATGTGCGGAGGGTCCATCCATTATATATACAGTAAATGTTTTTTTCTTAGAAGGGCGGGGGAGGATATTCGGTTTTACAAGAACCTGACTACATGGTTACATGACCTTAACGATGCATTCAGTAACAACTACGAAATTGGAATTTCCATTCTCTACATTTGAAGAAAATGTCTGAAAGTGGCTAGATTACTTAATTGGGAAATAAAACATCATACAGTCTGTGAAGAACATTAGCTCTTGCAGAGTGGTGATGGTGTTCTCTGCTTTCTGTTTTGTGGTTCTTGTTTTTTTTTTGCTAGTAACTTTTTCACAACCTTTGTTGTGTCTCATTTTTTGTGTTATCCTGTTTCTTTGTCTTTTTGCAGAGTATGCATGGGATCTCATACATGACATTGCATTTGTTCTGATGGTTTTTTCTCTTTTGGTTGCACTAACATCTTTCATATGGTTTTGTTGGTGTGTTTATATTGTTTTTTCATTGCTTTTCGTACTTTTTCTGTTTTTCCTTTGATGTATGGTGCAGTTATTTGATCAGCTTCTTCTGGTTTTCTGCTTCTTTGTTTTTGATCCTTTTTCTTTCCTTTGGATTCGTTCTCTTGCTTGTGTTATGGCTCCTTTAATATGTCCATCTTTGTCTTGTTTTTCTGTTACTATTGCTGCTCGGTGATATAATGTTCTAATAACTGACATTTTATGTATAGTGGGGTGTTCTATTGATCCATGTTAGTTGGTTTCTTATATGTATTCATGTTCAGTGTGCCGTCTTCTTGTCTGGTTGTCTTCATGTCCATGAATGAGGGACGTTTCACTGATATTAAATGCTTACTGTGAATTTAAATCAAAACTAGTCAAAAATAAATGACAGTGGCCACAGACATGAATAGATTAGACGTGCTGCAATCTGAAAGACGTTTGCATTAGAAAGCTACGTCTACTTTTCAGGTTTGTTGTCTACTTGAGATGAGAGGAAATAATTGCTTTTGTCCTGCAATCATCACAGAAAACCTGATTAAGAGAAGTTCATTGCATCACTGGGGCGTCTCAGTAGTTTAATGTATTTATTTTATATACTTATGATCTCCTTCCCCCTAAAAATGTTCCAATAAGCACCGACAAAGTGGGATCAGAAATCTGCCACAATACAAACTGCAGACAAGGAGCAAATCCTCTCTCTCTCTCTCTCTCTCTCTCTCTCTCTCTCTCTCTCTCTCTCTCTCTCTCTCTCCCTTTACATTCCCTCGAACTGGGTTGGCAGAGGGAGGTCACCGCTGTGGCATCCCACTAGGTGGGACAGGTCTGTTCTATCCATCATGGCTAAAGTGCCTATGAGAGGCCTTTAATATTTTACTAATTAAGATTGCTGAGTGCTCAATTATCATTTACTCCTGGTAAAGTGGGCTGAGTTCACAGCAAAGTGTTAAGTGACATTGATTGCCTTACTGCCTTGTATTTGCTATAATGGGTTTCATGTGATTTGCTCCTTTTTGACGGCCTAGCTGTGGTTGGTATAGACATGGGTGATATTGTAGGACCTGGCAGAATTTGTAATAACTGTAGTTTGATTATTCTGTTCCACTTTCCTTCTTTTGTTTTACACATTTTCTTTTAAAGCCATACGATGCAAATTTTTCATATTTTAAATCATGTTCTTGAGCCAGTGTGTGCTAAAATGACCCTTTACAGGGTTAATGAAATGTCACTCAGACCCCCACCGCCCTCTGTGGCCAGAATACCACACTTGCAACTTCAGAGTGCCGGTCTGGTCTCTGTTGGACTTAATAAAGTGGAGCTGACATGTCTGGGGCTGCAGTCTGCTTCCAGCATGTTTCCTGCAACACAGCTGATGTGTTTGATTTAGTGATGAACCGCTCCTGTAGACACTAACGAAGGCTGAGGAGACATTTCAGCAGTTAGAATAAGGTGTTAAAAAGACGAACACACAGCGAGGAGATAAGTTTCACTTTTGCTTTCGCTAACAGACACTAGGGGGTGCTAAACACAAGCTAAAACTGCATCATATCCCTTTAACTTGCTTCAATAACCTTTTTTGGAGCACAGTTTTTCTTAGGGGCTAATATTTCAGAAATAAAAGGCTTTGTGTTGACGTCACAGGATTGCTTTCTATTGCAAAGGCCCAGTTATTAAGCAGTCAACCACTGGAAGCAAAAAGCAAGCTTGGCTGAGTTGCAGGTGGCCTTCTTTCAACAGTGCACACACACACACACACGCGCGCGCGATCCATCTTTGGCACTCATAACCTCAGCTTTGTTTTCACCTCTCAGCATTAATACAAATAACACAGCAAGTTGAGACAATATAGGTTTCTGGCTGCTGGTGAAGGAAGCCGGTTAGCAAACCCAAAATGTATTTGTGATATTTGAAGAGCAAACATTTTGGATTTCAGGTTTCTCAGTGTTTGATTTTTCCAGCCAAGGTTGGGTGAGACGAGAATATCGTCTCAAAAAGTGTGTCACACATCTGCAGATGACTCATGGCTCAAAGTCGACTAAAACATTTTAAAATGTTTAATTAGGAGGGCTGTGGGTCCGCAGATGACCTTCTCTAGTCTGTTTAGCTTAGTCCTCATTTTGTATCAGAAATCACATCCTTTATTATAGTGAGACCATCTATCCACGTATGTTTCTATTAATAGAAAACTCATAAAACCAGTTTATTGTGTCATTCAGCAGCAAATTACTTTAGTTTTCATGTGCATTCAGGAAATATTTCAGGCTGTTGGCAAACCTGTTCTTTGCAGAAACCCCAAAAAAGAAAAGAAATAAATCTAGTTTTTCTTTTTTAATAAAATACATTTAAACCAGACTTCATTTGAATAGTACATCAAATCTTTTCAACTACTGGAGAATTAAAAAAATCAATGGGAGAAGAACGATGGCTGTAATTGCTAGACCCGATTATCCTCTAATTATTGTCTTTGTAATTGGAATTGTAGAGATCCACCAGCTTCGTTTGATTTTTTTAAAGGGGAGAGTGTGTTGGGCTAACTCTTTGTAAAAGGTGCATCTGAATGACAAAAAGAACAAAATAAAAAGTGGAGAGTGAAATGGAAATAGGGAGATTAATTGTCTGTTGTCCGAAGATTGGCTTTCAGCTACAAATTTCTTGTCATGCATTTTGACGAGGTGGCGATGAAAAGGATCCCTCGTGTCCCACATTACCAGGCCAAGGAAAGAAGAGCCCAGAGCAAAAGTGAGGAGGAGGCCCACGGTGAGAGTATAATGGAAAATAGAAGGATGGAGGCCAACGGTGGAGGAGCACGAGGATGTGAGGCAGATGTGAAACAATGAATCTAGACTGGAAAGCAGAGCTTTCATGCATTATAATCAGTTGACCCGTTCAGAGAATGCTTTTAAAATACTTTTAAAAATTAAAGTTAAAAATGTTAGTTACAAATATTTTTGGCTTTACAAAAAAAGGCAGATGCAAATCTCCCTGGATTTCTTTTTCTTTTTTCTTATTTTTTTTTTGGTCTAACATAAATGTTTCAGCTCTTCAGGCCTGTTCAAGGTCACTGTCCTTCACTCAGGTGATTGTGGCTCAGGGTTAAGAGTTTGCCCTGTAATCAGCGGGTTGCCGGTTTGAACACCAGCTCTATCCATGTCAGTTGTTGTGTTCTTGGGCAAGACAACTGACCTATCTTGCCTGCTGGCGGTTGGTGGGTCTGGTGGTGTTGATTGTGTGTTAGCCTCACTCCTGTCAGTGTGCCCCGCTGCAGCTGTGGCGTGTCACCATTAATGTGTGAATGACTGTTGTTTAAGGCCTGGGATATACTTGCATTCTAACCTCGCGTTGGCACAGGCAGCAGGCTGCGTCTTTGTTCACATACTTGCTGCTGCACTGCATGTAGTACTGGAATGTTCCACTAGGGGGCACAGTAGAGTACTCAGACCAGATAGAGAGCCGGGTTTGTGGGTACAATCAAAACAAACATGGCATTAATAAAAGAAATCAGTAACTGGTTAATTTTGAGATCACAGAAAAAACCACAGCAGCGTTATTGTAGATGGTATGAAAGACCTCTAAACCAGAGATGGAGTCACCATGGTGAGTGTGTCTTGCTCGTTTTGTCAACTCCACCTACTGGTTACTCATATATTGCAGCGTTCAAACGCGTCACATTAATTATGGGAAACGTGCACAAACAACGCGTCAAATCAATGCAAGTTATGCGTGGCAGCCATTTTAAACACGCGTATGTGTCGTCAAACAGCAAGTAGGCCTAAAGTGATTTGGAGTCCGAATTCATAGTTCCATCAGCAAGTCATCCAAATCCTAAAGCGACAAATAAACCCATGGCCATCACACTTCCCCCTCCACGCTTGACCTTTGGTATGACGTTATTCTTTAATGCAGTGTTGGGTCATGTACACACGTAGCCGCGTTTTTGTAAAACCGAATATCCTCCCTCACCCATCTAGGAAATAATCTTGGAAATGCGGACAATGTAGAGTTTGTGAATCTCCTCCTTTGAGAGATTTTTTTTAAATCATTTTGGTGTCATATATCTTCATTTTCATGTGGATGGCAGGCCAAACCTTAGAAACATATCTTCGTTTTGCAGGATACCCGGCTACGTGTGGACAGGATCTGACTTGTGACACAGCCTCCAGAAGGTTCCACTGTTGTCCTCATAGTGTGAGCCAACAAATCAGTTACTAAAATGAAAACGACACAGAAGACAGAGCATGAAGAAGCAAGAACGTGCAAAGATATCCTAACTTTTCTAAGAACGTATGGCAGCAGAAATAAACGGATTTGTTTTACATTTCAAATCCTAAAACTTCTAGAAAGTCTTGAGATTGAAGTCATTTAAAAAGAATGCAAGTAGTTTTAATTAAACCCTCTAACTTCATCCACCTTCTAGATCTTGCTGGTAATAAATGCACAGCTTTTACTCCAGGATGCTCAGGGAAAGCTCACCATCCCTCCAACAGCACAGCCCCTTTTTTCTATCCAAAGACATGAATATCTTTTACATAGACTGATTGTTAATCCATATGAAACAAGATTACTTTTGTGATAATTTATTGGTTCAGATCTCTCAACTTCATCACTTTACTCAATACGAAGGAGAGCGAGGGAGCTGCAGTCCTTCTGGATGTAACATGCATCAACACGGGAGACATTCGTTAATGTTCTTGCTGCTATCGCAGCTCAAATATTCAAATAAAGCCACGAGGGAGATGAGGAATGAGTGGCAGATAAGACTCGTCCACCCAGAGTGAATTGGTTGGCAGTTCTGTGTGTGCGTGTGTGTGTGTTCGTGTGTGTGTGTGTGTTCATTCCAGGAAGTCATAAGGGTTCCTTATCAGAACTCCACTGTCATTCAAATGTTGAATGGCACTGACATGGACATAAAAATAGTCCGGGAAGGAGGCTTCTTCACCACTGCTCTGAAAAATGGGAAGAATTCAATTATAGCTGCGCACAAGTGTGTGAAGGGACTTGGAGGTGAGACGTTGAGACTTGGTCTGGTTAATATTTAGGAATGTACGCAAAGTTAGCTCGAGACACCAAATGATGAATATTTTTATATCAATATTTCTTCTCTAACACACACACACACGCGCACACACACACACACACACACACACACACACACACACACACACACACACACACACACACACACACAATTCCAGTTGTACTCAAATGCTACCATTTTAAGTGCAAACATTGCAAACCATTAATGAATTCAGCCTTCAGGCGTTCTTTTTTAAATTAATCTCTTGTTCAGTTATTATGTTGCATCAGTGGGAAACTCTGAAGAGGCCAGAGATAAATTCCTCTAGTATTCTGAGTGTTTTTTCTTTCTAATAAATCTTAAATTCATCTGTGACCAGAGAAATAAGTAAGTGTGTTAAGCTGCACCAGTTTCTATTCTACTTGTATTCTTTTCATGTTTCTAATCAAGTGACTTGGTGACCTTTTGTATGATACACTCCAATTATTCTCCTTCAACCCAACAAAACTCAGTCATTCATTAGAACAAGCAGTTATCAGCAAATTGTCGTTTTTTGTCAGATGGCAGGGGTTTTATGATTCTCTGTAGTTCAGTTTTGGAGATCATTTCTTTACATTTATTCCTGTTTAATTTGGACAAAATAAATGAATTAAGCAGGAAACTCCAACTGTTTTCTCTTAAAGCCATACTATGCAACTTTTTCATATTTTTAAATCATTTTCTTGAGCCAGTTTGTGCTAAAATGACCCGCTCTTTACACCAGAGTCAAGGCGCTCTGCACAAACAGAGTGTGCATGCGCAGGATTCAGTGGTTGAATCACCTGTGCAGAAGCTGTTAATCACCTGCTGATTGAAATTAGGTGTGTTGAAGCAGAGTTAAAACTAAACCATGATGGGTACCAGCCCTCCTCTGGTTTAGATGATCCACCCGGAAGTAAAGAACGCCCGCAATACCTTTAAACAATATTATTTTTTCCTCATTTCACTTTTTATCCAATTTGCAGCTCTCTCAATTCAAGTTCCTGACAGAAAATGTCTTTTCACATGATGACTTACGCAGCTTCAGAGCTCCAGACATTTTTTGAAAGTTAATTTCTAAGTATTTCTGTGGTTTCTTGAATCATTTAATATTTATTTTTATATTTGACATAATTTGGGGGGTTTAATACAATCAACCTCAGTTTCCACTATAATAACACAGAATCATTCAATCTTTCAGCCGTCTGCCCTGCAGTGTCACCTGCATCCACCTTAATGAAAGGGTTGGCAACAAAAGCCACACAGAATCTTAGCTTCTCAAAATGATTGTCATCTTTTTTTTACATTCTGCTCACGGTGGGTCAGAGTACTTTGGTTTGAAGGTTTCACTGTCCCTGCCTGGCTTTCCAACATTTTTAAGATGTTAGTTTTACTCTCAACCCTACAATTTGTGCTTCTTTGAGTGAGGAGAGAAAGATTTATTTTTAAATCAGGAGTATTTTGGTATCATTGTGTTTGTACATCAGTTTCCTCTCAACTGAACAGCAGCTTCATTATGAATGTGATTCCTGCTCATTTGAATTTTTGAAGTGTTTGTGATCAGTTGAGGTTAACACAAGTGAAATCTTAAGGTTCTCTTACAGCTCAGAGCATTTCTGCATTAAATTAATATTGACAAAAAAAGTACACTTGCATGATTTGCCTAATTGTAATAAAATATGAGTGGCCTATTAAGCTTTCATTGTTAAAGGTGTGGGAAACTCGTTTAATCAATACATTTGCAGTGGTCTCTGGTAGGAATGAATGCCTTGCAAGCCGTACTCGGGGCAAGAAAAGCCCAGAATTTCTTGGATCAGCACAGACAAGTCTGCTGCTGCAGAGAGTAGCAGCAGAAAGCAGGATTTGGAGTCTTATTTCCTGATATCTTGTCTCAGATTGGATAACAGCAACGTGATACTACCACTGACTTGCAACGCTGATGTTTTATCTCCACAAATAACACAAGCCTGGAGGAGTTCTGCTGTGTGGTGGAGTTGCTAATGCTAACGGTTAGCTTCTACTAGCCGAGACGTTCTCTGCTGTTTCCTGGACGCTAAACCAACAACAGCCTTCCTCGTCGTGAGTCAAGATGGGTGACTCCATGAATGTTAGGTGACAGTGTGACGTAGATCTGTCAGACTTTTTAAATCCTAGAGTAGAGAAGCTAATGCAGGAGATAGGTGTAGGAGACTATTTTCATGTTCAGCCTGCATGAAAAACTCACAGGGACCAATAATAATCACAAATAATCATTAAAAAATGTTTTTTCAGTGAACCACACCTTTACATGGATTACTGTATATCTTTTACAGTTTCAGCTGTGTTGTTTAAAACAAATGGTTCAGAAATTCACAAGAAGTTCAGAATTTCCATGGATCTGATTTCAGTGATTACAGGAAATTTTATAGAAAATAATACTTTTTATCAAAAACAGGAGGTAACTTGTTTTTCTCTGTCAAACTAAAATAATTTAGATTCATTTAGACCTGATGTTAAGTGGAGTTTCAAGGGAAAAAAAAAAATTACACTTCATACTTGTTCACTTTTCATTCTATTGTCTAACTGCATCAAACCTTCACACTTTGTCAAAAAACTTTGGATTTGCTCTCACTGATAAAAGTCGTTTGTACCTGTAGTTTATGAGTTTAGCTTCTAACTGAAGCTTCCAGACTCTGAAATTCTGATTCCCTTTAAAGATCCCACTCTGATTGTAGTTTCACGTTTCTGCACCCACACGACTCCTTTACTTCCCCTCTCCGTGTCCATTCTTCCTTCTGTCTAATCAGAACCATGTTGTACATGTGGACAGATTCATACATCCAAATTTGCGTATACACACGTTTGAGTTCCTCTACTTGCCTTGATGGATGTAATAGAGTTTTCGGGATGCAGCCGGGCGCCTCGTCTATTGCTTCAGGCTCCCGTCATCATAAAAAGCTTGGCTTGGATTAGTGCAACATTTTTTTTTTTTGGTGTTTTCAACAAGACTGGTCAGTACCTGCACCTACAGGACGGAGAACCAGTTTGGGAGTTCGTATGTTGGCTTTTGCCTTTTCTGCATGTTGCAATTTAACACCATGACTGTCGTTTAGGTGATCACAGCAAAACATGCAAAAACAGAACACAGAAGAATCTGCTTTTAATTCAATAATATGTTCAAGAGCCCCAAAGCCCAGAGAAGAATCTGCAGGATCTCTCCCAGGCTGATGGCAGCTTCCTTTTCCCACTAACGGTTTTTAAATCATGGGTGATGGTGACGAGCGATAGTTTGACACATTTTCTGCTCACTGATTCACGACCGTATGAATCATGTTCGGTCATTGCAGTAAATTAATTTGGTTGTAACTCCTAATCTTCAAACGAGGTTTATGACCGATTCACAGTGAATCAAAACAATTACCATCCCATCCTGGCAGCTACGAGAGTAGATGGTTATGGATGGAGCTCTAAAACAAGGAAAAGAGCAAACTTGAGATTTTCTTTGGCAAAGTTAGACTGGTGCTGCATTCACTTACCTGCTTATTGTAGACATCAAGCTCTCTGGTGTTACACTGCTGTGAATAGAAACGGCTTCAAAATTAAAATAGAAAAAAATATGAAGACAAGATGGAACACAAACCTCCTCTGCAAGTCTTAAAAATGAAATGCATATAACTCCCATTATTAACAGACAGTCTAACTATAGGGTAGCTAAAATGAGTCAGCACGCTGTGCATTTACATTATTCTTGCAGATATGATCTTGCAGAGCTGCAGTAAAAGATGCATTCTGCTTAAGATAGTTCAAACCTGCAATTAATAGAAATCCAATTTTGTGCTCTTAAAGGGGTTCATCAGTAAAACTAATTCTGCACGAGTTCATCCTCTCAAATTGTCCATCTGAGACAAATAAATGTGGATCTATCTGTATTAAGAGCCAACTTCATCTTTACAACATTACTTTTGACACTCAGTGATCAATAATAACTTCGGAAGGTTTAATAAAACTGCTTTTTTAATGTAAGATCCAACAATACTGAAGGAAAGGGTGTTTGCTGTGCACTGAGGTTTTAGTCTGCAGCATTTCCATCACTCTGTCGCTGACAGGAAGCACCCCTGTGGTCAGTAACTGACCACAAAGCGTATTTATCTCCATGTTTGCGCTGTCTTTCCAACAATCAACGTCAAAGTGAAAGAAAAAATAACTGGGAAGCTTCAACAACAAAGTCTCGCTGTTATCTTATAAAGCAAAGGGTTCCTTTTATCAGCTTACACATCCAGTCATCACTTCATTCCTGTAACCACCGTCTGAATTACAGCCGTATGGATCTCGCTGCTGCCAATCAATCAAGGTGAAAGGGAACATTTTTAGCCGGCCTGTCCACCTCCCTGAGAGCAGAAGGATGGATTACTGAGATTCGTCTCTGGGGAAAGATGGTGCACACTACTCACGTATGAATGATTTCTTCAGTAATGCGCATGTTTAAATCTACAGAAACCAAATGGAATAATTAAACATGTTTTTTTCTAAGTGTTAAAGGAAGGAAAACATGACGATCACAAGCTTTGTCAGTGTCTCATCTTTAATTGATACCTCTTGAAATGGTTCGGTAATTGGTTTTGAAGATGATTAGGATGTCCCAAGTTCACTTATCTGTAATGTATTCAGCTGGACAGAAATCAATGTTGGATGGATTTGATGAGGATCAATTTGCAGAATAACCTGAATAAACATAACGCTCCACAGCACCGACACTTAATGTCTGCAGCCAGAGTAGAAAACAGAAAAAACACATGAATAAATAATAAACATGCTCTTTTTACTGATTGTTTTTATCCATCTGATCGCTCAGATGTTCTTTTTTACAGATCTGACCGTAACACAATCAGTTTGAAAAAGCTGGATTTTTCTCTCCTTCTCTGTATTTTTATTTCTGAAACTGAAGCGTTCACAGCTCACCTCTTTTTGCACCTCGACAACATGTCATCCTGAGCCTAGTGCAGTTTTTAAAGCTCACTGATGAGACAGAAAGTGAAAAACCTTGAACCTGCTCATTACTGAAGACTCTCAGCAACCAGGATGGCATCAAAGAAAAGCTCTAAATTGACTCCTTAACACCTCTGAGTCAACATCAGCACGCCTGGCTGGCCTACTTTACTGAAACATTTGCATCACCTTGAAATAAAACTCCAACTCCTTCTGTACTTCTCCAGATGCTCATGTAAAACATGACTAGTGCAAAAAAATACACCTTTTCTCTTTAAAGTTTATTGGGAATTGGTTTATTCTCCATTTTGTCTGTATTTATTAAATGCTATTGACATCTAATCTGACCTTAAATGATCACTTAGAGTCATTGCAAACTTGAAACTAAACCACTTTTCAGACTTTACATTAAAAAAGCCTAAAGGAAAATGTAGTTTCGTACTTTTTTATATGTCCTTGAATGACGTTATGGCATCTTTGTAAAACAACAGGTTTTAGAACTCTTTTAAATAAATATGTTTGCTCCTTCAACATTATTCTCATTAAATATTGCTTTTGCTGATTCCACTTGAGAGTTGGAGAGATCTGGTTTTCTGGGCTGACTTACTTTACGTGCCGTTTCTCTTTATTGTCTCCTGAACTGTGCTGCATGCTTTAGCAGTTCATCGCTGAAAATATGTTACAGCAACTTGGGGGTAAAAGCTCCCCTCAGACACTAAACAGAATACATATAGAGTTATCTATGGAGAGAGTCATGCTGGGAGCATGATGGATTGACTATCTGCTGCTTTTTGTTTGTTCTGGGAAACACTCACAGTTTGAAATAATCGCTTTAAAGTTGTTTACTTTTTGAAGAAATCAGCTGTGTTCATGATCTGAAGAACTGATCCTTTACATAACGTATAGGCATCAAATAGATGACCGAATATTTGACAGCGTTGTCATGGAAACATTTTGCACAACACTCTGATAGGAGGCTGAAACTTAAACAGGACATATCGGCTGCATTTGTAGAAAAACTCTACAGCAGTGTTAGGGATTTTTTTTTGTCCAAATGAAGTGGTCTCTCTTTTTTTCAGTTTTATTTTTTTTTTATCTCAATTTCTATCTTATCTCTTTTAATGTGTTCATTTCTACTATTATGTTTTAATCATTTTTAGTAGGAACGCTCAATATTGGTTTTTATACCGATATCCAATTATCTAACTCAGTTTCCTATAGCGATATATTCTGTGTCCCCCTCTCGTTAAAAATAAAAATAAATAATTTCAGTTTTATATATATATCATTTTTAAATACTTTTTTTTCCGCGTGTGGTCTCATCCTTCCAAGCTCGGGTCCTCTACCAGAGGCCTGGGAGCTTGAGGGTTCTTCAGTATCTTAGCTGTTCCTAGAACTGCTCTTTTCTGGACTGAGATGTCTGTTGTTGTTCCTGGGATCGGCTTTAGCCACTCCTCCAGTTTGGGGGTCACTGCTCTGAGTGCCCCGATGACCACGGGCACCACCGATGTCTTCACTCTCCAGGCTTTCTCAAGTTCTTCTTTGAGGCCCTGGTACTTCTCTAGTTTCTTGTGTTCCTTTTTCCTGATGTTGCATCACTTGGTATTGCCACGTCAACCACAACGGCTGTCCTCTGTTGTTTGTCCACCACCACAAAGTCCGGTTGGTTCTCCATCACCATTTTGTCGGTCTGGATCTGAAAGTCCCACGGAATCTTGGCTCGCTTGTTCTCTACTACCTTAGGGGGTGTTTCCCACTTTGACCTTGAGGTTTCCAGTCCATTTTCTGCACAGATGTTCCTGGACACTATGCCAGCCACTGGTTGTGGCGTTCCATGTGTGCTTTCCCTGCCAGCATCTGACACCCTGCAGTTATGTGGTGGGTTGTCTCAGGGGCCTCTCTGCATAGCCTACATCTTGGGTCTTGTCTGGTGTGGTGTGGTGGATCTCTGGTGGATCTCTGGTGTTCAGGGCCTGTTCCTGTGCAGCCATGATGATGCCTCTGTGCTGTCCTTCAGACCAGCTCTTTCTAGCCATTGGTCGGATTTCTTGATATCAGCCACTTCAGTTATCTGTCAGGGGTACATCCCATGTAGGGGATGTTTTTATTTTTTTTTCTACCTCAGCACAGATTGTGAGTCATCAATAACAACCCCTCTCATTAACTTTAATCTCGTCTCCTCTTGTTTAGGTGCTGTTGAGCGTTATGCTTGGTGGTTTTGTCAGAGCTGGTTTATTTACAATCTGGTCAAAAACTTTGACTCTAATTTGTTCTCATTGTCATTCACAACCCATTCTCCGAGTGCTAAGATTGTGCTAGATCTTGTGGTAAAACACGATATGCATTCCTAAGGAATATCAAGCCTTTACCTTTTGTAGTTGGTGTTAAATCTTGAAGGCAAAGTGACTTCCTGTTCAGCTGACACTGACATCTTTGTTTGTGCGTCTGCATATTTCTCTTTTACAAGCTTTGTATTTTATTCAGGACTCGACAAACATCGCTCAACCTCCACATTAAGTCTTCTTGAATGAGTTTTATAATCCTTTGCATTGTTTCCTCTGACAGCTTTCTTGTTGAGGCCATGTTTTATCTCAGTGAGCCAACTGCATCAGCCTAGTGTCTAAAAGAATCTCTTTAGCTGCAGACTCGTTTGCATTTGTTATGGAACCTAAAAAGTACAACTTGAGTTCATTTCTGTTCATTATATGTATATTTTTTCCAACTTGGGGATTCAAGAGCAACACTTTTTTTTCGGCTGAAGACCCATTAGTAAATGATGGCTATAATAAAAACTACAGTAGAGCAGCCATGATTTAATGTGCTATGAATGAGTTTCTATGTTCATCCAGCCACTGCAGTACTCAGGAGCCCATTAGGTTTTCTTGG
This sequence comes from Aphyosemion australe, assembly GCA_006937985.1. NCBI lineage: Eukaryota > Metazoa > Chordata > Actinopteri > Cyprinodontiformes > Nothobranchiidae > Aphyosemion > Aphyosemion australe. Next base: position 441,638 of record SSNS01000025.1, read on the forward strand.
GCCTGCCAGCAGAGTCGTGATGCATTTGTTTTGACCTAGCAAATTAAAATGTCTGCTCTTATCAATGCCCTCGAGGCTGAAGAGGAGGTGGCGAGAAAGATGTCACAGTCTGTCCTTGTCAGGTTGCTGCTCTGTCTTCTATCACTTGAGTTACCACAAAGCTGCTGTCAGACAAAAGAGCATTTGTGCCCTTTTCGCGCATGAAGGTGTGTGAGGGTGTGTGTGAGTTAAACAGGGGAGAGAGGACATTTTTTATGAAGCATAAATATGTATGCAAAGCAAATAAAAGCATGGGATTTGTAATTTAGGAGGGAAATCAGTCACAGAAGAATGCACAAATGTTTATTTGATTCTTTACATCTTCAGTGTTTATTTCAAATGACTGAAAAACATTAAGGCAACATTTTCTAATCAAGTTTTGTAAGTTTGTTCAACTAACTAGCATTTTTGAGTAAGTACAAGTTAATAATTAATTGTTTTCTACACTATAAACACTTTCATTGCTATTACCACAAAAAATTAACAACTTTCAAACAATTTTTGTAAGTTTAGTCAACCAATTCATATTTTGAGTAAGGAAAACGTAATAGTTTTGCATTTTTTCTACACTAAAACCTTTGCTTTTATATTATTTTAAAAAGAAACAAAATAAAATGAGTGCATCATAAAGTTGTATTTATTATTTTCAGTGTAGAGTCGATGACTCGTGGAGGAGTTGTTACCTAGCTGGTGTGTAGTTGTGAAAATATTTGTGTTTGCTCTCTCTCACATGCACCTTTCCTGCCGGTGTCCTGGTTCATGTAACTCGTGCAACTCCACGGACAAACTTGTAGCTTGTTTGTGTTTGTGTGCTTCTGCTGATGTATGTTTGGGGCAACAGAAGGGCTTCTAATGAGGATGTTGGTGTGAGGTGCCATCCAGCTGTCCTGCTGCAAAACTGCATCCAGTTTCACTTAGCATCCCAGTCCGTTCCCCGTTTTCCTTCTACCATCTGTGATCCGTCTCATATTTCCTGTGTCTCTTTTTCCATTTTTCCCTGATAGTGTTGTTTCACTCTTTCACCTTGGCTCTGTCGTACTTTCCCCTCTCATTACAAACACAGATAACATCCTCACATTGTACCTCCCCGTGCATGTGTGTTATAAGTACTATAGTACTATTTATTTATGGTGTACATGCTGTTGTCAAGAATCCACTCAGAAAAACTAAACTGTATTACTTATCTTTTCTTTCCATGCAGCTTTTCCAATTTTCCTTCAGCTTCCATTAAATCAATTTATCCTCTTTTCACCTACAAGCCATCTGCTCTGCTAGCAGATGTCCCTTGCTACCTCAAACTCATTTCCTTGTCCATCAGCTTACTTTTTATCTTTAAACTCTTGTCAGCCTAAACCTGCTTGTTTGGTCCTCAGCTTCACCTCCCAGCCATCTTTCTGATGGGGTATTACTGCTTTGCCTTTCATCCAGATGCTCTTAGTCTTGTTATTCCTTTACGTGTCTCTCAGGATCGATTTGACTAAATGTGGAGCTGTGCTATTACCCTGTGGGGACGACCGTTTGACAGGTTCAGCAGGAGCCTGCAAACACAATGGGGCAAGGATGAAGTTAGATAGCCACTGACAAGCTAACAAATAGCCTTTGGGGACTTAACAGGATATGATAGCTATGCTCGCATTAAATCGTTGATCTGTACACTGATAGGGGACGGACAGAAGTGGCAGGGAGTGAAACAAACAGGAATCAGGCAGCAGGTGTGTGGCATTAGCAGGGCCCAGATGTCATCCTTATACAGGAAAAATCTCAATTTTTGTTGCTTTTTAAATTAGTCTTCACCATTTAGAATAAAAGGTGTTGCATAGATCCTTTTTAAAACCACACAGGTAATTAACATATCTGATTCTGAGCTGAGTAGACTGCCTTCAGCTATTTCAAATAGGCACGAATAATCAGTCAGAATGTAAAATTACACTGAAGGCAAAAGATAAAAGAATATCTAAAATAGCTGCACTACAGCAGCACAGATACGCAGGAACAATGTACTAAAATATATTAAATTGAACTAAAGATAATGTCCTGAAGTGGAATCTGGGTGACGGGGCGTGTCGCTGAGCCTTTATCAAGGAGCTCCCTACTGAGAAATGTCGCATGTTAGCTAATTAGGAACAACATGCAGCGAATGGATGAAAAAGAGGTTTTAGGTTTTAACAAAAATGAGTCCAATACCTTATTCAGTTAAAAGAGCTACCATTAAACGATTAGTCAACTATAATAAATAACGTTGAGATATTGTGCCTAATCTCTTATTTACACGTTTCTGTACATATATTTATAAAATGTAACATTAATATTCTAGTTAGCATGTAATTCATATTTTATAATGCTGTGTCTGGATTTGTTTTTAGAATGGCTTTGGTTCTTACCAGAGACATACACTAGACCCAAATCTAAAAGTGGTGTGCAATCTTTAACCTAATTTAAAACAAATTTTTACTGTTTTAGCTTTCTGTAACCCACTTTTTGGCTTCACTTCCTTGAGGGTTCTTGTCACAGAATTAGAAAACTCAATTATTTATTGCTTTTGGAATTTGTACAATATTTTAAGTAAATAGGAGACGCTGGAGGGACTGTGTCTCTCGGCTGGCCGGGGAACGTCTTGGGATTCAGCCGGAAGAGCTGGCCCAAGTGGCTGGGAAGAGGGAAGTCTGGGCCTCCCTTCTTAGGCTGCTGTCCCTGCAACCCAACTCCGGATAAGCGGAAGAGGATGGATGGCTTTTAATAATGTGAGATATTTGTCAAGCATCTGAGCTTATAATAGTCTGATAATACCACTATGTCAGAGTCAGATGATTAGTCGCTAGCAGTCAGCACCAAACCACTGAGAGTGAATCTGGTGACTGTTACGTGCTGCAGCTTGTTGTGTTACCCATGATGCATTTCTCCATGTGCTGCAGGTTCTGTATGTATGTAGCAGTATACAATTGGCACAAGCCCCCCAGGCGAGCTGAACACTACTGTATAGTACTACTGTGGCAGCTGAGTGACATTTACAGCCTCCACTACAGAGGCACAGTTCGCCTCCAGATAAGGAAACAAGTGATAGACCGTGACTAACTGCTTAGCAGCAATTCAACTTCTAAAGCTAAACGCTGTGGCTTATTGCCACAAGTAAATCCTTTCATGTATGGAAAATGACCACAGATCAGATCAACGCGGTCATTTGTTAGACCTTTAATAGAAAAGTTGTAGAAGTACTCTGAATTTGTCAACATGTTTTTAAAAGTGACCTCTTAGGGTCTTTTAAATGAATCTGAATTCTCTGGTTTAAAACAAATAAAAGTGGTTCATTCTTCTGCATTTTTGTCCTTTATAGAGTCTATCACATCATTAATTTGTCAAAATTTAAATCTTTGTGCTTTTAAAGAAAGTGCATAATGAAAATGTAAAGGGTTCTTTTTTTTTTCTACTTCAAAAGCTGTTCAGAAAATACCAAAGTTATTTGTGCACCACTTTTATTCATGAGAGTATTGTTTCCTAGTGATAATATAGAGAAAATGAAAAATATGAATTGTGTAGTCAGGTCGGCTTTAAAGATCAAGTGGGATAGGCTAGATCTTTGTCAGACTCGCTACACTAGCAGTGTGTTGTTGGCCTTTTCTAATTCCTGTGTGTAGCTTGTGATTTTAATAGCGTGGACCACATGTTAGCCCAAGACATCGACCAGGAGGTCATCTGCTCATTAGCTGCTTGATAGGAGCTGAAGCAGCTTTTTCTTTGAGGGCATGCTCCAGTTGGTCTTTACACTTTGTTGACATCAAAATGTTTAACTTTAACTTACAGCGGTTTCTGGATGTTTTAGATGCTATGAACTGTTCAAAGCCGCGTCCCCTAGCACCGGGTCACATTGTAGTTTCTAATTAGATGTTTTGTGTTTAAGTGCTTGTTTTAGTGTAAAAGCAGGAGACACCCCGATGGCCATTTTGCTGCTAGTGGTTGTTTGTGGTGTTGGTTTAGTCTAAAAATAGATTGTAATTTAAAGAGTCAGGATGGAAAAAGAAAACATTCTAAGCAGCAGGCTTGTTTTATCTTTAGATGGTGGATTTCTTTATCTTTGACTAGTCCTCCCTCCAGAGTTGCTCTTTGCCAAGCTTGGCTTTACGTCTGCTTCCTGTTGCATCAGCAGAATGTTTATGACAGTGGTAGCAATTATGTCGACAAATACTTCTCAAAACATTTGGACGATTTTTCTTATAAGCAAACAGCCTAAAACAGGGGTCAACAACCTGCGGCTCTGGAGCCGCATGCGGCTCTTTTAGCGACCCCTAGTGGCTCCCTGGAGCTTCTTCACAAATGTATGAAAATGGATGGGGGATATATTTTTTGTTTTAATATGTAATAATATTACATTTCAACATTTCTGTCAACAAAAATTTGCGTCATAGGATGTAAACAAACCAGCGGGTGTGTCAGGGCCGTGGATCCCAAAGGGAAAAAGAGAAAGATAGCTGATGAGAACAAAGGATTCAAGGAAGAATGGACCAGATTATTTGCTTTTATTGTCGACACGGAAGGATTACCTGGAAAAACTTCAATTTTTCACCGCTGTCGCTCAGACAAGGACCAATCAGCGGAGGTTTCACTGACTGACCAATGAGGGGACAGGATGCTTCTCAGTACATCTCCGGGCAAACATGGAGGAAACGTTAATACTTGCCGTGTCTGATGTCCCAGAGCTTTACAAGACTTCACTTAACTCTAGCAAAACCTTGTGAGACTTCATATCTACCGCTGTTTCAACTCTGAACTGCTTTAATAACCCAAAATTCCCTCCAATCTGACGGCCAATCAAAACAACGGAAGACTCGCTATTCGCCCTGGAACAGAGGCGTCGCTGGCTTTTGCCGCTGCCGCATGTCGCCTCCCGTGTGTCAGGTTAGAAAAGCGATAGCGATGAGTTTCACTGATTGTGGTCGTTTGTCGCCTCCCGTGTGTCGAGCCCATAATTTGAAAAGACATTTCCAGGGAAGGCATGCTAAATTTGCAGCCGACTACCCACTTAGGAGTGAGCGAAAACGTGCAATTGCAGTAGGCTACTTCTGGAGAAATTAGAAGAGCGCAAAAGTAGATTTAAGAAGTGGATGACATCTCCAAACTCCACTACTGCTGCAAGTTTTGTTGCAACCTGAGAGATAAAAGCAGGGAAAACTGTTCACGGATGGTGATTACATGAAGGATTCATTCATCAAAATATCAGAGCACCTATTTCAGACTTCAAAAACAAAACCGAGATAATCCAGAAAATTAAAGACATTCCTCTCTCCACAAAGACAAGGACCATTAAAACGACAGGCGACGTCACCAATCAGCAAATCAACGACATTAATTCAGCTCCAGCGTCCTCAACTACCTGTGATGAGTCGTGTGATGTGATCGATATCAAACAGACAGCGCTGTTATGCAGGTATGTGAGCTGTGATGGGCTCAAGAAGAAATGATCAAATTAATACCACTGATTAATATTGTAATGGAAGTTAAACTTAAAGCACCAAATATCTACAGCAGAGTCACGTGGTGTCGTTCTCTCCAGGATGCTGCAGGGAAATAAACATTTAATCATGAATGCACATCATGTATTTGTAGCCTACTTAGTCATGTTGATAGTAGGCTAATATAGCTAATATATACTTACAACCTGTGTTGCCTTCATATAAGGCTTATATAAGGTTTTTCATTTTTTGCGGCTCCAGACAGATTTGATTTTTGTTTTTTTGGTCCAATATGGCTCTTTGAACATTTTGGGTTGCCGACCCCTGGCCTAAAATAATCTAAGACGTCTCCTCCTATTAGAAATAGTAAATTTAGATGATCTTTGGCATAAATATTAGAAATTTATTTAGAAATCTTTTGCATGTTATCTTGTAAAAATGTTAAATGTTTCAAACCAGCACAGAATCACACGTCATCATGACCTTAACCTAATAATATGACCAGAGGCATCAGCTGGTTAAAGGTCAACTTTACTGAAAAAATAAATTTAATATAAAAACTACATTTTATATATTATGGTACCATTTCTTTACACAATTTGATTAATCTAGAAAATCTTAGTTTACTGTGAGCATGTAACACTTTCTGGTTCATCATTTCTAAACACAAAATGCAAAATATAAACTGACAATTGATCATAAACAAATACATAAACTTCACTATTTTACTGCATCTTAGTTATTGTGGAGGTCTTGGGCCGTATGCGCAAAACAAGATTTGAAAGTTGCATAAGTGAATTTCTAAGCAGACTTTGTGATTCTTATAAAAAATGCTCAAAACTTTATGCTTCCTGACCTTTGCACACGAGACGGGGAAACTAGCAGTGCAGCCGGTAAAATGGTGAAAAAAGCAGGAATTGCATGCAGCTGTGCGCTGTATGAGTCTGAAAATGTCTTTGCATGAGCAAACATTTTGCTGAGCTTAAGTAGTCTTAGTAAGGATTATGTGCAAAGTTTTATAAATAAGGCCCCTGGTCTGTAAATAACTTGTTCACTGTGTAAAAAACAAAATTCTGTCACAATTTAGCCAAAAATCTCACACAAAGTAAAATAAATAAATAAAAAAGACAAACATGTTTTTATTATATTTCATTTCAGTTTATTTCATTTCAAGGTCCAACAGCAACCAACCAACAACCAAGCAGCATTCTGAACAGGCTCATGACACTTCAAATTGATGTTATCAGCAGGGTAATAAAGCTACTTTGGCCTGATTCCCTCACGCATTATGGGGGATGACAGCTTACTTAGGGACTGCATAAACTAAATCATATTGCCACTGGATTCTAGTCTGCCCACGTTTACCTCAGTATCTCTGAGCAGATGGTCTTGTCTGTGTGTCACCTATTGAACTGGCACACCAACAAACAAGTGGCGTGTCCCTTCATGTGCCACACGGAGAGACTCCTGGTGCTTTTTAATATTAGAGGAATTCAAGGTATGCTGGTACCAGGGATGTCATTATGTTGTGTGCTGGATTTTTTTAGTTTTGTCATTAAATTATTTCACCATTAGTACAGTTTCACTTTTTAGGGTAAACAAGTTTTAAAACTTTTTTTTGTGTCATTTTAAAGCTCTTTTTATTCTTTAGTCTAACAGTAAATATGTTTGGTTGACACAATACTAGTTTCTGTACATTTCTGGGCTCATTTTTTTTTTTTTTTTACTGTAATGTAAAGCGAATTGTGATTTTTATGTTGAAAGGCGCTTTACAAAAAAACGTTTCTGATGATTCAGTCTTAAAAACAGGGTTCAAATTATGGGGGAGCCCGGCTCCCCCGAAAGGGTGAAGGGCTCCCCGTAAGTCCTCAACTGGCACACCCAGGGGGAGCCCCAAAATAAGATCCAGTTTCAACCTATGTTACATTTTTATATCGACTCTCGGCATATTGGGGCTTCTTTTGAGTGGATTGTTCTTGCGCACAATTACAGTTACATTCTCAAAGTCGCTTCACCAAAAGGAAATAATTGACACATGATCGTTCATGTCTGCTCATATTCTCTGGTACTTTCTGCGTTTTATTCGTGCCTGAAGCTTTCTGCTGCAGCGGAGCTCAAAACTTGTGCTCCGGTGGCTTCACCTCTCTGTTGCAGCACTCCGGTATTTTTGCGGTGGGTAGATCCCTTTAAATGCTTAGTTCAAAAGTAGCTCATGAGGTGAAAAAGTAGGAGAGCCAGGAAGTCTCTGGAGGGTTGAGAGGAGATGCAGGAAGATCAGAGACAGACAGGACAGGAAAATTCTTAAATAAAGAGCAAGAAAACAAAACAAAGTGCTTGAAAAGGAAAATGTAGGTATTTATCCCCATTATAATATACTAAAACGTGTAATATTTATATAATTGATACAATTCAGATCACCAAAACACTTCAAAAACACAGTCCCACACCCAGGCAAACAAGACTTGGAGATAAGTGTGTGGAAAAAAAGGAAGTACTTGGCAAAAACTGACAATAACAATTTATTCATATAATAATAAATATATTGAATATTTTAATTTTTTTCAGAGAGAGAGGGGTACAGCAATGAAGCTAGCATCCATAAGGGACTTTTACCAGGGAAGCGGTTGTCAAACAGTTGCCAGGTTTATTTTAGACTGATACGATGCTCATCCATGTAAAGCTGATGAGGTCAAGAACAGAGTGTTTATGGAACGCTGTCATATAGAGGACGCTGCATTTACCCACCTTGGTGAAAATGTCATAGAAGGAAATGCTTCCTTTTTAGAGAATATGTCAGGTGACACACAAGAGCAAATTTCTTTAATTTCATGCTTGAAAAAGCTCTACTCCACATTCTGTTGTTTACCTACTCACTGTTCATGTCCCCAAAATGAAACTAATCAAAACTAGTGTGAAGAACAGAAAAAAACTAGGAGACTGATTATAAAAATTTAATCCCAGAAATGATAAGAAGTCTGGATGGATGAGAGAGCAATCAGTCAATCCCAAAGTGTGGGTGATTTGAAATAATCGTGGCATAAAATCGACCCTATAAATAATCCTTAACAGATTTGAGTTTTGCTCTGTGCAAACCTTCAAACTTACATGAACTAAACAAAAGGAAGAATAGTGGGTTTTGGAACCATGCTTTAGGATTTAGGCTGGATCGTCCACTTCTCTGAAAGTCAGCAATTCAATATGTTAAAATGTCCTTGAGCAAGTTACTCCAGATTTAGCTTTCTGTGTGGTTGGTGGTGTCGTTATTTAATTATCTTGTGAAGAGAGAAGATCTGCCCTGCTCTCTGCAGTCTTTCACTGATTGGTTTATTCTTGATTTTTCATTATTTTATCCTTATCCTAAATCAGCCATCGTGCTTGATTAGCACCTTAATGACAAAGCTGATGAAAAATATGACGCCATGAATGATTTTCAGCAGAAAGCAAATATGACTGAATTCCACTAAAGATGTCAGAATGTTTATTTTCTAGGGTTCAGATTAATTTGCATCAAACAAGATTTGAATTGCTTCATTTAAACTGGAATCACACAAACATCGAGGAAGTAAATCACAATTTATAAAAAAATGCTGCTGATTTAAATTATATATTGAACAAAAGTCAGAAATTATTTCTGTTGTCATTTTTTATCTATATTTAATATCGCTTTAGGTTTTCATTTCATACATGGATGATTTTTGTGGCTAATTTGGTCTAAATGGGGTTATGGAATTTATGTTGTTGTCCTTGCCAGGGCTTCACTTCTATGAGTAACGTTAGTTCAGAGTATGTTTATTTATTTATTTAACTAATGCTATGGAATAATTCAAAACTCTTCTATTTTCTTTTTTATTCTAGGAATTCTCCATTATGCGCTGCACACCAAAAGCTCCTCTTAAATCTACACTCCTATAACTTTCTGTAGTGTTTCATGAAACTAATAGTCTTCAAAAGACTAAAATCCAACCAGCAGTCATTCTACGTTAGGTTCAACTCAAATTTAACAACTAACAACATTGTTCAAACAAATAATTTCCCTTTTGAACTTGAAAGTTTTTTTTCTTTGAAGTGTTTTTACTATGCCAAACAAAACATGGCTTACATTGTAATTTGTATTATAACAACAAACACATGTTTTAATTTGACTCTTTTCAAAAGCCTGGAAACATTCAAATTCAAAATACTTCATTTTTGGCAGCTTTCTCATTCAAATTGTGGTTAAATGCTCCAAATAAAAATGTTTTAAAGCCTTGAACAGATGTTTTTTATTGCTTGTGTACATGCTCATTCTGAGTAAAAAAAATAAAAAGAAGGGTATAAAAAAGAAGTCAGAAGTGGTAATAAAGTGTATTTTCAGCATGTGCAGCATGCATCTTTTGGATGCTCAGGGATGCATCATCAGGGATGTAACCTGGGTGTTTTGGGTCTTTCAACATCAGGCATCCTCAGTGGGGCAGCTTGCCAGCAGCAGCCACCTCTTTATCCATAGCCACCTCGTGGCTTTCTCTGCAGCTTCACATTTGGACTGGATGGTCCATTTTTAGCCACTGTTAGGCCCTTTTTTGAGGACTTTGCTGAGTGACCTCTACTGGCTCATATAAGTCCTCCAGCCCCTTTCGTAGCACTTCTCCACCAGCTCTTTGTACTTTGACCATTTCCTGTTGTTTGCCTCCTCCAAACACTTCTCCCAAGGAACAGTGAGTTCAAGCACAATCAACGGTTTTGTTGCCTCAGAGATTGCAGTTATTATAAGTGCAGAGTGCTGTTGAGACAATATGCTGAAGGAACTTCAACTGCTTCCCAAGGTCAGTGTGTAGCTGCCGGTCCGAGGCTGTGTAGAGGAGACCTGACCTTGTCCCCATCCATTGCATAGCTGGCATGATGGTGTCTCATTTTTGCAAGACACGTGGACGTTGGCTGGACTTGGGAGGACATCATACAGCCTGGCCAAATAAACTGACTTGATGGCGGTCTACCTTTATAATGTTTGCCCAGGTAACTTTGCATTGTAGGTTAGTGTCGATGCCTCCTGCTGCCTGAGCCCCACAGTTCTTCGTACTCGCTCTTCCACCAGGCCTGCTCAGCCCTCTTCCTGGATTTCTTGGGTTCTCTTCTTCCCTCGGGCCTTGCACACATGGGTCATTGGACAAACTTCTACACGTCTCTAACCCTAACCCCAAACCCTAACCCCACTATTGAGGCTCCAGGGGAACCCCAACCATCTATGGAGGCTTGCAATTTTCCTTTCCATGGACTCCACTGTTGAGCCTGGGAATGAGTAAACAAGCAGAGGCCACGTAACCTGCGGTAGGATGGAGTGCTGATACATCCAGGTGGATACATCCAGAGAAGCTCTTCGTTGGACTTCTGACTGGAGACTCAGAGATGCATCAATCAGCTTCCCAAGACTAGTTGCTCCCTGATGGAGGGGTCGATAGCTCCAGCCCTCTTTTTAACACGTAGATTTTGATTTAGTAGATGTGAAATTCATCCTTTTCCAAGATGACAAGTTTTTTTCCAGACCTTGAACGCCAGACTGGGTGACCGCTATGAAAGGTGACATGACACCAGCTCATTTTATCCCCGTGTTTAAACACAAAGTGCTCATGCATTCGCTGACACACTTATGCACGCACAAACACATATTTAGAGTATATTTTAGCATAACGTGTCATCCACATGATATTTAATGAACTCTAGAAATTTAATGTCCAATGTGTCACCTTGGCATTTATCTCCAGTCCTCATTCTGAACTTTAAAATCCTGCTGCTTGTGTGTGTGTGTGTGTGTGTGTGTGTGCGTGTGTGTGTGTGTGTGTGTGTGTGTTTTCTCCTTCATTGGGAGGGAGTGTGGTGCCTTAATGGACTTGATAATGGGGATCTGTCTTGTGACAGCCATTACCGGCTGAGTTTAATGTGCACTCTCAAGGTAGTATGTTGACATTTTCAGCTTGGCACAACCAAAGGTTTGGCTCGTCACGCTTGCTGCTCCTATGTGCCCAGCCTTTCAAGGATAATGAGCTAATTTGTTTTTCAACAGGACAGTGCTAATGCTAAGAACTGAGCAGCTTTTTTAGGGAAGAGTCGGTTCCTCCTCAGAAAGAGAGACCCATTACCTTTATACGAAGGACAATGGTTCTGAATATTATTTAATCTTTAATAAGCTCAGTTATCAGAGTGTTAGCTCTTGATCTGATTTCTGAAAGCAAAATCTTATTACTTTTTAAAGCCGAGTGATAAATGTAAGATACTGATAAAATATGAAGCAACAGCACATTTTTTTTCACATAAAATGCAAAAATGTACACATTTATAACTCTACTGACACAAAAAAGTGGTTTTATTTCTGATGGAATGACTGACAAGTTAAAGAAGCAGAAACTGTTGTAAAGATAATAAATGATCAGCTTAAAATAAAGTAAAAATAAATCTGGTCTTTTTGGAGTGAGTAACATCTTTTCTGAAAATAGCCAAAGCCTCGCTGAAATCTGGGTTCTCCTGTTTGTTCAAGGACAGAAATTTGCAGCAAGCTGTTGAATGTGAGATGAAGTAGACACCGGCGCTGTTGCACTTAACACTTAGGCAGCACCTGAGATCAGGGACACAGTGGGGAGGCTTGGTTGTGTTTACAACAAAAATCTGTGCTAAAAAAACAGAAATGGAAGTCTAAAGTGAAATGGTCTGAAACATCAGTTGATTCCAACATTTTCAATTCTGTAATGACAAACTCTTTTAGCTCTTTTAGCTCAGTGGCCTAGTGGTATGAGTGTCCGCCCTGGGACTGGGAGATCGGGGTTCAAATCCTGGTCGGGTCATACCAAAGACCTTGAAAGAAAATGGGACCCAATATGTAATACTTATAATAAAACATGATTAACATCCCTAAATCTTGTGTTTTTTCTAATTTCAAGATTTGCATCAAATGGCCAATTTAAATTTTACTCAGAAAAGCTGTGGCTTGACGACGAAGAATAACATCTCATTGACCCTTTATAGGGCAATCATTGAAGTAGTTTAAAATTTTAAATTTCAACCCCAGGGTGTTATTATGGTATATAACAAAAGTATTTTTCTGTTGTTACAATTTTCAAAACTATTTATTTTCATGGAGAAAATCTGAGAAAACAATTGCAACAAAGTGCTCAAATATGGACGCTGGCCCTGTTCTGGTAAAAGAAATCCCAAAATAATAAACATGAACAAATTAAAACAAACATTATTTTTAAATAATAAAGATAATTATAAGACACTATAGACTAGAATAATCTAGCTAATTTTAGAACATTATATCACTGTAGAATAATACTGAAAATATCACAATTATTAGACAATACAGTAAACTTTTATAAAAACAGATTACTATAGAATATTTTGGGAAACTATAAAGCATTAAATGTCATTTCTGATCAAATATAGATCATTAGAATATTTTAGAATATTATGTATTTGAGGATCTGCCTCAGTGTCATCTTCCTCCTCTTCATCATCATCATCACCCTCTGTTTTTTATAAAAATCTTAGTTTAAAACTGAAAAATATATTCAATATTATAATAATTATTATTACTGTAACCATGATCATGAAGATTAAGTCTAAAAAACAACAGATTTTACCTAAAAATAAACATAATTTCTTTACTTGTTCAGGGCGTATGATCAAATATGGCAGCTTTGATTTTCATGCTCTGATTTCACCAATTTCATTGAGTTTAACATTTACAACACATATATCCTTATTTAGCACCACCTTGTGATGTGAGAGTTTCATAAACCTAGCGTTGTTAGTTTTAGAGATCCAATCATAAACACAAGAGGAGACGAGCTCCAGGAAGGCAGTTTTCTGGTTTTTCAGAAACACCCATATTTGGCGCGTCGTAGCCCTGCACTGATTGGTCGAACGGCGCCACGGTGCAAACTGTGACTAGCTTGATCTCTGATGATTGGTTGGGTGAAATCTCGTAATTCTAAGAGTCCGTGAAAAGGCACACCGACGTCATTTATGATGTGAGTGGAAGTGCCCTATAAAGGGTTAAATAATAACTGTGGATTTCAGAGAGCAAGTGGATATGTATCTGCCATCAGGCGTGCACATGAACACATGTCCAGCCTTTGTTCAAGCTTTAAAAACAGGTGGTGGTGATCATGTCAGCCAGCATGAGCTTTGGTGAAGCTGCTAGCCAAACAGACTCAGTCACCAAGTAGTGGACTACACTATCTATTGGAATATTAACATTAAAGAGCAGCTTCACTGAGAAACCTTTTTTTTTACTCATTTGTGATTATAATCAGTAATTCTGAGTTTTTCATGCAGGCTGAACATGAAAATAGTCTCCTACACCTATCTCCTGCATTAGCTTCTGATAGAAAATAGACAGAAAACTCAGTTCAGAAAATCCTGACAGATCTACATCAAACTGTCCCTTAGCATTCATGGACTCACCCATCTTGACTCGTGACGGGGAAGGCTGTTGTTGGTTTAGCGTCCAGGAAACAGCAGAGAACGTCTCTGCTAGTAGAAGCTAACTGTTAGCATTAGCAACTCCACCACACAGCAGAACTCCTCCAGGCTTGTGTTATTTGTGGAGATAAAACATCAACGTTGCAGAGCAAACAGAGTCAGTGGTAGAGTTGCATTGCTGTTAGCCAATCAGAAGCAAGATGTCCAAATATCAGGAAATAAAACTCCAAATCTTGTCATTTTCTGCCACTGTCTCCTCCGGCTGATTTTTGCATCCTCAAACAGGAGCATCTGAGCTTTTTCCCCCCCAGAAAACTAATTACAAGGCATTCATTCATACTAGAAACAACTGCAAATGTAATAAAATATGAGTGAACTTGACTTTTAAAGAAAAATGATGAGAAGGTAGTCATCATTTTAAAATGCTTGGATGCTGACAGACGTAGAGACAGTAGCAGAACATCATTATTTTACCAGGTATGCCTTTTTTATATTTGCCACAAGGAATGGAAAACTTCTCTCCCTACCTTAGCATTTTTGCAGAATAGTCACAACATCCCACATGGCATCCACATTCCCATACAGCAGGTACCAGATATCAAACTGATGTCATCTGTGGGAAGCTAACTTCATCCACAGTAAAACCCACGTCACCAACCAGAAAGCCCTGGAACTGCACCGCTTATCGGTTTCTCCCAGGCCGTCCACCTGTCTTTAACACCCTTCTGGTGTTCTTTGTTCCAACTTGGGTCATAATATTGTGGCTGATTGACATGCACATTTTTTTAAAAGGCTGTACATCGAGCTACATTATATCCCAGACCACTTCTCAGCTATTGTGCTCATGTCTACCTGCAACTGTGCTAAAGTACGTGAGTGTGCAGCAGCTCTTAATGGTGCACTAACACTCCAGAAACAATAACGGCTGCAAACAGTCTGAGTCGACTTTTAAAGTGAACTGGGGGCTGCTGTTAGATGTCTGGGGAGAGCTATAAATCACTCAGACACTTAAAAAAGTTGTACTCCAGAGCCCTCGGCTACCTCCTTAGACTGTTGTCAAATAGCTGCATGTTACAATCAGCCGTTGCAGTTCCTAGTTGTTGGCATTCCTTTGACTAGATTTTATTAGAAATTCCAACAGAGATGACGGATGACCAGCGATGTTGAGGTGTTTTTTCATTAAGTAGGATTGTGATAATTATTGAGTTCTTCTTTTTTTCTAAGGCTGCAGAACAGAGACTGCATCCCTGAATGAACTTCTGGTAATTCAATATTTAGCGTGCAAGTTTGAAGCATTAGTTAATCTCCAGATGGGCTGAGAAGACAAAGGCGGGCTGTGATGAGAAAACATGCTGGGTGACATTAACTAGTTAAATCACAGCGATAACGCGGAGGGATCCTGTGAGAGAAAGTGACAGGAGTGAGACATTTCGACGGGGAGGAGAGAGGAGGAGGATGACAAAACTAGAAGCAGAGAGGGAAGAAACGCGATTATATCGCAGCAAATGACATATCACAAAGAAAGAATGAGAGGCTTTCTAATTCCACACAGTCCACCTTTGTCCCGGCGGGGACTCAGTCATGAATGTTATCTGAAAACGTTAGCCAATCTTTGATATCTCCACATCAGTCATCACACAACCCAAACATGTTTGCTCTATCAAACAAGACTTCCCATTTACCTGTTTCAACACTCAGCTTGTTGCTGTAGGTGTAGCGCCAATGTAGCATGGCAAACCAGTCATCAACATGCAAAAACCTGTAGAACAAAGAAACAATAAACACTCACACATCAGTGGATATTAAAGAAGTCAGTATCAGGGTGACCGTATTAGCCCTGCCAGGAGCAGTGGCAGTACTAAGCTGACAAGAGAATAAATGACGGAGTCAAAAAGCGCTCTGTAAATTGGAGTCGAGAGATAACAAGGAAAGACAATGGTGCGGAGCCATTTAAATTGCCTAATAATAAGAGTTTCGGAATGCTTGTCGTCTTGTTCTAACAGTCGTGAAGATTATTTTAGAAGTAAATTAGTCATTTTTATGTCACGGGCTGAGACTTTCCTCCCATGTCTGCCCTGTGAAATACCTAAAGAGCTCAGCGCTTTAAGGAAAAAGGGGTTAAGTTGCATGTGGTTGTTCAACAGCTGAATTCCACAAGACGTGGCAGCTAGTTGTGCCACATTTTGGTGTTGTTTTATCATTGCCTGGTGGCCTTTGATTTAGCATCAGAACAGCAGTTTGTGATTCACTATTCCCTGGGAACTCTGCATTGGGTGGATTTTGTCTTTGTGCAACAACTCTGTTCTTTTTTTCTGAGTAAAGATCTTTCAAGTGTTTTTTTCCCACTGCGTTTGTTAAATCTTAGAGGGAATGTGATGTTTTAAGTCAAGCTCTTCTCCAAAGGAACAAAGATGTGTAATACAGACCTTTTTCTTTTTAACCTGTCCCATAGCAGCTGCCAAACTACTCATGTTGAGTACATGTTTTAATGCACAGGAGGGATGTATTATATTGTAAAGCTTATGAGAGTCTCAGGTTTTCATGCAGGCTGAACGTGAAAATAGTCTTCTACCCCTATTTCCTGCATAGAAAGTAGACAGAAAAATGCTCAGTTCATAAAAGCCTGACAGATCTATGTCACACTGTCACTTAACATCCATGAACTTATGACGGGGAAGGCTGTTGTTGGTTTAGCGTCCAGGAAACAGCAGTGAACGTCTCGGCTAGTAGAAGCTAACCGTTAGCATTAGCAACTCCACCACACAGCAGAACTCCTTCAGGCTTGTGTTATTTGTGGAGATAAAACATGAACGTAAGCAGAGCAAATGGAGCCAATCAGAGGTGAGAGGTCCAAATATCAGAAAATTAAACTCCAAATCCTGCCACTGTCTCCTCCAGCTGACTTCTACGTCCTGAAATGGGAGATTTTGTGCCCCACAGAACGACTTACAAGGCGTTCATTCCTATAGCGACCACTGGAAATGTATTAAAAACATGAGTAAAGCTGACCTTTAAAGTTTTTAATTAACATTTTTTTATATAACACAGAAAAATTTTTTCATAATTTGCTCCAAACAGCTTTTCAAGGAGGATCAAATCTGTAACCTCTTTGCATTTATTCATGATTAGCAATACAAATGTTTTTCAGTTGAAAAAATGGAGATTACATTTTCATTTATTTATAACATGAATTAAAAAAAACTCTTGCAAAAGCTTGTTATAAAAACTTAGAATTTGCCTGATCTGAATCAAAATGTTTCATTGGGTGACTCTCCCAGGTGAATTTCTCCCAGATGATGTAAACTGGCATTGTTCTGATCCGTGTGTACTTCTGGTAAAACACTGATTGCTCATACTCCACAAGATCACATCAAATAAAAAAAGGCATCTCTTCGAGAAGAAAAAAGTGATAAAAAGCATCAAAACACGGTTTAAATGTGTTTCAAGGTAAAACAAATGTGCTTATTTTTTATTTGCTTCATTAAAATTCACAATACAACAGCCAGTTCCTCTGGGAGGTGTGTTCATGATGCAGGTCAAATGCCCATTATAAACTAAATGCATCCTATTATTTTATGTATGCATGTAATTTATTCTAGTCACACATACCTGCAGCTTAGAAAATGGGTTATGAGGGAGAAACTTCACTTAAGAATATGAAAAAGTAACTGATTGGTAAGCTCTTCCAAACTGCCTTCCAGCACTGCAAAAAATACCAAAAAATACAACTCCCTAGTTATTTAAAATTAGGAAGTACTTAAAGATAAAAATCAATAAATAATTAAACGAATTTGAAGTTTTCTTGTAATGAAAATTATATTTTTATTTTTAGAATCAGCATGAAAAAAAAAGTAAGTTTATGTTCTATAAACAGAAAAACATGTAAATCGTGCTGTTTAATCCCAAATGTACCTGGTATACAAACATATGTCTTCTGTGCAACTGTTTTAAAGCATTTTAGTCATTTATGCAAATATTCATGAGGTGTCTTAACCCCACAGTAAACCAAGACTCACTTCAAATCTCAGAACAGAAGACTCCTAAAATAATAAACAACTTTTAAATAGTGTATGTGCTGATGGACTGATTACAGATGCATTAGGGACAAACTGAAACCATCCATCCGAGCTCCATTAATACAGATCCTGTATGTTAATTATATCTGCACTGAGCTCATCTCCAGTATATGTAGGGTGTCTGGAGGGCATAATTTATTACTGTGAAATACTCTGTTACAGTTCAGGTGGTGTGAGCATCCTCAGCATCAATAGTATTGACAGGAATATGTTCCTTAACTCTTATCGTTGCCTGACACCAGGAGAGCTGTTTCAGGGAAACGGCCGTGGATGTTTATCTCCTCAAAAGAGAACAGAAAGCTCAGCTTGCTGTAAGTGAGTGAAGGGAAGTGAGTGATAAGGAAATTATTTCTTCCTGCAGGAAATGCAATCATGCCGTTTGCTCGTATGTTGAACTGAGCTCAGGTCCAGCTGCAGGACTATTGATCTCCCATATTTCTCCTTTCTGCGTGGTAAAGAGTTATGATGCCGTGGGAAGCTGCTTAAAACATAGTAGAGGGATCAACAACGCCAACTTGGTTCTGCAGAAGACTCTGAAATAACCAGAGTCTATACAGCATTAGTGCAAACATGCAAGTGAAAAATAGAATGCATCAAAAAAGATTATGAATAATAAACATAGGAAGCATAGAGGGACTAGTGCAGATCTGTATGGTTTTAATGGTTATCTGGTGTTCAGAAGCTCTACAGCAGAGGGGAAGAAGCTGTTTTGTGGCATGAGGTTCTGGTCCGAGTGGCCCTGAACCTCCTGCCTTAAGGGAGTGGTTTAATCAGTCCATGAGAGGGGTCAGCTGTGATTCGACCTGCACATGAAGTGCAAGTGAAGTGGAAACAATGCTGGTAGAGTGAGTTAAAAAGTAGGTAGCTGAAATCCCTCAACATTAATTGAAAAGGGTGCTTTTGGAGCACAGGAACCTTTTAGCGGTTCTTTGAACCACTGAAGGCACGTTTTCACTATTGGAACTTCCGGGTAATATTACCAGACCTTTGCAACATGTGCGTGGCTCCAGTTCACTGGGACATCCGTGACTGGACCACTGTCTGGGTCATTTCAGGGGCCAACCAAGTACTTGAACAGGGTATACTTAGAAAGCCACTGGGCGGGACTTGTGGTTAACTCATGCTGATTGGTTGAAACTCAATAGGAAGTTATATCAACAGACTTCGCCAAACAACCGACATTTGTAAAATTAGAGTTGCTGGTGAAGCAGAATGGAAGGAAAAGAAAATAAGCAGCATTCACACTGCTTTGAAGGTACTATATCATGCAAAATCCAGTTTTTGGAGAGTTTGACCATGTTTTATTTTTATTTCTTTATGAAAAACACCCCAATAGAATTTTTTAGCTTCATGCATTAATTTCCCATTCTGAGCGGCAAATCGTCTGCTGGATGGAGTTGTTGCTGCCTCATCATGGCCCATTCCTCCCCATCCAGGTAGTCTCTAGTCCAGATCCCCCCTCCCCTGGACTGTAAACACTAATGCACACTCTCTCCGTGTAGCTAGCAGGGAGATAAATCTCCACAGTTCTGAAGGAGTGATTTCTTTCTTATCCAGTCTGCCCTTAAAATAATGCCCAGAACCAAAAAAATTATTTTTCTCTGCAAGAGGAACAGGATTCCTGAGTGAAACATGATGGTTAATCTGCAGCTAGTGTGAATCTGCAATCTCTGGGTCTGCAGCTGTGTACTATTGTGGAATTCACGGAGGGAGGCAGGGTTTGATCTAATCCAAGCGTCTTATTTCTGGGTTGCAGTAATGGCTCACAAAAATAACATATTTCATAAAAAATGACATCTCAAGTGTGCCAACAGTAATATTTTAATATATACTGTGCCTACCGTTGTTCTGGAAGGTGTAAAATAGCATGATACAGCCCCTTTAAAATTATAGTTTCTGAACTCTTGATGTTAAAATTTTTTGCTGATTCATGATCTCCTACAGAGCGTCGTAAAAAAGCAGTCCTTCTTCTGGTCATTGAATAGGGATCCACTTTCCCCACGGTTCGGTCCGTACCTCGGTTTTTGGGTCATGGTTTCGGTCCACATTGAATTGTAGAAAAGCTTAAGAAAAAATGAAATTTCCAAACTTTATTTTATTCACGCAATAATATAACTTTTCACATGTATTACTTGTAGTCCAGTGTGTAATAATATGTTCAGAGACCAACAGAAATGTCACTTTTAAAATGCCGTTTCAATGTGGTGTCAGTGAGAGGCTAGGGTGACCGAAGCGGGACCAGAGGGACGCGTAATTTGGAATTGTAGGATGTCCGAGGAAGGTCCCGACTCGGGAGTGTGTTGTGTGAGGGGTTGTGGTTGTGGCGTCAAATAAAGTGAGCCTCTGAGTTCACCGTTTTCTCTCCTCGTCTTTATATTCAACTGCAAACCAGAAATGTTCCCACACGGAAGGTTTGTATGAAGACGGCGCGTCGCATGTCGCCGTGGCTAAGTTTCACTCTGTAGCGCTTGTTTTGCTCAAACTTTCAGCTCAGTGGGGCGGGTCAAACCTGTGACTGGATATTTACTCGCGGGTAGGGAGAGGGTCTGCTGTGAGCAGCTTCAGACAAGACTAGAGCGGGCACACGGAATGAAATTCATCTGCCTGGACAGACAAACGCACCCTGGTGCCGTGTAAAGCATGAAATAAAAGGACCAGCGCGAAAATAATGGCAAAACCGAAGTCCCGCGGTACACGAGGTTAGATTGTCCCGTGCAGGGAGGGCCGAACGGTCCGGGATTTTACCGCGCACCGTTGCATCTCTATCATTGAATGCTGCTTTTTACATCACACAACTGCTCTCCCTGTCCCCCGAATGGATTAAATTACAGCTTACTTTGAGAGAATAAATTTTTAAATGTCATTAAAGTCCGTGGACGTCTTTTGAAGCTGATCAGTGACATCACTCACTGCTGAAACTGTTGCGATATGCAGACGTCCCATAAATTCCCGGAACTCCTATAGTGGAAACATGGCTTAAGTCAGTTCCACTTCCTTTGGTTTTCTCACTACAGTAACTGTGGCATTTCACAGCTCCTTGTATAATCTTTTTCAGCTCCTGCGCTGCAGCAGTAGTGTTCTTGGCACAATAGAAACATATAATTGACACAAAAGAGTGTGACTAATCCAGGCTCACGTACATGTTTGGCTTTAAAGTATTTTTATCTGTGAGTTTTGAAATCTGCATAAAAATTTGAATGACAAATCTAATCACTCAATAATTCAGCATTAAGATATCCCTATAACACTAGCTGTAAGCAAGATTAAGTTTAATAAATATGACGGTGGAGGAAAAAAACACCTTTTTTATTATTCTGAGTTCATGTCAAGATATACTGTATTTTCTATTATGGATCTAAACACATTAGCATTAAGGGATGACAGATCCCTTGTGTGATGATGCTGTATTTAGAATTAATAAGCTTGGTTTGCTGAAACTGCGTGACATAAATCAAATTTTATCTGAGTTGATGCCGTAATGTCTGGCGTTGGCACCATTGCAACACTGAAGTTACTGTTGACTCCGCTGAATCCCAGGATTTTCTTTGAGTCAGAGCAAACTAAATAAGACGGTCTTATTTAAACTGTGAAATCTCTGAGACAAACCCCAATTTATGCAATATTCAGAACAGAAGTTGTTTGATGGTTTGTTTCATCCCTTTTTGTTACATTTGTAAAATACAAGCGAGACACTGATTACATCCAATTTCCATGGGAAAGTAGACGGCACAGCAAAATGCTGTGAAGACTTTTGTCAGTCTAGTGTCATAAATGGTGATTTTCTCCTTTGGCCATTTGTGTGTAACAAAACCGGTCTGATGATGCGAGGACACAAAAAAAACCTGCCTTGTGTGTTTGTTGATCAGCTTGGATCCACACATCAGATGTCCTCTTTTAGCAGTTACATCTCACATCTCCCAATCCGTTGCTCTGACTTGGTCACATTTGCCCAAAGATGAGATAAGATGTATGATTCAAATCTGAAATGTTTAAAAATGCACACACTTTATAAATCACCAACCACAGAAGAGTGATTATTTAGAAAAAATTTCCTCACTTGCACTGGGTTTGACAGATTAGTACACGTCTACATTTTAAAGAAAGCATCTGCTGCTTGGCACTCATTTAAAAATCCATCTATTCTTCAATTTAAAACCTGTGCATTCATCAGAGCATTTCATTCAGATCAGATCATTAGGTAAAAGCTTGTATGTTTTGGAAACTCTGTGTGCATACCCTGCAAATGGGGGGTATTCATTTTAGATGTATGTGTAAGATTGCTTTCAAATGCTTACATTAGATGTCAGATAACTAGCAGAGAATAAATGATGGCCTTTGTTCACTCCAGGATCTAAGACTCATTATTCCACTCTTATTCTTGCCTGTGACTGTGGAGAACTTTTTCCTCTTGTCAGTTGGCTGTTTGAGATATAATGGGGCTGGGGTGTCCATTATAAAGCCAAAATCACTGCAGATGTGCTGCAAGAGTCTGCTAACAGAGGCTGGATGCAAGTAAGGGCTATGGCTTTTATATTGATCGATATACATACACATATATATATATATATATATATATATATATATATATATATATATACATATATATATATATATATATATATATATTCTGGTAGATGGCAGCAGATTTTTATCCAGAATGTCCTGGTACGTTTCTCCATTCATCCTACCTTCAGTGATATGAAGTGTGCCAGTACCCCTTGCTGAAAATCAGCCCCACACCATGATGCTTCCACCCTCAAACTTAACTTTTGGAGTTCTTGGGGTGGTGGGCAGTGCCATTTCTTTTCCAAACATGGTGTGTAGGATGACAGCTAAAAGTTAAATTTTGATTTTATCTGACCATACTATAGTCTCCCGGTACTCCACAGGCTTTTCCAAATGCTGTTTTGCAAACTTTAACGTGCTTTTTGTTCAGCAATGGAGTCTTGCGTGGTGAGTGTGCATGGATGCCATGGTGGTTCAGTGCATTTATAGTTTTCTTTGAACAACAGTACCTGCTGATGCAAGGTCTTCCTGAAGTTCTGCCTGAGTGGTACTTGGCTTATGGAGAACTCTCCTGATTATTCTTTGGACTCCTCGGACAGGAATCTTACATGGAGCACCTGATTGTGACCGGTTTATGGTGAACTGATGCTCTTTACGTCTCCAGATAATGACCCCCACAGTGCTCACAGGAACATTCAGCATTCTGGAAATGCGCCTATAACCATTCCCATCAGAATGCTTTTCAACAATAAGATTATGAAGATCTTGGGAGAGTTCTTTGCTTTTACCCATCATGGAGGCTTTCCTGTGTCCCTCCTGGGTAATGAGAAGACTTTATAGACCATCAGTCTGGACTAAAGAAGCAGATATCTGTTAGTACTGACAGGGGGCTGGGCTTCTCTCTCAATATTGACAGATTTGGGTGATCTTGTAGCTTTCTATGCCATTTTGCACATTGCTATCTTCATGTGTTTAATACTTTTTCCTTTTTTTCACTTTATTACACACACAAAGAGGGAGGGAGAGGGAGGGATAGAGAGAGAGAGAGAGAGAGAGAGAGAGAGAGAGAGAGAGAGGGAGAGAGAGAGAGAGAGAAACCATTAAGTATATGAACAAAAAAGTGTGAAATGACAACAAAAGGGTTATTTTAAAACTTTTGCACAGTACTGTGGATAAAAAGCATGTCTGACTCATTAACCAAGATGGTTGAGTTTACACAGCAGCAGGACTTTTGTTGGGCTCAGTTACAAGCTGTCTCCAATTTGTTACTTTATAATGCTTATAATGCTCGTTTATTACACAGCGCTTAGCAGAACATAAACGATTGCAAATCTCTTCAGAGCAATATTTTTTTATATTCTCCCTCTTGTTTTTTTGTCAAACCACCAGTCAAAGATAATTGTTGCAAAAAAAGATGCAAATTTTAAATCTAATAAAAGCAGCATGAACACAGCTTTTGAAGCAGGGATTCATATAGAACCAACACCGATCCAGCAGAGTGAAGTTTATAAGAAAACTTGTTGAAAGGGAACCAGGCAGCCTAAGGAACAGACCGTCTCTGTTTTAAGTGTTATAATGTTTTTATTGTTGCCAACTGACACATTTAGACTTTTTATCAGAGCTGAAGCATCCAACAGATTTGGCCTGCTGTCAATCACATAAGAACTCCTTTTTAATGCTGCGCCGCTGAAAACGTATGCGTTCCATCTCCCCTGCACACGCAAAAAACAGCAACAGCTTTTGCTCGGGAGAAAGGAACAAAAACAAAAAAAGCCACAAATGATCTTTACAATTCTGTTGTAAGCTTGTACCTTTCCCTTTAGTTTTTTATCTTTCTTGTTAGACTTTAACTAGAAAAACTAAAGTGCATCTCCTGTTTTCTCTGATGTCCTTACCAGCTCCTGTTCTATGTGTTATTTAGTCTTCATGTTCCTCCTGGCCCCACGATTTACAACACCTTAATGTAGTCTTGCACTTGCAGTCAGCAGATGAAATCGTCATTCGTCACATTAAGAGTCTGTCTTCTCTGCCATACATTCTCACTCTGTGCATCACAACCCTGCTCCTCCCTGGAGTACAGCCTCCTGCTGACCCTCTACATTTCAGACCTCTCACCTCACTTCTATTTAAAATTCCTTTCCCCCATACCTACTCTACTCCACTTACTTCTTAGCTTTTTCACCCAATAATTGAGAATCTGGCATCATAGAAGCCCACCTGTGTGTTTAAACCCTCTTGAGTGGTCTCTTTTATTAAGCTCCGGTTTATACAAAATCATTTATCTGGAAGGTATTATTGTTTTGTGCTAAATTTTTACAGACTTTGAAGCAAACTTTATAATGAGGCAGCATTATGAATAAAAGACTTAAAGCATTTAATTGGTGCTATTCACAATTCACTAGCCTGTTTATGCAGTAAAAATAAAAAGGCCCGCTGTGAAAGAAAGGGTGGGTTGAATTTTAAAGGCAGTTGCTGGTCCAACGCCAGATGCAAAACTACTCCTGTAGCTGACCATTATGCAGTTTGCAACAGAAACAGAAGTTAAATGCAAATACTTTAATTGTTTCGGAGGATAAAAGCTTTGAACGTAACACTCCAGAGGTAAAGCTGCACATATGATTAGCATTATTTTTATTTGCACATGCAAGAAGGTGCTGCGGTTCAATTTCTTTGAGTTTTGTTTGTGCGTGAGCCCTCGAGTCAAATGATTATGCAGTTATTAGTCCAAAAACCGGTGAGTCACACCAATGCGACCTCGAGTCCAGCAGCTATCGTTCAATATTTAACATTGTTTTGACGGAGCAGGCCTTTATGTCAGTTTAAAGATTATGCAGAAGATGGCATTTTAAGCTTAAAAAGGTATTTGGCATTTTAAATCCCACCAGACATGTTGACATGCTTGAAAGGGATTTCTAAATAAGGATGTGGGGATTGCAGGAAGTTAACACAGACATTACAAGCACACATCTGCGGTGGTAATCCCTGTCTGTTTACAGAATTTCACCAAACATGAAAGCAAATGAGGGACTACGGGTAATAAGGGACAGTATTTAGTAAAAACTTAAGCAAAGCATCTGTTGATCAACTATAATCTAGATTTTTCTTTCCCTCTTTCTCAATTTCCTTCCGATTTTTCCAACCCAAACTATCTCACACTTCTGATTCATCTAGCTCTTTCTGTTAACAGAGTTTCCCTTTAATCATCTGGCTGGCCTTTTTCTCAGAGCAAGGATTAGACAATGCCCCCCACTGAATCTCTCCTCTAAACATATTAGGCCCACAACTTCATTTTTAACCCCCTGCACTTTCTGTAATTTGCCTCCCACATGCTGGGGCTTGGTGTAATCCTAAGAACCAACTCTGGTTTAATATCTTCAGTAACGTCCTAAATACCAGAGAAGTTTATCTCAAGTCCACTTTGGAACTTAATAGTTTGGAAAACATGCAACACACACATCCTATCATCTTCGTTCTGTTTCTTATTGCCTCAGTTTTCCTGCATTTTTCTCTCTGCACTCATGCTCGCTCTCTCTGTGCTTTTTCTCCTCTCTGTCCAGCATGCGAGTTAATGAACCAGGGGATCCTTGCTCTGGTGACGTCCACGGGCTGTGCAGCCGCAAGTGCCCTGCAGTCTCTGACAGATGCAATGCACATCCCCCACCTTTTCATCCAAAGAAATGGGGATGGCGGACCCCGGACCGCCTGCCAGCTCAACCCCAGCCCAGACGGAGAGAGCTACACGTTGGCCGCCCGTCCACCTGTTCGAATCAACGATGTCCTGCTCACCCTCATCTCTGACTTCCATTGGCAAAAGTTCATCATCTTTTACGAGAGCGACTACGGTGAGTTGAGAGAAATAATCCGTTGATTGCTAAACGTATCTCAGAGGCGTGACAATTGTACCTCAGGACTCCCATTTAAATGTAAATTCTCCTAAACCTTGTCTCCAATGTCAGGGGAGAGAACAGGTCTCTGCTGAAGTGAAGTTATATTAAAGCTGAGAATTCATTTTTCACTGAACACACTAAAAACTGTACATGCACACACTTAAAAACATATCAGAAAGTGAAAATTGTGAGGAAAAACAAGATTTTGTTGCTGCATTCACCATTAGTGGCCTTTTTCTGGTGAGACAAGTCTGAACATAAATTGCTTGTTTGACACCCCCCTCTCTGTGAGAGTTTGTCCTCGGCTTACGGCTCTAAATCTGTTCTCGGATCTGTTTTCACTTCTGTTGTTGTTTCTCGTGTGACATCTCTCTGGAGCAGACCTTTCCTGGCCCACAGTTGACTAGCGGCGCTGTGGATCAAGGCGGTATTGGCAAAGCAAAATGATGACGAGAGTCATTATTGCTGCAGTGCCATTCCTCGGATGAGTATTTGCATCTGCTTGCTAATCTTTTTAACACTTGGAAGAGTTTAATCTGGAAGAAAGTATAAATCTGAAGACATCTAAGCTTTAGCTGTTGAGAAAAGCAAGTCTTCAGGGGGAAACCCAGCATCCTGCCATCTCTTAAAGCAGCAATCTGGAGTTTTCCCCTTTTCACAAATTATGTGTGCTTTTTGTGGAAATCTGTAAAAGCGATAGTCGTATCCTGAGATGCAACGTAGGCAAAATGTCTTTTTTGTTTTTTTGCTAAGTCCGTCCCCCGTCCCATAGAGCCCCATACAATTTGAACTGACCGGCATTCAGCATTAGCCAACAGCGTTAGACATCCACTTACGTACAGACGTCAATCACAGCGCGTGTGAGCTTTAGGGGATGTATCTAGACTGAGTTGGTGACATCTCTTATGATCAATTCAGTCGGGTTGTCCAGAAATCAGAAGGTTGCAGGTTTGATCCCGGCTCCTATTGAATTCTGCTGTTGTGTCCTTGGGCAAGACACTTAACCCACTTTGCCTGCTGGAGGTGGTCGGAGGGACTGGTGGCACCTGTGCTTAGGGTTAGCCTTCCCTCTGTCAGTGCGCCCCAGGCAGCTGTGGCTACATTGTAGCTCATCACCACCAGTGTGTGAATGGATGAATGATGCACTGTAGTGTAAAGCACTCTAGAGTCCTCTGACTCTGAAAGGCGCTATACAAGTGGGTCATTTATCATTTGTCAGCCTCTAGATGGTGACGTCGGATAAAATACTCCTGATTGTAGCTTTAAATATTGCATTTTAACAAGTTTAGACGGCACAGCACATCTCTTTGTGGTATGGCGTGTGATTACGTAGTCATCAGTCAGTCATCCGCCGCTGGAATTGCTTCTGACACGGACATCTTTGTAGAAAGTGCAATTGCAGCATTTGGTTGGAGTAATAGAAGTTCCAGCATGGAAGAATACCTGTCTGCGCTTTTACTTTCCGCTCTTTGTTTTCTGACTGTGAGGACACCCCCCCCCCCCAAAAAAGGGAAAAAAAAAACTGTCTGATGCGTTAGGAGTTAGGTCACCAAGTGTTTGATTGTCTGTTTTGATATAGATCGTCTTTGCTTTTTACCCATTCTCTCTCTTCTGTCTGATGAGCTGTCAGCCACACCAGACGTGTGTGTGTGTGTGTGTGTGTGTGTGTGTTGGGCTGATGGACTAATTAACTGTCTGTCCTGCTAGTCAGCTGTCTTTCTGCTTTGCCATCTATAGATCAATACATTTGTCAGCATTTTTTCAGCCATTTAGCTCAATGTCTCTAACCCACCGTAGTCACACTATAAATTGAATTGCCAGTTTTCTTAAATGGTTCACTGAATATGGCCCGGCATCTATTTGATGTCCACTGAAATACTTTACCTAGAAGAAGTTTTGTTGATTTTGATTTGAAATAAAAATAAAAACTCAGCTTGATAATTGCTTTAATTTTGAATCCTTTTTATATCATTAGTTTTTTTAATTGCTTTTAATTCCAATGTCAACTAGGTGCAGAGTCCTGAAAATGTTCGACAAACTGAAAACTGAAAGATGCACGTTTTCGCTCAGTTTCTTTTAAGCCAAATATAACAATTCAAAGGTGCGGAACACTGAAAAAAACATTTTTTAATGATTATTTCTGATTATAATCAGTCACTCTGAGTTTTTCATGCAGGCTGAACATGAAAATAGTCTCCTACACCTAACTCCTGCATTAGCTTCTGATAGCAAATAGACGGTGAAACTCTAGGATTAGAAAAGCCTGACAGATCTACGTCACACTGTCACCTAATATTCATGGACTCAACCATCTTGACTCATGACGGGGAAGGCTGTTGTTAGTTTAGCGTCCAGGAAACAGCAGAGAACGTCTGGGCTAGTAGAAGCTAACAGTTAGCATTAGCAGCTCCACCACACAGCAGAACTCCTCCAGACTTGAGTTATTTGTGGAGATAAAACATCAACGTTGCAGAGCAAACAGAGTCAGTAGTAGAGTCATGTTGCTGTTAGCCAATCAGAGGTGAGATGTCCAAATATCAGGAAATAAGACTCCAAATCCTCTCATCTGAAGCCATTTTCTCCACTGGCTGACTTCTCCATCCTAAAATAGATGCACTGGAGCTTTTTTCCCCCAGAGTACGACTTACAAGGCATTCATTCCTACTAGAGACCACTGCAAATGTATTGAAAATATAAGTGAGGGATCTCTTTAAAAACTGAGACTGAAACATTCTAACATTTGGCTTTTGTTGGTGTAGAAAATTGTTCAGATTTTCAGGTCGTTAGTCACCTTGCTATAAACAATTAAAGGCCCATTTGAAGAGGTTAATGGAAGATGCTAAATATAGAAAATGGTGGATGATCACTAGAACGATCAACTGTTCTTGCCTCTAAAGAAAAAAGATAGCCAATAATTAATGACATGAAACAAAATGTGTCAAAGTGAAATTGAATCCTGGCGTCCCTTTTCATGTTTCACTAGTAATTGGTTAATTTGGACTGTTTGTTCTATTGCTAACCAGTCTACAACATCACCTGTTGAAGAAACTTAATGCCTCCTAATTGGTGTTTAAACAAGTGATTTGAATTGAAAAACTCTTTAAAATCACCCAGAATTCAGATCTGCTGCATATTGAATTTGTAATCAGTTACATATGTTTGAGCAGCAGATGTAAACCATGTATGTTCATTTTATTCTTTTTATCTCAGGCACCATGTAGCTCTGTGACCTGGTTGCTCTATAAATGTTTTAATTGGATTCATGAATGTGGCAACACTTTAGGGTCCTTATCCTCTTGTTTGCACTGACAGAGTGCTACAGACTAGTGACCTACACCAACTATGAAGGCACAACTATAATGTGTAACAAGCAGCCTGACTAAATATCTTAAAGAGAGAAAGAAGGTTACACATTTACTGTTGAATACCAGATTTGGTCTGACAGCTTTAGGGCATTAAGGAGGATATTTTAGTGAAACTGATAGTGGTATGATACAGCCCAACAAACATTGGTCCGACGCCGACGTGGTGTCCACGGCCAAAAATGGTCGCGGTAGGACGGTCTACATTTGTAAAAAATATGTAACAGAAAATGTCCTAAAAGTCCATCCAGATACATTTGTACATGTCTACAGTTACATGTATAATTGTTATTTTGACAATTAATCACGTGTAGTACAACATGTTGTGAATCAGTTTGAACATCGACTATTTATCAGCATCCAAACGCCAGATGTATAGCTCAACTAGTAAGTCATCCGACTTCCATGCAAAGGACCCGGGTTCAAGTCAGGGCTGGGAAAAAGACCAACATCCAGTGTACGTTCTCAGGAAAGATCCTCGCTGCTGTCCTAGCCATACCAAAATGAAAAAAACAAACTAAATGTCCACCGCAGATGACAATTATTATTATTATTATTATTATTATTATTATTATTATTATTATTATTATTATTATTAATAATAATAATAATAATAATAAATGTAAAAACTACATTTTATTTTACAGTGTAGCTAAGACGTTCACTGACGGTCATTAAACAACAAATAAGATGCGCGAAAGACGTAATTCACGGCCAGAAAAGACGTGTAATGTACGTCCAGCTAAGCCGTGGAAATGACGGCCAGACAAGGCGTCGGCTCAATTTTCATTTCTGAACTATTTTTCAACCATGACAGGACGTCGCGGTCTGATGACGTTTCAACATTTATTCAACGACCAAATGTTTGCTGGGAGACGAGACCTGAATGAGCACATTGTAAACACACAAAAAAAAAATAAATGACCCACACTTGTATATCACCTTTCAGAGTCAAAGGCTTCCAAAGTGCTTTACACTACAGTGTATCATTCATCCATTCACACACACATTCACACGATGGTGATGATGAGCTACAATGCAGCAGTCAATCTGGGTTAAGTGTCTTGTCCAAGGACACAACAGCAGAATTCTGTGCCAGAAGCTGGGCTTTTCTTTAAGTCAATAGCAGATAGAGCTACTTAAGTCCTTTATTTATAAAAAAGGATGTATTTGTGTCTTCTTTGATGATGTATGTCGGTCTGCTCCATTGACTGACATTCATAGCAGTGAGTACGTTATGTTGTTCGTTGTCCTATAGCATGTGGAGACAGCTTGAAAGACAACCGTCGAACCCATGACTGAGCTCTTTCTGTGGGTCGTGGCCAGACTATATGTTCACATATATAGGATGGCTTGCTAGGCTACCGTCTCTTTGCTGAAAACGCAGACTTAGTCTTACATTTATCAATGTTATTTTACTTCCATAATTTTTCAGCATCATACTATCATCTAAAATCAGAGATTACACAGTCAAACCCAATAATTGTGACTGTCAGAAGCAATGAAAAATGGGAATTCATCAAGTCAACAATGCAACTTTGATGCTGAGAGAAATGTTGTCCACTTTTGGGAGGTTTAAAGCTGCGTTCCAACATCGTAAATATACTGTGGAGATAAAAAGAAGAAATTATAAAGTGGTTCTCTCGTATTTGTCTAAAAACCTCCACCAATAACACGTTCTGGACCAAAAGCAACTATTGGACCATCCGGTTGTCGGTTTCACCGGACTGCCACTGGGTCCTCCACTAATTATGCACTCACGTATTTAGCAGAAGAACACCACTGGTGTGAGAGGTTCTCCGCTCAATAATATCAGAGAAGGAGAAACAGCCGTTTGCTACCACTTCAACTTTAGGACAAACTACCAGAGTCCCAAAAAGAAAAACGTCATTTGAAGTCACGGACAACAAAAGACGTTAGGACCTAGAAAATGGCGACTGGTGTTTAGCGCTATGTTGTTTCCTCTGGCAATGCAGGTTTCTGGTTCCAGTAGCAGCATCTCTGGGAAGATATCCGAGGGTAGGGGTGAGTGTTCCATCACCACGTTTAAACCTAGCTTGTTCTGTAGATTCATCATAACAGCTTTCAGGTTTGGCACACCAGCCTGTTCTATCATTTTTAAGTTATGACAAAAGCACAGGCAGATATAAAATAGAAACAAAAAAGGGAGAAGTTTTGCTCACATTACAAAAACAACCTCATATTTATCGATTTTTTTTCTTCAACCTTATTTGACCTACAAAGACCGTCTATACACTAGTAATCATGACACAGTTACTGAAGCCGTTTCTACTGGATCAAAGCTCAAACTGTTTCTTGTGTAAAACGACTAAAACATCATCATCATCATTATCAAGTCTTCGTCCCTTTTACCTTCTTTAGAAACAGGGTTGTATCTACTGATCTTACACGTGGCTAAAGTGTTTGGTGGCAGATCCAAATCAAAGGCAGCAAAATGAAACATATGGGAGAAAGTTAAACAACTATAGTCTGACTGGAGTTCACGGCTTGAGCCTTAACAACACTGATGAAAACTAATAAAGCGATTATCCCTCAGTAGATTTCACACCTGTTGATTCTTTTGTTTACCTTTCTCATGCCAATATTCAAGTTGCAACTTTGATAATGTTTTTCTTTGTCTTTACAATTTCTGTCATAATTAAAACACTTTTTGCATCACATCTATAAGAATGCTGTCAAGAAGCGGCGCTGCAGACTTTAATTGCATGACTTGACTCAACGCCAGAGCTTGAATCAAACTCTCTGATCTCATTAAAACCAGTCCTCTCTGCAGCTCTCTGTGTTTGCTTAGATGAGAGTAAAAGACACAAAGCAGTAGAATTCAATGAATCCTTTGTTGCCTTCATTGTTTCATAGTAATGCGATTGTCTCTGCTGCCTAATAATTTATAGCTAAAGTTTATTCTTTTAAAAAGAAACTTTGGCATCACTTTACATTACCGCTGCATAATAATGTGGTAATAGTGTAATACCATTGTAAAAACTAGGTTATAACTAGGTAATACTGCATGATTTTTGTAACATGTTACAATGAAATAACAGTAAAAACTTTAGATAAATAATTTTAACATGGTTTTATTACTGCTGTGATTAAAATCACAACAATAAACAAACAGGCCATATCTCTGGTTTGGTGATGAAACTTGATCAGAATCAGAAGGGTTTTATATGTGCGAGAAATCACAACATTAGGAAATTGCTGCAGTACTTGGTGCAAAAGAGATAAGCAAAAATAAGAAATAAGCACAATAAAATAATAATATAGAGAGGCAATAATTAGAGAAACAGCTACTATCATGTTGCAGTTACAGTGTTTGTTGGACTCTGATAGTACCAACGGTGGCAGGAAATGAGCGTCTTTTTTTCTGCTTAAATCAGATTTGCTGATTGACTGTGACTTTGACAAGCCACCATGCTTATCTACTGCAGGAGCATCAGAGCACTGAGGTTGTCACTCTGTCTAATATACACACATATCTACACGAAAGATTCTCACTGAGATTGGAAAAAATATAATCTTTCCTCCCCTGAATCTCATATTTACATCAGACTGAAATAAACAGACAGTGAAAACAGAAACAACCTCTAAAAATGGAACTCTAATCAGAAGTACGGTTGCTTTCATGAAGATATAATGCTTTATAAAGACTGTGTGATTCTTGCATGATGGATTTCTTAGTGTGGTGTTATTGCTCTGCTAGTGCACATAAAGCTAGGACCAAACTGTGCATTTTTCAGCTGTCACACAGGACTGCTCATGTTGCACTGCGAGAACTGCAGATAGGTGGCACACTGTACGGCGCAATGTTTCAGTGAGCCAGAATGCACGATGTTTCACTCTAGCAGGACACGCTACGTCATGAGCTCATCCCACCGAAAAGCATACGTCGCTAAAGCTAGTTTTCGAAGGGCACTACAGGACACCACAGTTTCCAAGAGCATGGTTCGGTATTTTCCCTCTACTTTCTCCCCAATGTTTAGTCCCTGCACCATTGAGGCAAGGCTGAGTCGGTCCGGCATCGCGACTGTGGCTGCTGATTGGCTAGGGGGCGGAGTCATTGGTTGCGCCGGAACTTTCTGCCTGCTTTTTCACTGCCTGCAGCCATTTCCTGGTTCAGAGGCTGACAAAAAGCCATAAAACTGAGCAGAATGTCCAGCAACACCACCATTTTTTTGCTAAGTTGTGTTTTTGTGGAGCATACAGGTTACCTCAAACTGTTTACTGATCATCTCATGCTATTTTTGTGTGGAGTATAAGTCGCCCCACCCCCTCACAGGGGGGCACACCCACTTTCTGTCACAGAGCTGGCGTGGAACAAAACTACACTCAGGTGAGCTGTTTTAGGCTGAGCACTTCGAAAACCACCTTAAAAGCTGACAACTAACCAAAACAACGATGCTGAAAAGAAAAAAAGCGCTGCCGTTAACACGTCTTTTATTAGTCTCCAAACCAGACTCCAAAAACGAGTGTTCTGCATGTTGCTGCGTGTAGCTTCCACTGTTGCTAATGTTGCTAATGCTACTCTCGTGTTGGACCCCCGTCACTAGCTGCTCGCGCGGCAATCCCTGCGTGTATTTTCATTGGTCGATTGCAGACGGGAGTTGTAGGTTTTCAAGCTGTGCTTGAAGACTGTTGGAGGCTGACTTTGGCCCGTGAGAGAGCTAAAAAAAGTTGTCGCAGAGCCGGTCACTGGATGGCCACAGACATGCAAATCACCCTCACGTTCACCATTATTTGTCACAATTCTGTTCACGACGAGGGATTTGGCTAAGTCGGCCGAAAAACGCACAGCCTGGTCCCGGCTTACGAAAATGGGAGGTAAACAGAAGATCCTTTGAGCAAAAACACAAGTCTCCTCAGGATTTTCTTCTTTAGCGTCTGAATGGTGTGAGAGGAAACCCGATTCCACATTAGGAGCATACGGGGTGAGATATCGAAGCTTTAAAAACGATCTTCTCTGACCTCGAGGGCAAAGTATTACTTAGCGTAATGGACCATGTCAGGGGAGCCAATTCGCTCCAGTTTCATCAGTTTCAGCCCAGTCGCCACAACCGCCTCTCAGACACCCCTCCCTAAAAAAACCCAACCCTATTATGTAAACAACCTCCAAGGGTTCACCTCATCAGCTTCCATTTATCATGGCACAGTTTCAACGAGCATCAGACATTAACTTATTTATATGTGACTCCTGCTCCTTTTGAAGAAGGATGACATTGAAATAGATCCTTTTGTTGTGTTGCCCCCTTTTTGCTTTCAGCCAAACAGGAAAAAAATAATATGATAATTCTATAACAACCTATTGATGAGAGAGACCCTCACAGCTTTTTCCTTTTTGTTGTCCCTTTAGTCTTTTTCACCATCCTCTGTCTTTAATGTTTAATACCGTTTTGCTTCCTTCAGACAATCTTTTGTTGATTCACGTTGGGCTCTCTGGCGGTGCTGAAGGGGAGTCTTCTGCTCTTTATTTGAAAAGAACAACAAAAACACCCGGTGCTTTTCAAGGCCACAAAAGTTGATCAGTCCTCTAGAAAAACAAACTTCCTGACTATAAAATCTCTCAGTGCCGTCAAGGAACAGGCAGACAATTTGTGAGTATTACCGTCGGAGCCAGGGCAACAAATTACACTGCTTCTTTTGTTGCATTTAAATGGTTTGAATGTTTTAGCAAGTTTTATTTAAAAATATTTATCAAATGGTAATTTGTGTTCATTTTGTCCTTGCTGAGGCAGAGTTTTATGTTTGGCAGAAAGTCTCCAAATATCGTTGTAGTCCAACGTGGTAAAATTCAATAATAAGTCATAAAGATATATTTTAAAACAATATTCTGAACAAAGAAAGGGAAATGAGTCAGACTTGTATTAACCTCTAAACCAGTAGAACATGATTTTAAACACACATAGTTGCAAACTGTTAATTTAAAGGGTTTGTATTTTCCCCAGCTGTGACTGTTCAGGCAGAACTTGAATTAGCATTTTGGACTCTTTTTGTTCTAAAAAAAATCTTTATTTTAAGTTTCTCTGTTCCTCAGAATGTTTTTAAATCAGTCCAAATATGCCACAAACATATTTAGGTTTATATAGTCTAAACATACTCATAACAGCTTTGATTCTTTGACTCTTAATGTATTTCCTCACCTTGATGGTTCATGAGTTAAGAAGGGAATAACCTTTTGGTGTTTAAGTGCCTCTTACTTAAGCATGTGTTGAACTTAATGATGTATTTAAAGTTTAAATACGCATTAAGGGGAGTACGATTTCAACAGATGTGAAATTTTCTTTAGTCGTGGTGTGTTAAAATGGACATGTTGCCTTACTTTAAAAAGAAATGTCATTAATAAACACTAACAGTCTCAAACAGATAATATAGAAATAGTGGAAGAATGAAATGGACACAATTTTTAAGGTAGTTTTGTTTTCCCCCTGTCCTTTTCTCACGTTAGAAACAGACAGAATGAACGCTCTGGCTGCCAGAGCAAATTTACTCTGCAGCAGGAAAGGTGTGAGGTACTTCTCCTGTTGCACAGTTGACTTTATTGTATCTGCAGCATGAGAGACCACATCTGTTTATACAACAGACGTGATTGGCAGCAAGGGAAAAAAAAACAGGGTAAGAGAGCAAATAAGATAGCAGGGTAGGGGGATAAGAGAGATGAAAACTATAATGGTAGCTAAACATGCCGTAAAAAATCAGACAAATAATAAAAGGCTGAGTTCATATTTGTTTCTTCATACTTCTGTGGGCGTGTGCATGTGTTTGTGTGTCTGGGTCTAAGCTGCGTTTTTAAGTATTACTAAGTGGTTGTGGGTGCGTGAGGATTTCCCACTAGAAGTTTTTTTTTTAACATCGTGTAGGACATCAGGGGGTTGCTACCCCCACCATAACCAAGGCCCCACTAGAGCAAGAGCAACAGATCCAGTCAGCTAGTAGATCCAGAGGACAGACAACAGACGACAACCAGTGAGCCCAGGGGAGGGCCACAAGTCTGGGAAAGAAAGGGAGTCAAACAGAGAATGACGGGTTACCAGCCCTGTGGGACGCCAAGTCAGGAGCCCCCAGACTTGCTCACCATCACCAACCCCTGACACAGGCCATCTAGGGGCACGGCCACCCCAGCAGCCAACGGTGGAAAAAGTGTTATTTAGAAACATTTTAGGGATCTGGGCGATATTTGAATTAAATCTGGAAAAAGTAATTAATAGCATCTCAGCTTTAATGGCTCTTCTGTTAAAACTGATGCATTTAGGTCTGTCTCTTTATAATCACAGCTTGGTTGCCAAATTTGGGGGAAAACAGAAGCAGCTTTAAAAACTGACAGGATTCTAATGTGGAAAATAACTTTGTTCACCAGTTTTGTTCATGTAAATAAATAAAAGCTAGAATACAAATCTTAAGCAAACTGAAGTACAACAATAACTGCAAGAAAGGAAATTTCTGTATGATGCCAAGTTTTTGTGTATATGCAAAAACACATTTTTACCCTCGATGTCTGACAATTTCAAGTTTGCGTTTTTCTTACCTTCATTATTTTTGTCTGGGAAACAAAAGAAAAGCCAACCTGTAATTGGCTTTCACTACAGCCTGCAAAAGATGCAGGACTAGAATGTTGTTCACTCCTTGGTATGATGTACGAGTGCATTTAGTGTGCATGCATAACAATTATGAATAAAACTTGGGTTTATTATCTGAATCAGGAAAGTATATGTGCCAATCAAAAATGAAAAAAGCTGTTTTATAAGTCAAGGTACTCCTTAAATTGTAGATAACTGTTTTGTCATTTTAAAGGGGTCATCACCTATAATACCGTGGATATCTACGTCCTATTAAAGTCTTTTAGACCATTAACATAAATTGTATTGGCAGTGACCTACGGGATCCAACCGTGTATGTACGAGCCCGAGCCTCGCCTCGTGCGTATTGGCGCCCTCGCTTGTTGTTGAGTTAGGACAAAGCAAGCTAACAGCCAGGCATCGGCTCTTATGCTGTTGTGAAGATGGAATACACAAACCGATCGGAGTTTTGTCTCCCATAACACGGATTATA
Organism: Aphyosemion australe; assembly: GCA_006937985.1. NCBI lineage: Eukaryota > Metazoa > Chordata > Actinopteri > Cyprinodontiformes > Nothobranchiidae > Aphyosemion > Aphyosemion australe. The sequence continues at coordinate 479,467 of SSNS01000025.1, forward strand.
ACATGAGTCATCAACGGTAAGACATAATTTATGCGTTTCACGTTATGAAATGAGCTTTGTTGTGCTGGTTTGTTCGTTCATTTTTGTTTATATTCGACCTTTGTGTCGGCATATACGACCAGAGCTCAAGTTCTCGTTTTGGAATGCGCGTGTTGAAGAAGGCAAGATTAAACAAACGCATCAATGTTAAATATCGGCTTCTCAGCCAGTGAAAAATCATTAGGAAGCCATTATAGACATTTTTTCAAGTGTAAAAGTGACAATTTCAGGTGATGACTCCTTTAATAAAAGGTTCATAGAGTAAAATCCTAAAATGAAAGAAAAAACAAAACAAAAAAAATTTTAAGTCAAAAAAAATATATATAAACTCTTAAACGTGTAGTTATTATGCATAGTCAGCACTTGAATCATTTAAATTGTAGATTTTTTAAAAAGTAGAAATAAAAATCTAGTGATGTATTATTTCTACGAAGCTCAAAATAATAATTATTACTAAAGATTTAAGTTTTTCCAATAAACTTGTCATACTTTCCCTGTAATGTTGTTGTTATAACTGAGATAATATTTTCTTTTTATGAATGGACCAAGTCTTTTCGAGTAACAGACCCTGAAAAATGGTCCTAAAACTGGAGAAGGTTTTTATCATGTTGTGTGGCTGCTTTTGCTGTGTCTGGATCAAAGGAATGATGAAATCAGAAGATTACGGAGGCATTTTGAAACGTTACCCAATGTCAGAAAACCTGCTTCGGTCTTTCAGCAGAGTATTGACCTCTAGACTCATTCAACAGAAAGAAAGATGTTTAAAAAAGGAAAAGAACGCTGCTCTGACCGACCATCAATAAATTCTGACTTGCATTCAATTAAAAAGCCCATTTCAAAAAATACTCCAATAGAGTTGAGTGGTTAAATGGACGAGAGGCAGAAACGACCCACAGGCAGGCTCAAAAAACCTTCAGATCAAAGCAAAAATACATATATTCTGAAGTTTTTAAAAAAAGTTAATAACTTTCTGCATGTTCAATATTTGATTTTATCAGTGTTCTTCATCTGATTTACATTTTTATCATTACAGTTACTGTTTATGATGTGGGCGGATCATTTTGAAATTGCTGCAGGAAAAATATAAAATAAAAACATTAAACAAAAATTTTAGACGTGCCAACTGCAGCACAAATCAATAGTAATTCAGCTGAGTTATTTAGTAGGCCTCTGGTGTATTATTAACAGCTAATTTGTCTTCTCTCCAACATTTTTTTCCCTCATTTTCACCAGCTTGATTTTTCTGCTTGCAAGAGAGCCTTCTTTGTTTAATATCCTGATTTTTAACACATTTTCTTTTTTAACAAAGGAAATTGGATGCCTATTGTCTATGATCTAAGTAAAAATTATCCTAAATCAATCAACTGCTTTGTTTAACTTAAAAAAAACCCACAAATTTTCATAATTTTACTCAAACTGCTAATATAGGAAGTAGTGGTGGGATATTAACACATTAATTATAATTAATTAATTAGAAAAAAATAAGGTGTTAATAAAAAATGAATGCATTTAACCTTTTGGGCCCGAGGGTCCCCCAATTGGGGTATGCTGAAGTATAGAAGCAAAATACATGCCCTAAATATCAATGAATATCATCAAGCTGCACCTCTAAACTTTCGGACCTTGGCTACAAGACCATGCAAAGATTTTTTACGTTCTCCAAACAAAACAAAAACTACAATCAAATGAGTGATCGGAAATCCCTCTCCATGACCCTAACCCTTAACCCTCTGCCTCATTATTTTTAATTTAAAAAACTGCTTTGTGGACAACTTTTCTTGAACGATTAAAATGTGATTAATCAAGATTAATTAATTACAATCAACTAATTAATTAGATTAATTTTTAATCAAGTCCAACCCTTAAGAAGCTTATGAGAAGATTCAAACATATTTTTTCTTGGCTTCAAGCTGAAATCCTGATTCACAAATATGATCTATGGTTCTCGTTAACCACTAAGTAAGCCATGTTTTGTTGTCCCTTTATTTACAGAACAAACGTAATTGAACTGCTCTGTCTCCTCACACCCCCAGTCAGTCGTAACAGATGGTTGCTCATACTGAGCTAGGTTCTGTTGGAGGTTTCTTCCTGTTAAAAGGGAGTTTTCCACTCCACTGTCACTACATGCTTGCTTAGCAATCTGCTGGGTTTGCTTAGGAAACTTAAAAAATCGGCATAATGAACTGAACTCAATGCAATAATAAGTACATTTATTCACTACATTTCCTTTACTCTCTCTCGGGGACGGCCTCTAATTTTTTGCTCTTGAATGCTAATAAAATGGCGGTCATCATTTTACACCCCGGTATGTCACAGTGTTTGACTGCCGGTCTGGATTTAGGCCACTTGACGCTGCATTTGAAGACTGTGGTCAGTAACTTGGGAATAAAACTGGATTCAGCCTTTAAGGTCGACGCCTAGGTTAATCAGGATGTGCAGGCGATTTTTCTCAATCTGCGTCGCTTCTCCAGAATCATGCCCCTGTTGACCAGACCACACTTAAGAGTTTCTCATTCATGCCTTTATCCTTTTAAGGCTGGACTACTGCAATGAGTTGTATGCCGGCCTGAGCCATGGCGCGGTTGCACGATTGCAGCTGGTCCAGAACTCCGCAGCTAGGTTTTTGACGGGCACTTGACATAGAGAGCACATCACTCCAGTGCTCGCATCCTTGCATTGGCTCCCGGTGCCGTATAGGGCCAAGTTCAAAATACTGCTCCTGGTATTCAAGGCGCTTCAGGGAATGCTCCCTCACGGGCTCGTCGCTCAGCTGAGAGGGAGCTGCTCGCCATCCCCCGCTTGAAATACAAGTCAAGGGGGGACCGTGCATTTTCAGTTCTGGAATGCGCTGCCTTTGGCAGTACGCCAATCTCCTTGGCTGTTGGTTTTTAAATCACGTCTGAAAACTCATCTGTTCAATAAGGCGTTCCAGATCTAGATTTTATATTTCAAGGTTTGGCACCATTGTTTTGACTTTTGTTGCCCCATCAAATTGAGGGTTTTAAATTTGATCCTGTTTTTAGAGTGTTCAATTTTTTGTATGTTCTATTTTATTGTTTATTGTTTTACTGATTTATTGATGTTTATTGATGTATGATCCGGTGAGGTTGTGGAAGGTGCTCCATAAATAAAGTGAAGTGAAGTAGGTTCAATTGGAATGTTTACTTTGAAAATTGCCTTTAGACGATTCTTCTTGTGATTTGGTGCTGCATATATAAACTGAACTGAATTAAATTTCAAAAACTGTTTTAGCATGTAGAACTGATCTGTAATAAAGCAAAGGAGGGAGAATTAAAACTGATTTTTCTGAGTTGTTCTAATTGTTCTGCTGGCAGTTTGTCACACTCAGTGCCGCTACATTTCAAATATAGAAAAATAATTTAGATTGGATATAATTAATAAATTTTGTCACATGTGCAGCAGCGATTCATTTAACAGATTTAACTTAATGCTGAGTAAACAGACTGGTGAAGCATTTTCATGGTTTTCCAGCTAAGCAGCAACACAGCCTGAAAGCTCTGAAAACAACTTCGATCCTTTTGATCATGAAATGTTCTTTTCTGCTGCTTGTAGTGAAGCAGCGAGGCTGTTTTAACTCAAAAAGAGAAAAAAAGCTTGTTAAATCATCTTCATGGAGCATTTCTCAGTCAGACCTTTCTAAAATCCGTTGAGTACTGCTGTGGGAAAATACAAATAAATAGTGAGTGAGCTGCTGTTTATCAGAGTGAAAGTCTCGTGTGCGAATCCGAAAATGATTTTAAATCTTAAACTTTTAGGGGACAGTTTGAAAAAAAAAAACAGATGCTTAAACATGTCTAGAAGTCAGATATTTAATTCCTCGTTAATCCTCTTTTCTGCAGCCCGCTCGATCGCTGATGGGTACCGACCGGAAAAGCCGGCTATGGGTTTGGAACGCTGACGTGAAGTCCGATATTTTTATCAAAGTTCTGGACCAGTTATTGCACGAAAGCTTTTCTTTGGTTTATTATGGAATTCCAAATCCTTGTTTGTTTGTAAGAAATGCAGTTTTTGAAACCGTATGTGTGTTCAAACTTATGCTGCTACAGAAGTTCAGTTAAGTCTCCTGATCGGTTTGTTTTCTGAGAAAATCTAAAAGTTATTTATTCAAAAATTTAACAAATTTGAGTTTTTATCATTTCATTCATTTAGAATATATAAGAAATCATCATCCTAGTGTGATAAATGATCCAAGATCGTTTCCATATTTAGAACATCATGTCAAATTAAAAGCCTTTACAACTCATAATAATACAGATAATTCAGTATTACTGATCTTTTTTATTCACAGATCTTTCAAAGGTTTACCTTCTGGGTTTCATGCAACAGAATCTTTTTATGATTTATTCATCTGCCACTGGAAGCAGATCAAGGCAAGTCAGGAGCATTTTGGGTTTTTGAACTCTAATTGATCTAGTCTAACAGCACAATCAGTTCAGAATTCATATTGGTTTATAGAAATAAAATATGGTGACTCTGGCTATTCTACAATTCAGTACATAAACAGATATATGGCTTTGTCTTTGACTTGGCTATAAAATCTAATGAAAATGTTAAATCTATGGTTAATTATTTGATTTCTTTTTCAGCGTATATTGTTTATAACAGTACTGAAACCAGAATTAAAGGTTGAATATGGAACACAGACACGATAGTGACATCTAGTGTTTAGAGGTGGTATTGCAACAACAGAATAAATTTTCCAGCCCGGTGTTGGTTCACTGCTGATACGTGAAGTGAGCAGCAGTCAGGTCGCCAGTCTTACCCATGATTGCGGTTTTGAGTAATGAACCAGGCTGGGAGTTTTTAAAAGCCTCAGGAATCTTTTGCAGGTGTTTAGAGTTAATTAGTTGATTCAGATGATTAGGTTAATAGCTCGTTTAGAGAACCTTTTCATGATATGCTAATTTTTTGAGATAGGAATTTTGGGTTTTCATGAGCTGTATGCCACAATCATCAATATTAAACCAATAAACGGCTTGAACTACTTCAGTTGTGTGTAATGAATCTAAAATATATGAAAGTCTAATGTTTATCAGTACATTACAGAAAATAATGAACTTTATCACAATATGCTAATTTTTTGAGAAGGACCTGTATGGAGACAGGACAGCTTAAGGAGGACCGGGGCTTCGGATCTCCCGGTCAATTTCACGCTCGCAGATTTACCCTGAAGTTCCGATAAAGGAAACGCACCTAATATTTACCGTTAGAACATCTTCTGGGCTCAGAATCAGCTGCTTGACCTGTCAAGTCCGCCATTTTACACAGTCCCAGCCTCGCCTTGCAGAGCGGACGTTTTACCACAACGGTGCCCTCTAGTGGCTGGTAGATGTAAACATAAACCCGGTGTCGTGCCCGTCAAAATAAAATTTAAATTTTTTTTTTTAAATATAGCTTTTAAATGAAAAACTGTACATTCATTCTGCACACCTCTAAACGCCCCATGGAGGTATTATTATTTTTTTTTAAATATAGCTTTTTATTAAAATGTTCCATATTCCACCTTTAATTCTCAGGGCACTAAAGCAAGAAAACAATCATATTAACTCTGAAATTGTGCTTTTATTTTGAGAAAAGTAAAGATTTCTCAGAGGAACACCCTGATGGCTAGCGTTTTAAACGGTTGTGCTTCTGTGTGGAAGTTTTCAAAGAACTTCGCTGTAGGAGTTTTGAAGGGACATTCCACAATGATGAATGATTTAATTTCACGTTTTGTTCTGCCCTTTGAACATTTTCATTCTGTGAAGAATCCAGCAGGAGCTGTGAGTATTTATGCTACCCCAAAGACAAATGACAGTACACAAATTGCATGAAAAAAAAATCAAACCTTCCAACTAATTCTTGTGAGTTGTTTCATACGGCACTTAGTCATGGTCCTATTTCAGTTTGCCCAAGGTAGTAGCCAGCCACACAGAGCGATGCACCAATATGTGGCTCAGAACGAGTAATGTGAGTGTCCTAATTTCCAGCTGAAAGAAAATCTGATTTGCTTTGCCATATAAGCCCAGAAAACACCCATTAATCTTTGGGATGTGGGAATGTGTTTTCCTGTTGTGGATTTCTACATAAATATGAGAAGATTTGCTATTCTGTGACTCAGTGTAGTTTCTGTTATGAGTTCTAAAGCAGTAGAGCATTTGATGAGTCATCACACTTGATGCAACACACTTATCTGATGCAGTTACAACTAAAAAAAGGCTGAACTAAGTGGTTTTTTTTAACAATGCAGCGTGACTTGGCACATGCTGGGCAGCTGTTCTCCCTGTGACCACTGGGATTGCTGTGCTTAGCGTCAGCCCTCTGCTGCATATCATCTTCGATTTGTGTGCAGATTTTTTTTCCCCAAGTGACATCCCGCTCACTGAAATAAAACACGTGCACAAAGTTCTCAGGGGACAGTTACACCAGCCTGAAGGCTCATATTCTGTAAAACCCCAGGAAGCAGACACAGAAAAGTGCTTGTTGTGTTTTGTTGTGCTTTACATCAGGAGAACAGAATAAAATCTGCCTTGAAGCAGTTGGAAGAAAGCCTGAAAATATAGTGTGGATGTGCAGGTGTTGAAAGCACAGGCTGTTTACCAACAGTCGTGATTTAATGCTCCAGGGCTAAAGCAGAAAGCTGCCAGAAGAGTTCCTTCTGTTTATGTTGCTGCTCATTCCACATCCTCATAATATCTGTCTCCTCCATCAGATATCCGAGGTCTGCAAACCTTTATGGACCAGGCGTCGCGGCTCGGTCTGGACGTGTCCTTGCAGAAGGTGGACCGCAACGTCAGCCGAGTATTTACTGACCTTTTCAACACGATGCGTACAGAGGAGCTCAACCGATACCGGGATACTTTACGGCGGGCCGTGCTACTCATGAGCCCTCGCGGAGCACAGGTCTTCATCCACCAGGTAGGTTTTAGCAGCACTGCACCTTTTTTTTTTTTGTTCATAATATAATCAGGAGCACAAGCAGGGAGGCAAAGTGCAAGCAAGAAAACAAGCATTTATGGAGTAAAGATGATGATCCATGAACAGAAACCTTTTCTGGCACCCCTGATGTGACCAATGATACATCGACTCAACTAAAAATGGGGAAAAATGGAGTAGAAAAGGATGTATATTCTAGGTTTTATTGGACATTTTCTTCTAATATTGGTCCAATATCTTGTCTGCTCCTGCTTTGACCCAAATCCTAAAGCATGTGGCCAAGGTGAGACTCAGATGTGTTTCACCTTTGATTCGGTTGACCTTGAAGAGAAACAAAAGCCTGTCTGGAATCTTGCAACAGCAGAATCATTTCCTCAATAAATCATTCATACATCCCTGAGCACATCACTAAGAAAGAGTTTTATTTACTGCATCGATCAAAAGCGCAGAACTTCAACCCAGGAAAAAGTTTGGAGACACAAAAGGGTCATTCTTAGCTCATGCTGTAGGTAATATAATGAGATTTTCTCATCAAATGTAATATTTTCCAGTTTTTGTACATTTTCAAGGTAAAAGCACATTGAGAAGTCATTTTGAGACATAAAAAAGTATTAATGAATTGCTGAATTAAAAAGTAAAAGTTCTCTCTTTTCTTTAAGCTTTTGGAGATCAGTTTGCTGCTTTTGTTGCTTTTGTGTCAGGGAGGAAGGCTTCTTGCATGGTGGAGGAGAATTTGAAGGGAGTGAAAAAATATGTCAATGTGAAAGTGATCCGAGCGCCTTGCTCCTGCTCCACGTCTGACAGTTAATCTTTCTGGTGGAAGCAGTGAAATGTTGAAGATGTTCATGCTCAAATGGTTCTAACAGATTTGTAGAGAAGAAAACACTTCACTTACACCACTTATTTAACACTAAAACATGCAATTTCTCATTTTTATGTTCTCACCAGGACTAAGGCGTCATATTTTCCACAATAATATTGATGCAAATTATAATATTTGATTAAAGGAAAACATCACATCAGGTGCAACTAGTTATTTGGTGGTACTGCATTTAAAAAAAATAAGTTGTAGCAATACATTCACCCTGTCATCATGCTGGATGTCGACCGATATGGGTTTTTCTGTTGCCAATACCGACATGTTGAGGTCATGGTCAGCTGATGGCCACTTATTTGCATGCTAAAATGTCACTAACAACAGCTGATGCACAAAATGAATCAGTTTTTTAACACTGAATAGAAACAGCTGTTAAATCTGAATTTTGTGCACTGCTCAGTGTTAAAATCAGACATTAAACTAAAGTTAATCAAACAAATCAATTAACTGACCAAATATTAAAGATTCAAAACTGGTGAATAAAAATACATTTTAGTTGAATTTTTTTTAGATAATTTATTATTCAGATGTTATTCAGGAATGTAAATATATATTTAAATTAAATTCTGCAGAAGTTCTTAGCTGCCCAGTGATGTGCCTGAGTTTAAATCAGCTTTACTAAGGAGGTATATCTGCTGATGCCGATATATACACTGCTCAAAAAAACAACACAATGTGACTCCAGGTCAATCACATTTCTGTGAAATCAAACTGTCCACGTAGGAAGCAACACTTATCGACAATCAGTTTCACCTGCTGTTGTGCAAATGGAATAGACAACAGGTGGAAATTAAAGGCAATTAGCAGGACATCCCCAATAAGGGAGTGGTTTTGCAGATGGTGACCACAGACCACTTCTCAGTTCCTCTGCTTTCTGGCTGATGTTTTGGTCACTTTTGAATGCTGATGGTGTTTTTACTCTAGTGGTAGCATGAGACGGAGTCTACAACCCACACAAGTGGCTCAGGTACTGCAGCTCATCCAGGATGGGACATCAATGCGACAGTGGGACAGGGGTGGGTCTACATGAGATAGCTTCATGATACTAAATTCCTCAACTGATGTAGAAAGGCACTTTGTTCCTAGACATAAATTACATTTCACATAGAGATTTTGGCATCACTGGGTAATAATGTTGCAATTGGTGCAAAATGCTGTCAGATTTATTTGTGGGGTAAAACAGCATATCTGGTCCTCGCCCCTCTTAACTGGCTTCCTGTACAGCACCAGATTTATGTCAAAGTACTGGTTTATGTTTTTAGATCACTGCCAGGTATGGTAATATCTATCACCACTGTGGAGATAGTATGCTCCCCCCAGGTCCCTCTGGTCTTCTGAGCAAGGTTTGTTGGTGGTTCCAAGAGTCTCGGGTGATCGTGCTTTCTCAGTGTTGGCCCCAAGACCTTGGAACCAACTTCTGACTGTAATCAGACAATCTACGTCTTTGCAGTTTTAAATCTAAGGTGATTTTGCACTTCTGCTCTTTGTCATCTGCCTAGCGGGCTACTGCTTTTATGTTTTTGATGTGTTTTTAGTGTTTTTTGGAAGGTTTCAGGGTGATCTACGTTTTTGTTTGTTTTAACTTAATGTGGTTTTTAGCTGCTTGTATCTGTCTTATTGGTTTGAGTGTAGGGTTGAGCCCCATTGACTGATGGTATGAAGGTGCTCTATGAATGAATGAATCAGTGTGCACAAGCAAAAATTATTTTGAAGAAAATTTCTGGGTAAATTAAAACAAAACTTTTGTTGTTGGTTTTATACTCTACTGTATTCATGATTTGCAATAATTTGAAAATGCAATCTAAGTAAATAAAATACTCATCAAAAACTTTGTAATCTTGTAGGTGTAATGTAGCGGATATATGTATTAAGTTGTGTGAGTGGCGCTAAAAACATTTGGACCACTTTATATTTCCATTAAAATAACTTAAAAAAATTACAAAATATCACAAATTTGTGCGCAATATTGAATGAAATGTTAAAAGAAAACAAAACAAAGGAAAAATAAATGAATGTGGGAAGACAAAGATTAAATTATATTTTAAGAATTAAGTCATATGACAATAAAGAAGCTATTTTGAGATTTAAAAAGGGATAAAAATTACAGTAGACTTGTCACAAAGACATAAAATACCCATAATGGCTTGTGTGAATAAAGTTGTGCCTTCACTTCAGAAAAAGGTTTGAACAAAGACTTTAATTTAGTTAATTTGGTACCTCTTACCAAGAGCTGATTATACCTTATTAATAACTGAGTTGTTGACTTTACCTGTCAGTGTATCGTCTATAAAGACCAAAATTAAAATTGTTAAAGAGAAAAATATTGATGCTAACACCCTACAACGTCAGATATTACTCAAAAAACAGAACATTTGAAATAATTAATTAAGAAAACCCAAAAAATATGTTCATAATTAGTTGAAATTGCATTATGAGCATTAAAATTCTGGAGCTTGAGAGCAAACCTCTAAGATGCATCCTGTTCCTCACCAATAGTGTTTTTATGAATATGTGCACTCACACAGCACACGCACTGGAAACACTCTTTACACTCAATGAACTTCACTTCCTTTGTTTTTCACCAATTTTCTGCACTGATTCAGGTAATTGTTCGGCATGTTATGATTAAAAAAACACTTAGCTAACAGTAGGTCAAAAACATCACTTGCATCCCAATTAGCTTCTTGTAAATTCACCATCATAAATCTAAAAGTTAAGTAGTCGCTGACAAATAAATTAGCGGACAGGTTGAGAATACATCAAGGCTTTTAAGTCTCATTAATGACATACTGCTTTGATCTTTTCCTTGGTGCCAGTGAATTCTGTTTTATTGCTCATAGAATCACCGCTCGCTGCACCACATCGTTTCTTTTCATACGTTTGAATTTAATCCAGACAATTATGTTCCCGAACATCCCTTATACAATTAACATGAGGCATCTTGGGGACTTGGAAATAAGCACAGCTTCAAATTCAGCACAGCCCCCAATTCCCCCTGTGAATATTTTAATATTTGAGAAGTGGCAAAGATTTCAAAATTGATCAAAGCTTCATTAATGCGTCAGCGACTTTTTTTTCATAGATTGTTCTGGATTTGCGGCACATAAGTGGGGGAAATCTGTAAAAATGCTAATTTTAGAAGTGAGAGTGATGCTTTAAAGGGCTGGTAATCAGAATCACAGAACCAATCAGACAACAATTTAGCACCAATATAAAACACAATTAAACAGAATAAACAGTTTTTAATTATTTTTGAAAAGGACAAGTCATCAGAGGTTTGAAGTGCTGAAGTTAAAGCTGTGAAGTTGGTCAGTTTCAGCAGCTTTTGCTTTGTTTTTCTGCTGCTTTTTGAATTTGTTGCCTGTGCATTTCAAATGTTGTCATGCTTCATTTTTGCAGTTTGCTTTTTCTCCTCTATCAGCTCTATTGTCCTCTTCTCTATGCTCATTCATTTAAAAGGTCCATGGGTGGATTACGGAGCAAGACTAGAGAGAGACACAGAAAACAAATGCAAAGAAAACCTGTATAAACACTGCTGAGAAACAGTGTTGTTTTCGTCAACGATGACGATGACGAATTGATTTCGTTGACGCCCCTTTTTTTCGTAACGAAAACGAGACGCTGACGAGCAAAAAATAGCTCTTTGGTGACTAAAACATGACGAGACGTGTGGGAGTTTTTGTTTACGAGACGAAAATTAAGCTCAAAATGCACATTTCTGCCTGTCTCACAAAAGCTAAACGTAACAGCGCTGCTGTCTGTGTCCCAGCCGCAGCAGCAGCAGCAGAGGACATTCTCTCCTCTCTCCTCGGCAGACTAGCCGAATGAAGCCGAGTGAAGTTCGCTCCCCCGCCCACATCAGAAATTCAGCACAAACGTTAGCCTGGCAAGCCATCCTATATATGTGTATATAGTCTGGCCACGAACCATTGACGGCTCTCAGTCGTGAGGCGGGATCTACGGTTGTCTTTCAAAATGTCAGCACGCAATTGGATAGCGCTAGGACCAATCAGAGTGACGAACAACATGACGTAATCACGGCGACGGAAAAGCGTGAGGCTTTAATAGCGTCTAGCTTCAATGATTTCTGTCGTTTTTGTATGAAAAACACGCGAATATCAGGTGTACTGGGACATTGCACTACTTTGTTTGATAAAAATAAGAAGCCGCTAAGTATATCAGACAGACTTACGCACGTTGGAGTCTAAATAATCCAATGTTGATGACAAAGCCGTTTCAAACGAACGTGTTTTCCGAGTTGCCGCCATGTTGCTTGGGTTTGCGGCCGCAGCGCTGACGTCATCGGCTACTCCCGCTCTGTGATTGGCCCATGATATAGACCGCTGTGATTGGCCCAACCAAAACTATAGCGAGTTGTGATTGGATAGACACAGCAGTGGTTTGGGCTGCGAGGGTTCCAATGCCTAGACCAAACTCTGCAAAGCAAGAATTGGTCTAGTTCACTAGGCTACACAAACGTAGCACTAACCACATGTGGGTGGGAAGCCAACTTCACTCGCTTCCCTGCTGCAGGAGTGCGCAGCTGCTCAGCTGCTCATTGAGGAAGCAAATGAAATGATGAGAACTACGAGCGACGAGGCTACTTTTAAATCTATTCGTGACATTAACATGTTTCTTATCCATGAGCTTCCTGAAAAAGTCATGATTTTGGGCAGATAAATGAAAGAAATGACGGTTTTTAACAGGTTTTATCTGAACACGTTTCAGGCGAATGTTTTAAAGTCAGGATTATTTTCTCTGCTTCCTCGTTCCTAATAACGGGTCACATTCCTGCTTTTTAAACCAACAGCATAACAGTTTAAGCCCATCTAAATGTTTATGAGCATCACTGTTGATGTTCAACTGGGTTCTGATAATTCTGTGGGTTCATGAAAACTCACAACACTGCAGGTTTATGGAAAAACATTACTGCATTTAAGTAGGTGGACTTTGCCAAAATATACATTGACAGACTCTAAGTTGGCGGGCTGATGAATCAAATAATAAATTAAACAAATAATATTTTTATTTTTATTTAAATATTGTATAGAATAGGTATGCTCCCTAAGAGTCCATTCTGTTAAAGGAACTAGAGGCAGGAAAAAAGAAACGATGCTCACGAGCGACGCGCCCGGCTCTGCGAGTAACTGCAGCCCAGCACGGGAGCGTGCACAGACGGCTATGTTACACAAACACAAAAATACCATTACCTGACCCTCTTCACACGCTCTCACGCCACACCTCCAATATCTCATGCTGAAAAGGCAACTCCCCGCCGCTCTCACGGACAATATTGCGGCGAAGCAATCCACGCTGCAGCCCTGATCACAGCTAATGCTACTGTAGCATGATCACAGCTAATGCTACTGCACGCTAGCTCTCTCTGAGTCATCGGTGAGGTCAGATCATTGTCATCATCTCTAAACACAACCTATAATGTTTCTTACCTGCTCACTAGGAAATGAGCCATGGCAGCATCCTTTTTGAGTCCCAGATATAGTTGAAGCAGCCTCCATTCGTCAATCACGTATCCGATATAGATTCGGGTCCCTGCCTGTCTTTTACCATATTTGGTTTTTGACTCACGAGATGCCGCTGAATAAACTTCCTTTGTGCCACGCTTGGTCGTTTGCTGGTTGCAGTAGAATCCATTCCCACAGTTCTTCTTTTGGAGTTTGGCGGTTGGCAAGCAACTTAAGGTGCAATAGCGCCACCTACCGATCTGCAGTGTCGAACACATTTTCTTTCTGTTTTGAAGCTGTCATGAACGCGCAAGCAGTGTAAATTGACGCCACATCCGTAGGGCAGCGCGGGAAATTCGTGACCGAACTGCAGCGCATTTTGCAGCAAACAGCCTGTTCAAGAAAATGGAACGATACATGGGTGGCCTCATTCTTTTTGGTTTATAACGCTTCATCACCCATTAGCTTTGAAAAAATGAACATACATGTTTCATTTTTTACACAGATCAGATCTTCTATTTCTATATCTTCTATTTTAGATCCTAGTTCTTTTCCCTTTTGTCTAACATCCTGGTGCCAGTTTCAACCGGTCTCTCTGGAGGAACTATCAGCCATTATCCATCGTTTAAGGCCTTCTTTCTCAGATAAATTTCAGTCAGGCTTCAAGGCACGTCATAGCACTGAAAGTGCGCTTTTACGGGTTTTTAATGATTTGTTGATAATCAGTGATTCTGGCAATTCGGCTGCTCTACTGTTATTGGATTTATCTGCTGCTTTTGATACTGTCGATCATAACATTCTACTGTCTCGTCTGGAGTCATGTGTCGGTATAAGAGGCACTGTTCTTAAATGGTTCATGTCCTATTTACAGGATAGGTCCTTCTCTGTGAACTTGGGGGGGTTCAAATCGCAAACAGCATCTGTGACCAGTGGTGTTCCACAAGGTTCCATTTTGGGGCCCACACTTTTTTCACTATATATTTTGCCTTTAGGCTCTATTTTTGCCAAACACAACATCACTTTCCATTGCTTTGCAGATGACCTACAGATCTATCTTCCACTCATCCCTAATTCAGTTTCCTCCTTAATGGACTGCTTAACAGATGTGAAGCAGTGGATGTCAAACAATTTTATGAAACTAAATGATCAAAAAACTGAGATTTTAGTCTTTGGCAGTCAAGACCTTTTAACTGGGGTTGTGAGTCCACTGGGTCCTATATCAGCCTTTGTAAAGCCCTATGTGAAAAACCTTGGTTTTTTTTTGGATGGTTCTTTTAAACTTGATAGGCAAATAAGTGCAGTAGTCCAGTCTGGTTTTTATCATTTAAGGCAGCTGGCAAGAGTCAAACAATATTTACCTGTTACAGTCTTTGAACATGTTATCCATCTGTTTGTCTCCTGTCGGTTGGACTACTGTAATTCCCTGTATTATGGCCTGGCACAATCCTCTTTAAATCGCTTACAGCTGGTTCAAAATGCAGCAGCCCGACTTTTAACAGGTACTAGGAAGCATGATCATGTCACTCCGGTGCTCGCTTCCCTTCACTGGCTTCCTGTATATTACAGGATCCAGTTTAAATTACTGCTTTTTGTTTTTAAATCCCTCCATGGCCTAGCCCCACCCTACATAGACGATCTGCTGACAACCTACACTCCTGGCAGGAATCTGAGGTCCAGTTCCCAGTCCCTGTTAGTTGTCCCAAAGGCTCGTCTGAGGACCCGAGGAGATAGAGCTTTTTCAGTGGCTGGCCCTCGGCTCTGGAACAGTCTTCCCTTACAGCTTAGGACCTCTCAGAGTTTGGAGCAGTTTAAGTCGTTGCTTAAGACTTATTTCTTTGACCTGGCTTTTAATGTTGGCTGATCTGTCTAGCTATTCTTTTACTTTTTATCTGGTTTTATTGTGTTTTTATTATTGGAGCGTGTAGTTATTGTTTTATTCAACCTCTCATTTTATTCATGGTTTTATTATTTTTATTGTCTACTTTTTATTTTTTTAACATGTTCATTTTCTTGGGTGTGTGTTATGTGGTTTGGTATGTACAGCACTTTGGGTTGCGTGAGCAACAGTAAGAAGTGCTATAGAAATAAAGCTGACCTTGACCTTGACCTTTTACAGATTTTTTAAAGATCCTGCCCCTAGTTCCTTTAAGGAAAGAAAATCATACATTTTTTTGTGAAAATCTATCCACTGATGCACTGATCTGCATCAATAAATTATATATAGTATAGTGATTATCAATAAAGTAAAAAAAAATGATACCAATCTGAGGATTATTGCTTTACTGAACAAAGTCTGGGTCAGCTAAGATTGTGTCTTATCTTCTTTAGCTCTAAAATAAATGATGTTGGTATGAAACTCACTCCAGTAGCTCAGAGTACGTCTCACATATAAAATCATTTGTTAAAAACTAATAATCTGTTTAATTTTTTGTAAACCTAAAACCAAAAATCTTCGTCAACTAAAACATTTTAGAATTTTAGCCGACTAAAACTGACTACAACCTTTTTGAGATTTAGTCGACTAAAACTGACTAAGACTAAAATGCATTTTCGTCACAACGACTAAGACTAAAACTAAGATGCCCGCCAAAAACAACACTGCTGAGAAACCAGAAATAACTATAATGTGTTGTGAATTAACCAGGGAAATTTTTTAAGTAGATGCTTCTGAAACATACTCAAAAATCCCAAGTTCTACATGAAAAACCTGAATTACTTCAAAAAGAGGCCTGTTACATTTATGATTTCTAATTTCTAGCGTTCTGTTTTTCCAGTTCCCATCTGGTTAGTTTCAGTATAATTAATAAAAATTAAGTTCTCGTTTAATCAATTTTATTCCAGCATTATTGTTATTGAGATAGTTTGATTTATACTGAAACCATTGGCTCTGTCTAATTGATCATCTCATATCTTGATGTAATTATGCAGAGTTTCATCCTCGTCACCATGACAACAGAATTTGTCCTAAATGATTAAAAGCTTTTCAGGGGCCATGTTGTTGAATTGTAATCATATAGTTGTTCCATTTCTGTATTCTAAGGCTCTATTCGTGAGCATCTGCTAAATTATCGACTGAAATACAACAACAACAAAAACCCAAATACATCATAAAAAGATGCCAAAGTCATTCTGTACCTGGCTGGAGCCCTTGGTACCTTGGCACAGATTCAACAAGGCTTTAAAATGTTCCTGGGAGGTTCTGGTCCATATTGAGATGACAGAATCACACAGTTACATCCATGATGTGAGTCTTCCATTCTCACCAAATCCTAATGGTTCTGGACTGAGATGTAGAGACTGGTGGAGTCCAGTGAACTTAGTGTCATGCCTGGGAAACCGGTAGAGGTGGTTTGAGCTTTGTGACATGGTGCATTATCCTGCTGGAAGTAGCCATGAGAAGATGGTCCACTGTGGTCATAAAGGGATGGACTTGGTCAGTAACAATACTCAGGTAGGCTGTGGCGTTTAAACCAGGCTCAGGTGGTACTAAAGGTGCATTTACACTTTAGTCAGCTTGGCCTGAGCTGGGTGGGGACAGCCCGCCCCTGCACGGCCATGTTGTGTTTACACAGCCTTCTCAGGAATGCAGACATGGTTAAGGACATAGGCGTGCTCCACTAAAGTGGGATGGAGAAGTCCATGGTGTCCTTGCTAAGCAACGCGAGTTAGTAACAAAAAGTGGGCATGAGCAGTGTTGCTTTTGGAGACTCTGACCAGAAGCACGCAGCTCCCAACTCTCACTAAGCAGCAGTGCTGCCGTGGGCTCCTCTCACATCCATGAGCGCTAACAGCAGTCAGTCCTTGCGCTGCCGCTGCAGCTCCGCCCGGTCCAAGCTGCAGTCAGAGAAGATGTTTACACCACTGCATTCGAATTGCAAATAAATAGTGCACTTCGGCCAGCCAATAAGTCCATAGGGATATGGTTAGCTCAGCATGAAATGAACCGCAGGGAAGCAGGTCTGAAAAAAGTGGTCGGCTCCACATGGACAATGCCAATGTAGATGCATTGACCCTACCAGGGCCAGACCGAGCTGACCCAAGTGTAAATGGGCCACAAGAGGTCCAAAGAGGCCAGTAAAATCTCCCCACATCTTTACAGCATTAGATACACCATTAGAAAACATTGATGCAAGACATGATGGATCTGTGCTTTTCATTCTCATCGTTGTTGAGACCAAATTCTGACCCAACTATCTGAATGTTGCAGCTGAAATCAAATGGCCTGTATTTGTATAGCACCCTTTGGGGTTCTACAACCCCCCGAGGCATTTCACAACACATTCAGTCATTCACCCATGCACACACGCATTCACACGCAAGGCGGCTAAAGGGTCTTGCCCAAGGACACAACTGCAACAGACTGAGTGGGACTCGATCCTACAACCCTCCAGTTACAAGACGGGCACTTAACTCCCCTGCTACCATCGTCAACACTCATCTAAGACCAGGGAAGTGGTTTTTGTTTCTCTTGTGTGTCTGGTGTGCTCTTCTGCTACTGGAGTCTATCTGTGTCAAGGTTCAGCATGCTGTGGTTCAGAGATGCTGTTCTGCAGACCTTGGTTGGAACCAGTGATCTTTTTTAGCTGATGTTGCCTTCCTACCTTGAAGCAGTTCACCCATTCTCCTGTGACCTTTGAGATCAACAAGACATTTACATCCACGCAACTGCTTCTCATTGGATATTTTCTTTTTTTCAAACTACTCTCTGTAAACTCTAGACATGGTTTTGTGTGAAAATCTAAATCAGTAATTTCTAAAATATTCTGAAAAGTAGCCTGACTATGATGCCATGATCAAAGTCACTTGGATCATCTTTATTCCTCATTCTCTTGGTTTTACCTTCAGACAGTATTCTTCAGTACGTATAGATACATAAATGCATTGAACCGCTGCCATGCAATTGGCTTATTAGCTGTTTTTTTTTTACCTAAATAAAATTCCTGATACTCAATTATTAAATCTTTGGACACCCAACCCATCGTTATAGTGACCAAAATTTACATTTTTGTACATTTGGAAATGTAAAAATTGTAAATCTTATTGTATTGTTGTTGTAATTATTATGCAACATTTTCTTTTCTTGGCAAATTTACGGGTTTCTTCAGTTTCCTTTTCTTGTAACAAAAGTGAAATGTTTCCTTAGTCTCTAACATCTTTCTGTGGTTTTTGTGGCATGGTGGCCGTCTAAAGGTGTTGACATGAAAGAAAACAAAATGGGTGGTGTCAGCTGGCGCTCTTGCTCGGCAGGGCGGTTGATGGATGGAGCGCAGAGGCTCGGTGAGGTCTGCCCCCTGAGCTGCAGCTAAACCAAGCTACAAGAGTAACAAGCAGCGCTGCCTGCTGCCAAGTGACGTGAGAGGCAGACAGAGATGCTACGCAGGGTGGCAGGAGGAAGACGAGAACAGAGAGAGGGGGCTGTGACAAGATGAGTACAAATGCAGGGATTTAAAAAAAGGACTTGAGGAGATGGATGTAGAGAGGAAAGGTCAGGGATGAGAAAGAGAGAGGAAGCTACAGGGGGCTCCTCCAACATTACAAAGCACCCCGGTATGAAATAGTAATAGATGGATTGTAGAGATGGAGGGGAGGGGGATCAGTGAGGCTTTAACTAATGAAGATGGGAGACTGAGTAAATTAGACTGGAATACAAGAAAAACAGTGATTGGAGTTGTCGGATTCTGCAGATCTTTAAATAAAACATATTTGTGAAAAATGGATGCAGACGATCATTTATGATCAATGTGTTCCACAACAAAAAGCTTTAATGCATGTAAAATATAAAGAGACCCCTGGAAAAGTATTGATTAAACAAGTGTCCCACACCTTTAATCTAAACAACCACAGACTGCCATTGTCTGATAAGATGTTACATTTAGTGTATCACTAATAGAATGATGAAACATCTGACTTGTTTTGATAGAACACACATTCATTATGCACAGTCCTGGGCTCGGAGCTGCTGTGAAGAGTTCAAAAACCGAGAAAACTTAGCCCAAAACTTTGATTTCCTGCCAGGCAAACGTCTCGTGAGAATCCTGCTTTTCTTTATGGTACCAGACCAAAGACTAGAACACAAGACCCCCCTTAAGGTGGTTTGTTTACTTTGAAAAAGTCTGGAAAAGTTTAAAGAAAGTTTAAGGAAGGGTCAAAAAGATTTTTTTTTTGCCATAAGGGGTACATAATAGCAGATGCACTGAGAAGACAAAAGGGAATGATAAAAAGGAACAGAATAAATATCAAGCTGGATTTTACTTGCTTGAGGGAGTTTAAAGAAGTCGGCGTGTTTCAGGGTAAAAGGTACAAATAATTACCATTTTACTCATCTAGACAGCTTCCTGTGTGGCATCAGTGCGGAAAAATACACTTTCCTTCTGACAAGACTGCTGAGATAACGACTAGTTTGAGCAATTCAAATCTCGAAATATCACAGTGATTAAAATGTTATTTTGCAAACCTTTAATCCCACCATCAATTTCACATAATATAATTTCAACAGAATCATAAAAAAAATGTTTTTGGACCAAGATGCTTTGACCTGAATGCACTAGATCCAGGAGAAATGCTACAGCTGGTGACATGCATGCCTGTAAATAACCACATCATTCCATGACAATGACCATGTAATTCAAAACTGACCACAGTATAAACGTTTATGAAACAACTTCCACCTGAGCTGTAATTAAAACTTAGGAAACTGAGTTATAACACTTAACAATAAGGGTCCCTTTATTAACGTTACCATTGTTAACTATTTAGTGTTCTTAAGGTTAGAACAAAGGGCCAGGCGGCTAATGCTAATATGGTTAGCATTGTAGTAAAACTTATCTCCTCACTGTGCGTTTGTCTTTTTAACACCTTAATCTAACTGCTGAAATGTCTCCTCAGCCTTCATTAGTGTCTACAGGAGCGGTTCATCACTAAATCAAACAAATCAGCTGTGTTCATGATGTAAAACATGCAGGAAACATGCTGGAAGCAGACTGCAGCGCCAGGTATGTTAACTAAAGTCCAACAGGAGGCGGCCCGCCACTCTGAAGTTGCAAGTGCGGTATTCTGGCCACAGAGGGCGGTGGGGGCCTGAGTGACATTTCATTAACCTTGGAAAGGGTCGTTTTAGCACATACTGGCTCAAGAAAATGATCTAAAAATATGAAAAAGTTGCATAGTAGGCCTTTAATAAAGGGACCCTTATTGTAAAGTGTTACTGAAGTTATTTTAAAAATGTCAATAAGACAATCTGGCCTCCGGTGATTTGGACAAGCCTGTAGGCCATCATTCCTGAGGAGCGTACACTATTTCTGCAAAGTGTGGCCATTTAGTAAACTACCTATAAATGGTTAGGAGAGTAATTATTTATAACTTTCACAAAGAGACACATTTGTAATCATTGACAGAGCCAGAACAGTGGCCTGGACTGGCACAGACCGGACTTATAGTGACTGGCCTTGCAGGTGCTACCCCTGTTTTAGACTAAATTTAAACAAATATGCAGATGACTAAATAAGATATAGAAAATTAACATAATAAAAAAAACTAATAATTTATTTAACAACTTGTTTTATGTAATGTTTTAACAGTTGAGGTCCACCTCTTTTTCCATCGGTAGCCCTGGCAGGCCACCTTATAAGTAAACTTCTGGATCTGCCCCTGATTTAAAAACACCTTGAAGTAAATCCCTTTAATGTTGGTAAATAAAGCACTTTTCTTTTTCACTTTAGGGTTAGGGTTAGTGAAAGTAACAGAGCAATATGAAAAAAAAACCCCATCTAGAACATGTTTCTCTAAACCAAAAATTCAAAAGGACAAAGGCAATAACATACCTTTACAGAGCGAATAATCTAGACCTTTAGGTGTATTTATTCAAAGGACCGTTGTTCAGCTGATGAACAGTTCAACAGATCTGACCTGATATTGTTTGTTTCAACAAACCATCACCTTTCTGTTTAGTCATCTTTCCTTTTTCACCCCTCTGTGGGGCAAAAAGGCCCAACAGAGAAAAAGAGACTTTATTGTCTGTAGAGCGAAAGATGAGAGAAGCTCAGAGCAGCTTTTAAAACATTTGTTCCCTGGTGGACCATGTGGCAGACAAATTCACTTGTCAAAATTCGAGCACATGCTTTGCTCATTAAAAACGGACCGTCGTAACAGTTGAGTGTGAGATACATTAAACACACTTGCCCCCGCCATATATCGCGTTTTGGTGCCAAGGCCTCTTCCATCTTATTGTCACAAACGCTTGTGGACGATGATTTAAACGATGCTCTGCTGACATGCTTCATGGGAAAACGATGGCCATGATGGCCTCTTGGTGCTCAGGGAATTTATCGCCTTTGACGTGACAGCTTCCAGGTCATAACACGTGAACATGCAGCACATACATGCACGCCTCGCACATTCATGCACAGCTGATGGCAAAATCGTAACTCTTTTGACACAAAGCTTTCACTTAGTGACGTTTTGTCCTTCACAGCTGCTTCAAAGTTTGTGCAGAAGATTCAAGACGGAATATGAGAATTTCTATTACAACATTTAATCAACTTTAATGTAAAACTGTTGAATTTCCAACAACAGATTGTAAAATTGGAACAAATGGTAACATTGGAAGGGAATTTGTAATTTGATTAATTTGAAATGACTCCGGTTCAGATGTCAGAGTACAACTGTAGAGAACCTAAAACAAATTTCCACCCCCTCAGCTTTGAAAGCCAATATCTTCTGTGTCTAGACACAAATGCAATCTTAAGCTTTCTGTTTTGACAGGATGTTTTGATGAAAAACATGCTAATTGTATTTTAGTTTCACTTTTATTTAACCAGAAAGGACATAAGAAAAAAAAGATCTAATTTATAATGGTGCATAAAGCAACCACAAGTTAATACATCAGAATGAAAAGAGTTAAGGAGCAAGTTCACTGAGAAACCGTTGTTGTTTTACTTATTTTTGAAATGTGTTTGGTCTCTCTGAGTTTAACATGCAGGCTAAATGTGAAAATCGTCTTCTACCCCTATTTCCTGCATTAGACACCGATAGAAAATAGACCAACAGCTCCATGTCACTGTAAATTAGCATTCAGGGACTCACCCACTTGGCTCGCGACGGGAAAGGCTGTCGCTGGTTTAGCATTCAGAAAACAGCAGAGCACATTTTAGCTAGTAGAAGCTAACCGTTAGCATTATCAACTCTGCAACATGGCAGAATTCCTTCAGGCTTGTGTTATTTATGGAGATAAAACATCTGTGATGCAAAGCAAACAGAGTCAGAGGTAGAGTCGCGATGCTGTTAGCCAATCAGAAGCGAGATGTCAGAATATCATGAAGAATGATTAAAACTCCAGATCCTGCCATTTTCCTCCCCCCTCTTATCCAGCTAAATTCTACTTCCTGAAACAGGACCACTGCTAATGTATTGAAATAACCAATAAATGACAGCTTTAATCTATGATCCCTACAGAGAACAGGTATAGGATGTAACAGGACATGGATCCTGGACAGTGTGGTTCAATCCAGGATACCTTGGAAATCCCGAGACCTCATTGTGATCTGCACCCATTCAAGGCTGTCTGTGCCAGACGCAGCAAAGCCCAAAACAATGCCTGAGCCCCCTTCATGTTTTACACCATTCCTCATGTGAAACAATGTTTTAGTCTTCTGTAAATATGGAGCTGACATAAGAATCATAAAGGTTTATTTTTTGCTCTTTTACTACAACCCACACTTGCCGTCTGAGTTGCATTTTCTATTGCATCTATGCCCAGGTTTGCTACAGTCCAATGTACGTTATATCTTTTATTAGTATTGGCAACATGGTCAAAGAAACATGAAGCTAAAAGGAGAAGGAAGTGACGTAGCCAGGAGCGGCTAAAACTCTGAGGATGACTACAGTTGTGGTCGAAACGTCAGTAAAAAGAAGGTAATACAGCTCTTTGCTGTGTTAAAAAAGAATCATGATATAACATGAAGCTGCTTAGAGATGGTTCAAAGGCCGTTACCTTCAACATGCACATCTAATATCTTCTTTTGAAGCTCCCCAGACAGCTCTCCCCTTTGCTTTTTCTGGTCTAGGTTCAGTGTGGTACAAGCTACTGTCCTCAAGTAGGCCAAGTAGAAGATGAAACACTTCAAGAAACATGTGACAGTAATTAAAGGAGTAGTTTACTCGTTTAATCAATACATTTACAGTGGTCTCTAGTAGGAATTAATGTCCTATAAGTCGTTCTAAGGGGAAAAAATATTCCGATGCACCATTTCTCCGACCTAACAGTTGCTCACATCACAGCTGAGCTACAGACGCAGGTTTTATTTCCTGATATTTGGACATCTCGCCCCGGACTGTAACAGCAAAACTACCACTGACTTGCAACGTTGATGTTTTATCTCCACAAATAACATAAGCATGGAGGAGTTCTGATGTGAGGTGAAGTTGCTAATGCTAACGGTTAGCTTAAACTAGCCGAGACATCTGCTGCTGATTTCCGAACGTTAAAACAACAACACCCTTCCCCGGCGTGAGTTAAGATGGGTGAGTACATGAATGTTAATTCACATTGTGACGTAGATCTGTGAGGATTTTCAAATCCTAGATTTCTGCTGTCTGTTTTCTATCAGAAGCTAATGCTAATGTTGAATTTACTTAACCTAGTTATGTCAACTGGTTCCACTAAATCTAGTTGCTTAAATATAAAAAGTAATATACATTGTTATGTTAAAATAAATTAATATTACTCTTTGGATTTAAGCAACTATGTTTAGTGGAACCAGTTGACATAATTTGGTTAAGTAAATTCAACATTTCATTTTTAGAGTGCAGGAGATAGGTGTAGGAGACTATTTTCATGTTCAGCCTGCATGAAAAACTCAGTGACCGATTTTAATCAGAAAAAACATAAAAAAAGGTTTTTCAGTCACCCACACCTTTAAGATTAAAAACTTAGCTAAACATGTAACTTAAAAGAGAAAACGTAAGGAAATATCTATAACTATTACCTTGTTTTTACTTGTTTTTTGTAACCTTTACTCTGAAAACTTCTTGGGATGGTGTACCTGTGAAATGAACAACACAACTATACATGCGGGTATAAACTAAAAGTGCTCTGAAATAGTCTCCCATGTTTGCATACAAATCTTTTTTTTATTTTTGTTCTATCACATACTAAAGATATGCAAGTCCACACGTGTTTTTGAATGAATCATTCAGAAGAAGAAATGTAGCATTGTGTGAGCTGGCACCAACAGATTCCTCTGCAGCTGTGCCAAGAATGGACAGAGACTTTATTAGAAAGTGTAAAATAAACAAAGCACTTTACAATTCAACTGAGGTGGCTGATCAAGCTACAAATAAAGCACCTGCACAAATGACTCTGAGCCTCAAACGTGCATCCTAATAGTTACAAAAATGTATTCTGACTCAATTTTCTCCTAACCAAATATTCCAGAGTGTGGCACAGTTGTGCCTTGGCACCTGGACTTCCCCTCTCAGTCAGATGGAATAAAGCTGGCCACGACCTGAAAGTGTTTATCCCAGCATGACTCATTAACCAGACACAGAGAGCGGAGAAGGGTAGTTTTGGCAAAAACAGCAGATTTTGCAATTGTGTGCACAGAAGGATGTCCTAACGTGTGTAAACCTCCTCTGTCTCACCCCTCATTCCTCCCTCTGATCCATCACTGCCAGTTCTGTGTACACCCCTCCCTTAGTGCTAACGAGAGAGGCCAGGCATAATTCAAAAGTTCAGAAAGTACTGCTCAGGTTTTTTTCTTGTCTCAACCACTCTTGGTAAAAAAACATGACACCTGCAGCCAACCAGAACATTGATATTCACTGGTTAAGAATACAAATGAAGGCAGCACTGTGAAGGCAGCTGAGTGACATCATTTTGAACAGGAGCATGAAAGGTTTATGGTGCTGAGCAGCAGGAGTGCAGGTAACATTCTTTAAAGGAGAATCCATTTTTGAAACTTCCCGTTTTGTCCTGCTGGGAGATGGACACGAACCCTGTGGGGATGTTCTAGTGTCCGGCTCCAGTCTGGCAGGTTTTGGACAGGACTCTTCCTGGATCAGCCATAATGTAGCAAATGTAACAGATCAAGATCAGATTGGACTTCAGAAGGTGGGTAAATGCCTCTGGCTCTTTCATGAGTTTCTCCAAGCAGAGAGGCATCTGTCTTTCAGTGTCATTGGTGGTAAGGTTCTTTAAGAGTTGTCTACTGATGTTAGATATGACCTTTCTTCATTTTACTTTAAAAAAACATTAACTTTGTGCTTGGGAGAATGTCTATCAAAAGCATAATTTTTAGAGAAGGAAAGTTATGCCCTTAGAAAAATGACTTCCGGTAACAGACAGCTGTTGTTTACCTGAAGACGGACACTTTTTTTCAGTAATTTGATGGATTTTGACTGATAAATTGTCAGAAACACTATTGATATGCACCGTACACTAGGAAAAAGTCCCAGTACACAGTGAGGTATGGTTGACAAGTGCTGGGACTGCGTACTGGCCCACTTAAAGTCAAAAAAGAAAGCATTTGTTAAAACATGGTAGTGGTTGAAGCATTGTTTGGGCCTTTAGATTTTCACTGGATTTTAATTCCAAACAAACCTATTAGAATAACAGTTTAAAGCAACATTCCACAACTTTTACATCTTAAAATAATGCTTTTTTGTAAAGTTTTTGCATCACCCTAACCCTAACCCTATTATCTATTATGTTCATTTTCGTACTGTTGGGGGTCCCACGTCTGTTTACTGCACTATACAGTTTTTGAGCTTCGGGTAGCCGCAGAATGTACTGACAGGGTGTCATTTTACGGCACCATATGGCAAGCCAAAGGGATAAAAATGTCCACCAAAATGCGCGTCCTGAACGCGTGTTTGACACCAAAGGGGGCAAAAACTCACGTGTTCTAAAAGTGAGCATTATATCCGCCAAAACGCACGTCTTGAACGAGCGTTTTGGCGGACATAATGCGAGTTTAGAATGCGCTTTTTTTTTTTATCCCTTTGGCTTGCCATAATTGTATAACGTAGACTCGCTGTAGCAGCGGCAGATTCACCAAAGAAAACTAGAAATCCCTTATCAGAGGAATATAGGAAAAGAAAAGAAGAACGTGATAGAGTAAGAGCAAAGACCAGAGTTATTATTGGGCCGTCTTTTCCTCGCTGGAGAGCTCTTTTAGAAAGAAAGGCATGAACTACGGACTCTGACCTAGCCATGCTGCTAATGGCTAGGTAAGTAATAAATGATTTCACCAGGGTTATTGTGTTTGGTCGGGCATAAAGTTGTTATAGCTCCGGTGGCCTAGTGGTAGAGTGTCCGCCCCGGGACTGGGAGATCGGGGTTCGAATCCCGGTCGGGTCATACCAAAGACCTTGAAAAAATGGGACCCAATGCCTCCTCGCTTGACACTCAGCACTAAGGGGTTGGATTGGGGGGTTAAACCACCAAATAGTTCCCGAGCGCGGCCACAGCTGCAGCTCACCGCTCCCCACCTTGGGGATGGGTCAAATGCGGAGATGTAATTTCACCATTGTGTGATGAATACTTGGGACTTTAACTTTAACTTTATACAGTCCTGATAAAACCATTTATTCAATGTGTGGAGGTGGAAAAGTTTGTTTTCGTTGTTTTGCCTGACATTAGGAATGTAAACATGCCACTTTTGCCCGAGAGAGAGATTTAATGTTACGACAGTGACGTTACGCAGCAAGCCTCTAGAGGGCGACAGAGACCATATAACTGCAAAATTGCGGAATGCTGCTTTAAAGACTATATTCTAGGGATGTTAGATATCGGCCTATACCATATTAGATAAACCAATATAGTGTAACTCTTACTTTCCAATACCGATATAGATCAATACCAATATATACGGGGTCCGACCTCATAAAAAAAACTAAAATCACATCACAAACTCAAACTTTAAACGCTATCGGTGCAAAATACGACAACTAATTCAGTTTAAGTTAAGCGATGGAAAAAATTGCCATATTAATTTAGTCTCCAACAGCAGCTGAATTAAATTCTCCCTGAGGTAATCCTAGTCCCATTTAAACCTCTGATCTGAATAGAATTGTCATTTCACAAATGCAGTTCAGGTCGTAATGATCCTCCCCATTTTTATCCACAATCAACTTCAGCTTCAAATTGCACGCTGCACTTATTGGCTTTTCTTATTTCCCTTCTGTCAATAAATGCACCATTAGTAGTATTGATGCCAAAGAGAGAGACATGACCAAAATAAATTTTGGTAAGAAGAAGCGGCCACGACAGCATTAGTTTTAAGTGTTGGTCTCAAAAAACATAAAACTTCAGTGGTGATGCACAACACTCATGGAGCTTAGATTTAACAAGGGGACTGCACTGTGGCGTTGATGGTGCAAACTTTAAGTGACGATGACATTTGCAAAAAGACTTACCATAGCAAAACTGAAAATAATGGAAAATCATGAATACATTTCCCTGTGTGCTAGTATGAGCATCCTAACTATAGTGTTCTCTCACATATGACACGTGAGCTTCATGGAGTGTTAGAAGTAATTTGTGTCAAAATGTACATGTTGGACCTTAAAGCTCAGTTCTTTGGATGGGAGAAAATGATAGAGTGGAATTTAGTAACTCAGTTAATCTATTATAGCTGCTGCAAAATCCTGGTTGGGGAAAAAAACATGACAGACATTCCATTAGGATGTCAGGAAAGTGTGTCAACTTTTGAATACAATGGACATTTGCCTCCTGCTGTGACTGACTGTTAGTCATTGGTGTTTGATTCTGAATCCTTATTTTTATTTTAGATTTAACCAACAAGGATTCCTATTCTCAGTTTTTATCCATATTTATTAACCATGCACATGTTGTGTTTATGATCATAATGAGTTGTTTCTAAATATGTCTAAATTATCTAAATAGAGTATAAATGGTTGTTTGTCCTCTCTTTCAGATATAATGTTTCTATCTGATTGATTTCCTTGACATTTTGTAGACATGCTTGTCCCATTTGGGTCATGTGTTTGGATTGTGGTCTAGAAACTTAATCCTGCAGTTTAAAACACGCCCCAACACCTTCACCCTGCCACCAGTGTGGCCATAAAGTAATACCTTGCAGATATACACTGTGTGGCCAAAAAAAAGTCACCACCTGGATTTAACTAAGCAAACAGGTAGGAGCCTCCTATTGGATAATTACTGCATGGGCAGCAATACGTTATTCAACCCCAACTGGTGCAATGATTCGCTTCTCATTTCTTAAACAACCATGAGGAAAGACACATCTGGTGGTCGTGGAAAAGATGTTAGTCTGTTTGAGAAGGGTCACATCATTGGCATGCATCAAGCAGAGAAAACATCTAAGGAGATTGCAGAAACGACTAAAACTGGGTTCAGAACTGTCCAACGCATTATTAAAAACTGGTGTGATGAGTCCAGATGGACCCTGTTCCAGAGTGATGGGTGCATCAGGGTAAGAAGAGAGGCAGATGAAGTGATGCACCCATCATGCCTAGTGCCTACTGTACAAGCCTGTGGGGGCAGTGCTATGATCTGGGGTTGCTGCAGTTGGTCAGGTCAAGGTTCAGCAACAGGATGTGCTCCAAGAATGAGGTCAGCTGACTACCTGAATATACTGAATGACCAGGTGATTCCATCAATGGATGTGTTCTTCCCTGATGGCACAGCCATATTCCAAGATGACGATGCCAGGATTCATTGGGCTCAAATAGTGAAAGAGTGGTTCAGGGAGCATGAGACATCATTTTCACACATGGATTGGCCACCACAGAGTCCAGACCTGAACCCCATTGAGAATCTTTGGGATGTGCTGGAGAAGGCTTTGTGCAGCGGTCAGACTCTACCATCAGCAATGCAAGATCCTGGTGACACATTAACGCAACACTGGATTGAAATAAATCTAGTGACATTGCAGAAGTTTATCGAAGCAACGCCACAGCAAATATGTGCTGTAATCAAAGCCAAAGGCGGTCCAAGGAAATATTAGAGTGTGTGACCTTATTTTTTGGCCAGGCAGTGTACTAAAGAGATATTCGTCTAAAGTTTCTCTCGTCTTGTTAAAGCTTTATGACCTGATGAAGTTCTGTCAGCTGAGATCTGAGAGGGCAGCTGATGATGTAACAGAGCTATTTAAAGCTGAATCATAAAAAAAGAAATCTATATATTTGAACGCTTACTTGGCAGAGCTTTGACTGAGTCAGAGAAAAAAATCTCACAGGGTGAGTAGCACTCCCCTCTCGCCAATCAATACTGATGTGTGAAAAAGACTTAATAAATTAAATGGGGGTATTTTTGTGACAAAATAAGAGCTAAATAAATGCTTTCAAAACCCACTATGTTACCAATGAAGGACATCCATAGAAATACAAAGGGTTGTGATGAAATCATGTAACGGTTCAGCTAATCAAGCTGTGTGAAAAAGGGTTAAAGGATGATGTAATCAAGGTAATGAAATCCTGGCGACCACTTCTCTAAACTAGGGCAGATTGAGAAATCAATTTTGTGAGATTAAGTCAAGTTTTTGTTGGATTTTTGTCACCAGAAATGTTGGAAACACAAAAACTGAGATCTGTTTTTGCTCAAAAACCAGCATCTCAAGTTCTCTGTGGAGAACTGGGGTTTCGTTTTCACACAAGTCAGCAATAAGCTTGAGTGAGACTGAAGTAATACTGAGACTCAAAGCAAAAAAAAAAATCTTTAAGTTTGCAAAACATCCATTAGAACTAATTCTAGCATCTGAAACAAAAGGCTGCGTGTGCAGTAGGAGCCATTTGTATCAATTTAAGGTTTTGTTTCTGTTCTAAATTGCAAAATCGCTGCAAAAAAGTGGTTCAAAGTCTCATTTTCTAGTGAAATGCTTTATGAAATAATAGAAGTCTGGTGAAAATGTACAAAAAGAGTTCTTGGCTCTTTACATTGGGAAATAAATGTAACCAATTAAACAGCCGGAACCACCTGGCTGCACATATTTTAGAGCTAGGTCTCTTCTGTTTGAACAATGCAACACAAAAGAGCATTACAGTGCAGTCTTTTGCTTCCCAACAGCGAATCTCACAGACCAGCAGAACCATGAAGCCTGAAATGAGCCAGACTGTTTATTTTGTGGAGGGAGACTAAACAGCATCTGCCTGCAGAAATACAGCCTCCCAGGGGTCTTCATAGCTCAAAGGCTTAAAGATTTGTTGGTGCGCTGAAGGCTCAGAGAGGTGCGAGTGGCGTGGTGACTGACAGAGGAGCAAATATGAACAAATATGGTGGGCCACTGATCCGAAATGATTCAGTGGAACCACTGAGAAGAACAAAGATCTACGCTTTTACTTTAAATAAATAAAAAAACATTTTTTTGTTGGGTTTTTATAGACAAACTGTAATCGATCACTAAAGTTACTCATCAATAGAGTTATGGAGAAATAAGATCAAATGTTTCAACCAGACTGAGGCTGGAGGGGATTACGTGTGTGGAGTTTATCACGCTTACTGTCTGCTGGCATTGCTCCCCCATGGCTTAACGCTCCCACCTCTGGACCCCCGTCCTCTCCCTCTGACCCTTGCTGCTGCCCCTCTATTCCATTTTCCTCCCAATAACAGGATGACAAATTGAGGCTGCCAGAAAATGATCTATCATTGTCCTACATCTCATCCTCTGCTGCCCTCTGTTCCCTCCTCTTCAGTTTTTGTCTCTCTTTCCCCTTCTGTCCCTTTTTACAGGACATCCCCTCTCTCCCTCTTTGTATTTTCCTGATCTTAATGGTTTCACATTTCGCTCTACGAGCACTTTATCTTTCTGCCCTTGCTCCCTCTCCCATGTACGCTTGTCTCCTTTTGTCTGCTCTCATTGCGCTGAATACTTTTATCTGTGTCTTCATTTCTCTTTCTGTGTTTATTTTCTACTATACGTGCTCATCTTGTTCTACAATCCCATTTATGTATTTTTTATTCATCGGTTAGATTGCAGGAACAATGAACAACACGCGTATTATTGCTGATACCGAAAGCACATTTTCATCTTTTAGTCCGCAGATGGAGGCCATTAGTGAGAGGATGGTCACAGAAATAAAAGATAACTGTTCCTATAAAAATGCTTAGAAAAAAGCTTTTTTTAAATAATCTATGATATTCCTGCAAACAAGTGTTGCTGAAATCGAGTTGGTGTGGACCCAAGTTTTGTTTCTGGATGAGGGAGGGAGGATGTTTGGTTTTACAAAAACCCAGCTACATGTGTACATGGCATCTACATATTCACGTCTATGTTTTTAACCCCTTAGTCTATCTGCTGAAATGTCTCCTCAGCCTTCATTAGTGTCTACAGGACATTCACTAAATCAAACAAATCAGCTGTGTTCATGATCTAAAACATGCAGGAAACATGTTGGAAGCAGACTGCAGCACCAGGTATGTCAGCTTCACTTTATTAAGTCCAACAGAGACCGGACCACCACTCTGAAGTTGCAAATGCGGTATTCTGGCCACAGAGGGCGGTGGGTGTCTGAGTGACATTTCATTAATCCTGTAAAGGGTCATTTTAGCACATACTGGCTCAAGAAAATGATTTAAAATATGAAAAAGTTGCATAGTATGGCTTTAAGACTTTTAGATGATAGACAAGTTAAAGGTGCATTATGTAAGAATGAAGTAAAAATGACATCTTGTGGTCAAATTTGGTTACTGCAGCCCATTTTCAAAACACACCCGCCACCATCTCACTCCCGTTCTGTGAGTTTCATGGCTGTGGCCAGCTATGGATCAGCACTAGAAGATTCTATATGACAAGTGAAAATGAGTCATACACAGTAAGTTAATAAGTAGATAAATACATTTCACTGTAATGTCGAGTTGTTGGTAATTGAAAAAGTAGCTTGAGATATTTTTAGACCTGACTATTTGTTTTTTAAGTCATCGTTAGCAATGTTAGCTCAAAGTTAGCCTCTAGTCACCTGATATACTGGCTACGGTTCTTTTCAAAACACTTCTGCATTTTCATAATCCATTGTTTTGTTCTTTTTATCACAGCGTAGAAAGATTATTTACCTTTTAAGCTGACATGTTAGGAACTAGCTAGGAACATCTAGCCACTACATTTCAGCTTAAAAGGTAAATAACAATCTTTCTATGCTGTGATAAAAAGAACGAAACAATTGATAATGAAAACAAGCGCAGCAAGAACGTACAAAACACTTCTGCATTTTGCCAGCCGGTGTTGAATTACTAAAGCCGGTGCTTTAGCTCAGACTTGGCAACTCTGCAGGCTCACAGATTGTTGACAAAGACTACATCCCTCTTTAGCTTTTTGGAAAGGAAAAAATCTGACAGTGAAATCTGTTTCAGTGTAACCTTCCGTCCAACATGTTTGAGACATTAAACGGTTTTGTGATTATTTCACTGTAGAATTCTTACATGTTGTGCCTTTAAGTATTATGCTGCTGTTAGTGATAGCAGTAAGTTAAGATGATTGTTATAGTAATGAGAAAATTCATCCTATAGCTTAGAGATTTTGTCAGAAGAGTACAAACATTTGGCACAGTCATGGTTTCCCAAAACTCTCTTTCTTGTCTTGACAGAAGGTGATAAAATTTGATTAATGTTTGCGGTTATGAGTCATGGTTAGCATTATTGAAACAGTGCACCTCTTAGGCAATTTATATTTCTTCAGGAGGGAGAACAGTTAATCTTGTGAAAGGCACCCAGTGAAGTCTATCTCATTTATCTGGTGACCTCTAGAGTTTTGCATAAGCGTCAGGAGTAAATAGCAGAGTTGCTCATGCAGAGCCAGTTTTTCATCTTTTTCTGATTCTCAGCCAACAGTTGGATCCGAACCCAAAGGCCGGCTTGCTGTGGTGTGTAAAGAGCTCTCTTATATGTATGATAATTATGTTTTGTTTTGTAGAGTCGTTGCAGTTGTTTCTGGTTTTGCCTAAATCTTTGTGTGTAAGCAATACTCTTGTAAAATTGAAAAACAATGTTGTGAAGCCTGTACACATTAATAGCTTCATCACTCTGTATATTTGTCTCCCTGCAGCTTAATACAAGATGCAATTATACCAAAATCTTACAGTATTGTTGGGAAGTTTTGTCTCTGGGAAATTGTTGCTGTGGGCTCAAGATTATTGCCCAACTCCCAAGTGGAAGACTCAAAATACAGTACACGTTATAGAGGTAATTGCAAAGCCAACCACTTGGAAAACAAGTACTGTATTGGTACCCAGCACACAACCCATCGCCGCCCAAAAGCTCTGGAGAAAATGTTCAATTAAAGTCCTGCTCCAGTGAAAAGATTATAAATATAAAGGCTGGTTCAGGTGTCCTAAAACCGTTTTTCTAACCTGCTCATCTCATTTATGTCACCTTTATTTCACTGTGGTGCTTTTGCATAAATAGCTGAGTAAGTGTCCGACATGTGCACATCCATATTCATGCATTCCTTTGATGACTCACTTGCAGATCTGTCAACACCCACAAATGAAATATACTGGAATGTGATATACTGTATCTCATCTATGCACAAGGGCTACTTATGAAGATGTGTAGTTGAAATTATTCACTCAGCGATGCAAACTTAAGTCTCATTTTATACTTTTCAGTAGTTTAGAGTATTGGGGGATTTCTGTGAAAATGATCACAATATAGGTTTACTGATAATGAAGCTAGTTTGAATGTCTAGTAATTAAGTTGCTATATGCTTTTCTACAAATTACAATATCTCACAAGTAGCCTACCAACAGATGAAAAATTAGAATAAATGGCAGGTATTTTTTCTGTTTCTTGTTATTCTGTTGAAAGCATTATTTTATTATGGCTATGTGTTTAACAGTGTTTGTCACTGACAGATGAGCTGAACTTCATCTACAGAACAGGGATCTACTGAATTCAAATGTTCAACAACTCCGACATTGAAAAAAAAGATTGTCAGGTTAAACGAGGTGACAAAGCAAACTCCATCAATAGTTTTAACCTGCCGAGTATGAAGCAAAACATTGTGTGCCCACTTGTGGTCTGAACACCACATAGAGAAAAAAAGTAAATATTAAAAAAAAGAAAACATATATTTAATCATGGTGTTAGTAGTAGCATTGTTTGGGCTGTTAGATCTCAGGATTTTAATTTGGTCTAGACATATGAGAACAACTGTTTGAGGACTATATTCTAGGGATATTCGATATGAGCTTCTTCATCGATATCTGACATAGTTAAATCTTAAAGAGTAACACCTAAATCAACTTTTTTTTTGCTGATAACCTGTATAGATGAGTTTCCAATAGTGCTGTAGACATGTGTAATCATTATTTTGGCAGTTTAGTGCAACTTATTTAAAATTTTAAATTTCAGCCCAAAACCATAATTCTATCTCCATCTTCAGGTTAAAGCTCTGCTCCACACGGATTTAGAATCAGCCACAGCTGATGGCTATAGAGCTGCAGGGTGACGTCTCTACCGTACTACGTGGCTGCACTGCACTGGACTCCAGCTGAGTCTCTGCCACACCTCCAGCTGGCTCAACCACTCACCTGCCGATATGACACGTTGCGGCTTGGAGCCGCTCGCCTCCTTAAAAAAACAAAAATTTTTTCTAGTGATCGCGGTGGACAGGAAATCCTCCAGCCTGCAGCAGTTTCTGTGCCTGCTTGTTCTCCTAAGCAGTGACTCTGCTGTGTGTGTGTGTGCTCGTGTGCATGCACGAGTGTGTGCGCACTCTTGTTAACGACTCGCTTATCTAACTGAGAAACTCAGAGAATGCGCAACTCTCTCAGTCCGCCAGGCAACGTCTCCTTTAAGCATTTTTCTAACAGGAAGTGTGGGTGAATTAAGTCTCCATCCATGGTGTGACTCACCCTTTATTTTTCTAATACCAATACAAACCAATACAGTATCATAAAATGTTTTTTAAAAACTCAGGTAACTAACATTGTATATGAAAATTACATCTTCAGAAGTCTTGCCAAAAAAAAAAATCTTAAAAACAAAAAAGGGTGAAAACTGTTTCCAATAATTTCTGAAATCATATTTTAGTGCCAATATCGGCCAATAATATTGGACATCCCTACGATTTTCCAATAGAAGGTGTCATACAGCAGGATAGAAAAGCATTAAACACCATAATTCAGTAAAAAACCACCAAAATGGCAGGTCATGCAGCAGAAACCTGGGCTGGAGCTGTTCCAGTTGTAGCAATTGTTTCAACCTCTTCAAATTAAGAAGACTGAAGAGTCAATTGAAGTGTAAGATAAGAGATGTTTACTTGTTTAAATTCATGTAATATATTTTTATTCAATCCAAAACAGCTTAAAATGATGTAATTTTCCCCCATTTCTTTAATTGGGTGTTATTTTGCAGTAAAAAAAAATACACATAAAAAAATATGGTAAATTCAAACAGTCTAGCACCACTCCATCCTAATCAAGGTTACTGTCTCAATCATTCGATGAAGCCATTATCTCTGCAACAGGTCATCTGCTCCTCGCTGGGTAAACCAGTTGTTCCAAGAAAAGCTTTGCCTACGAACCTGTGGGAGCTTCTTGGGCCTGCGAGTGCTTCTGCATTTGGATTAGCAGATTTATTTTAGCTTTGGGAGCCTTGTGTGAAATCCTTAACTGAATTTGGTGTGAAACCACAAACCCATGGAGCCCCCTGTGAAGAATCACTGTGCAAATGTGGAAATCAGCCAAGGGACAGATTTCGTTCTGATATCACTTCTCTGTCAAGAACGTTTGTAAAATTCATTACGACAAGCCAACCGTTTACATTTTTAATTTATTCTGTATTTTTCATAAACTATAATATTTTAGCCCAGGCAGACACACACTGACACAAGTCACTGAATTAGTCTGAGAATGGATATGTGCCATCTCATAAACTTCCATTTCCAATCCTCTTGTATAGCAGAAAATGTAATTATAGTTACAACGAAGAGACAGATGGAAAACTAGTCATTATGCAATACTAGAGGTGGCATTTAAATTAAGGCATTCATGCCTTTCTTTTTTATTTCCACTCATCACATAACCAGATTCTCTGCTGTATAAAGATGTTCAAAAGCCGAAAGTCTGCCCTTTAATCCACTTAATCTCACCGAAGAATGTGGCGTATCACTCCTTCATTTGTCTCCAGTTCTCCTTATTATCTGAAGGTGCAGTGACATGATCTCATTAGTTAACTGAATCTGAAAAAAATCACTTTGTTACGTTGTCTTCAGTAGACGACGCCTCACAAACTGAGTCTTCTCAATCTGAAATGTAATATTTAGAGGCATTCAAATGTTTAAATAAAATCTTGAAAATTTTGATCATCTGTTTTCATGTAAATAAAAAGAACTACAGGATAATTTCTGGATTTTAGTTTAATTAAATAAAAACTAAATAATTTAGTTTGTTAAATTATATGTAAAAGAGGATGCAATAGCTAACTTTACGTCATTTTAAGGCATTTTATGTGATTATTTTAAAGCTGGTGGAAATCCAGTAACACACAAAAGTTTAAGAAGTCTTTTTATGTCTTGTTATTTTTTAAATTGCTCTTGAGAAACGAATCTCCAAACTTTCTGAAGAACTTTTAAACATTCTCTTTGGTAATCAGAGTCTATTTGGGTCTCATGCTGTGAGATGTAAACTCAGCATATGTTTTCATGGTGTGTTATGATTTCATTAAAGCAAAAGGAGAAAAAAAAAACGTGAAAAGTGATCTATAAAATTAAAAGTGGCAGGCTACGGCAGAAAATAGGCCTCGGAAAGATATGTTCTTAATAAAAATGGGATAAAGAAAAACCCTGCAAGTATTTGACAGAAGACCAAACTATATAATCCTTCAGTTGCTCCATCTGTAGCGTGCAGTTTTCAACTTCTGATGGGAATTTCTCTGTAAGAACAAATCCACACATTAAAGCACTTTTTTTAGCATAGAAATCTAGACAAACCATAGCAGTAGCAACAGATTTTGCTCTGCAGGTTGGTCTATCCACGCCCCATTGTAGCTCCAGCAGGTCTAATATTGGCTCAGCTGAGTTTAGGCCAGGCCAATTACAGCGTTTGCAGGAAGATGTTGGACCCACTAGCACCAGAGCTGCAACAGAGCATAATAACAAAGATGGTGTCGGCTCAGAAACGGCTCACCTTTATCATCTTCTTCTTCAATGGTG
This sequence comes from Aphyosemion australe, assembly GCA_006937985.1. Lineage (NCBI taxonomy): Eukaryota > Metazoa > Chordata > Actinopteri > Cyprinodontiformes > Nothobranchiidae > Aphyosemion > Aphyosemion australe. The sequence goes on from SSNS01000025.1 coordinate 516,906, forward strand.
GAATAACATGTTGACTGACTTCCATTGTTATGAATACATCACGTTCATTGCTCAGACTGGTCCTAGCCATTGACTGTATATATAAGATGGATGGACCACCCAAGCTGTCACTTGTAGGTTTCTGAAGAGCTGTATTGAAGCCCAATGAGCAGTTCCAACCACCACCATCTTGGCTGCATCACGCGTCTCGTCACTCCTGGAAAATACAAAAATGTAGCTGAGAGCAGGTCTGTGAGGGAGGGGGCAGATGATTGACACCCATCAATCTCTGAGCTGATGTAACTATGAGCTAACTGAAGCTAACAGAGGTTGGCAGGTGCTTTCAGCCTGAAAACCACAGTTGAGCGACTCTGCTACCATCTGCCTTCTAGGCTGGTTTTCCACTCGTGCTAGTTTTGGCTTGAGTAATTATCTCTACTGGCAGCATGAGGCGATTCCTTAACCCTACAGAAGTTGCACAGGTTGTCCAACTTCTCCAGGATGGCACATCCACACGTGCTGCAGCAAGAAGGTTTAATGTGTCTCCCAGCACAATCTCCAGAACATGGAGGAGATTTCAGGAGACTGGCGGTTATTCTCGGAGAGCTGGACAGGGCCGTAGAAGGTCCACAACCCATCAGCAGGACCAATACCTGCTCCTTTGTGCAAGGCGGAACACGCTGAGCACTGCTCGTGCCCTACAGAATGACCTCCAGAGGGCCACTGGTGTGAATGTCTCTACCCAAACAATCAGGAACAGACTTCATGAAGATGGCCTGAGGGCCCGACGTCCTGTAGTGGGCCCTGTGCTCACTGCCCAGCACCGTAGAGCTCGACTGGCATTTGCTCAAGAACACCAGAATTGGCAAGTCCGCCACTGGCGCCCTGTACTTTTTACAGACGAGAGCAGGTTCACCCTGAGCACCTGTGATAGACGTGAAAGAGTCTGGAGAAGACAAGGAGAACGTTATGCTGCCTGCAACGTCGTTCAACATGACAGGTTTGGTGGTGGGTCAGTGATGGTCTGGGGAGGCATATCCATGGAGGGACGCACAGACCTCTACTGCCTAGGAAATGGTGCTCTGACTGCCATAAGGTATCCAGATGAAATCCTTGAACCCTTTGTCAGACCCTACGCTGATGCAGTAGGTCCTGGTTTTCTCCTAATGCACGACAATGCCCGGCCTCATGTGGCAAGAGTATGCAGGCAGTACCTGGAGGATGAAGGAATTGAAACAATTGAATGGCCTTCACGATCCCCTGACTTAAACCCAATAGAACATCTGTGGGACATTATGTTTGGGTCCATTAGGCGGCGCCAGGTTGCTCCTCAGACTGTACAAGAGCTCAGGGATGCCCTCACACAGATCTGGGAGGAAATGCCACAAGACACCATCCGTTGTCTCATTAGGAGCATGCCCCGACGTTGTCAAGCATGCACACAAGCTCGTGGGGGCCACACAAGATACTGAAAAGCATTTTGAGTTGCAGAAATTAAGTTTTTGAAATAATGGACTAGCCTGCTTTCTTCATTTCACTCTGATTTAGGGTGTCTACACAATTGAGCCCTCTGTAGGCTGAACACTTTTATTTCCATTAAAAGACTTGGCATCCTTTTGTCCCTAAGACATTGCCCTGTCGTTATTTGTATAGATATCCAACTTCATATTGAGATCTGATGTATCTAATGTGTTCCTTTAATTTTTGTCAGCAGTGTATATATATATATATATATATATATATATATATATATATATATATACACTTTTTTTTGTCAAACAGCCTTGAGGTTAAATGTAATATCCGATTTTGATTGCATAGCTATAGCAGCTATACGTGCTCTGGGCTCCATGATGATGGGGTTAGTTAGGTGTGTCTCCTTATAACAAAAAAACTTTATATGTTTGCCGGTTTGCTTCATACCTGCATAGATTTCTCCAGGTATTTGGACTTCCTTAAACTATAGAATCGTGTAATTTAGCTCCAATAGTGAATAGAAACTCACCTTATGATTGTGCATGGTCGGTCGTATTTGTGTTGGGATATAATAGGAAGAAGACAAATAACCTTACGAAAGCCTTTTGACTTTAAAGATCTAAGAGTTTCCTTTTTAATGAAAACATTTGGCTCTTTGAAGCTCAAGCAAATTTGCGTATGTCAGCCTTACATAGCACTCGTACTGTTTCATTAAAATGATTTAGTAAACACGTCTCTAGTGGCACTTGATAGCTTTTGTATTATGCAGATTTCTTGAGACTCACTTATCAGTTTCATATTGCTGTGTTCGAACAGCAATGCATCGTTGTCAAAAATAATTCACAATGCCTGAAGGGAATGAAGGGAAGCATCATCTGAGTATTAAACAGAATGTGGCTAACCATTAAAGGATGCTGCAGATACATATTAATAACAATTTATAGACTCTGATCTGCTCATCCGGCTTCCAGAGGCCCAGTGAAGCATGAAGAAGCCTTATGAGAGACGTCATAGAGGGGAAGTGGCATAGTTGTGCTGTGAGGCTTCAGGGTGTGAGGTGGGGGAGGTAGATGGATGAAGAGGAGAAGGTCTGCTGTCCAGGATGCCCTGTCGAATCTCCTCCAGATCCTTCTTTCAAACAGGCCTTTTCAGCCCACTATTCAAAAAGCAGTAATTGCATCATTTTTCAAGCTCCTTGCCTCTGTCTGCCTGTGAAGTTGGCCCCATTAATCAAACTAATGGAGAAGTAAGTGATTTCAAAATATAGGCTTTGATCACACACCCCCATTCCTTTCCCACGACTCCGCCTCCTCAGCTTCAGGAACCCCTCTCCTCCCACTTAGGCATATCTTTCTTTTCTCACATGCCATCCTTCTGCACTTCACTGCAGACTGTATAAACAGAGTTCTAGGAGTGAGAAACTTAACTAAGGCTTCCCAGCATAGCAGAGCATATACGTTTGTAGAAAATGTTCACTCTAAAATTACTGTGGCCTATTAACAGGCAGTTTGTCCCAAAGAGTCACAGTTCAGACACATTTATTGATCCTGATGAGCCAGATTAAATTAAAGTGCACCTCAGGTGTATTGAAAAGCTTATGCCAGCTATAAAGCAGCATAAACCATTACTTCTGGCTGCTACTGGAGCATGCTAGGAAATTGGATCCTTTCCTATAAAGGCAACAACAAATGCTCAGAGAAACATTATATAATTCATGCAATCACCGTGGACCGGAGCAAAGGTTTTCCTTGACTAACTTGTTCTCTTTACCGTTGCAGCCTTTTCAAACTTTTCACTTTCAGCTGCAGACTGTGATGTTTGTGGGAACAAATAAATCACAAGAAAACCTTTATGAAAGCACCTGTAGCTCCAAATCAAATCCAAAACCCCTTAAAGGTATTCAACACAAGATGACCTTCAGTCTGGAGATGATGGGAACAAATATCAGAATTGATATGTTGGAGAAGCTGATGGTTGCCTGAAAGTGTTTTGTATGAAATAGATGATTTTAGGATGAGTTTCAAAATAAAGAAACCTAAATGTTTGTATCAGATCACTATCTCATTGTAAAGTGTGTATACTACCGTTGGATCCTTGCTATCTTTCAAATTCGCTGTCCTTTTGTCCTCACAATGCTGCGCTACATTCCCATCTCTTATCACGGTGCTCAACTGTCAGAATTGCATTTTCAGGGTTGAATGCATCTCCCTCCCTCTGTCCAACCAAAACTGCATCTCTGTGTGTCCAAACAACTTGATTTTTATCCTGCCCAATCATTCAACTGACATCCAAAAGGTTGCTATTTATGATATACTGTATTTTTGATGTCATTTTCAGGCAAAAGACACCTGTTGGTCAAGCAGCAATTTACATCACATCTATGGGATGGGGGTGGACCAGTTTGTGCTCGAATATTCTGTATACGTACCTCTGCATAATGTTATATCTTTTATCCTCAATATTGTAGAAAAATAACAAAAACCATGAAACAGAATAGCTTTTTGCCCCTTACGTTTATTTTACCTGTTTTTTTCCCTTTAACAGGTACTTTTCATTATGAGACAGAGATACATACATACTGAGTACATACAAAAGTCAGATTTGTAAAAAGTGACTGACCTCTGAAGTAAACTGGTTGTAACACCCTGGCAGTAACAACTCCAGTGGAGCTTTTGTGATAACCAGTAATCCGTCTCTCATATAGCTGTGGATGAGCTTTGGGTCACTCCTTTGCACTGAATAATTTTAAATAGTCCACATTGGAAGGTTTTCTATCATTAACGACTGGATTAAAGGCATACTGTGCAACTTTTTCATGCAGAATACATGATTCCCAAAGTTACATCAAGTTGTCCAGGTCTTGAAGCAGCAAAGCAGACCCAGACCACCACACTACCACCACCGTGTTTACGGTTGGTATGTTTTAGTTACACACCAGGTGCAAGGGGACACACATCTTCCATAAACGTCCTCCTTTTCTCATCATTCCACAGACTATTTTCTTAAAGGTCTTAGGGATCATTCACGTTATTTGTACTTCTGTGTTCTATTTGGTGCTAGAGTCATGTTACTGTTAGCCAATCAGAGGCAAGATGTCAGATTATTAGAAGAAGAAACAACCTTTTATATAACGCCTCTCAAGATAAAAATCATAAGGCGCAACCTGCTGTTTTCTGCTCCCTGCTTCTCTTGCTATATTTATTTCCTTAAACAGGAGCGCCAGAGCTTTTTTTCCCCACAGAGGTCCGGCTCACGAGGCATTCACTTATACTAGACCACTGTGAAAGTATTGAAAAAAATGAGTGAACTTGGTCTTTAACCAAGTGAGATCTGCTGTTCATTAGATATTGTTAGGGGTTATTTTGTTCTTGAACCTCTTTAAAACAGCTTTTTGAGATTGTTTAGCCTACCAGACAGGTTCTATCTAAGTTATTTCCTAATCCTACAGGTTTTTTTAACCAAACTGTTCACAAGCTCAGAACAATAAGTGAAGCTGAAGTAGAATATCACTATTCCCTCTCTCCCTCCTTGTTTTAGCCTTCCTCGACATTTGGAATCTGCATGGAAACGTAAACTTTCACACTCCCACTCTCCTCAACATGTCTTTTCCCACGATGTTCTGAGAAGACGTGTCTCACACTGTTTGGGATTAATTAGGATAACATTCATGTAGATCTTTGGCCTAGCTAACCTCCCACAGTTACATCTCTTGTATATTCTTTTATTTCCTTTTTTCTGCCCACCTATGTTGCCTATTTGTGCCAAATCAAGCAGTTGAGTCCACTGAAGCAGTTGACTCAACCTTTAATGTTCAAAAGCATACAAAATGACCAAAATATATCTGTACATATGTATGTTTTTGCTTTAAAAAGGGAAGCAGCATGAATACAGGCCTATTAGGGACATAGCAGGGATTTATAAAAGCATTTTTACCCACCTTTTTCATGAGGAAAAGAAAAAAGAACTGGCACTGTGTACTGTGCCTAATGTGCATGTTTGTCTTGGTGCGGCCTTTGTTCCTGTATTGTCATGTTTTCTCTGTAGTCTCTCACTGTGTTCTCAGGCCGTTCACTTCAAACTCTCCCTTTTACTGCTCTGAAGATTAGAGGCAGTGGGAGCGCACACTTTTATACTGGAAGAAAGACATCCACAAGCCCAAACATTTTAGCACATTTACTTTTTCTCCATATTATTTACTTGAATGTTCCTTTTGAAGAGCTCTATGCTTTGCTCACAACAAAGAGTGCCAGCGACTGACCACTGCTGTTAGCACCATTCCTAATTGCTCTGCAAATGAACTATTGATGGAGGTGAAACCGTTAGAAGTCTGAACACATTAACATTTTTCAAACAATTGCCCATAACTGCAAATGTCTGCCTTGATGTGTACACTAAAGTCAAGGATGTAATTTGATTTTAAAGGGAAGAGTGGGTACAAATGGCTAGAATGGCATCGGAGTATCAGTGATTCAAAAATTTACACTTATCTTTTGAAAACATATATATGAGAGAGAGAGAGAGAGAGAGAGAGAGAGAGAGAGAGAGAGAGAGAGAGAGAGAGAGAGAGGGAGAGGGAGAGGGAGAGACTCATCTACACTCTGTGGTGAGCCCGGAGATGGACCCACTGCAGCTGTCACCTCCAGCCATCGTCGGCTGTGTGTCTGAGGGGAACGACCAGGAGTACATGTCAGTCATCATGGACTTTGTGGACTGGTGTGAGCGTAACCACCTTCGCTTAAACACCAGTAAAACAAAGGAAATGGTGATTGACTTCCAGAGAAACACTCCTCCTCACTCACCAGTAAACATCCAGGGAGCAGACATTGAGGTGGTGGACGCCTTTAAGTACCTGGGTGTTCACCTCAACAGTAAACTGAACTGGTCCAACAACGCAAATGCTCTGTATAAGAAGGGCCAAAGCCGCCTCCATCTCATGAGGAGGATGAGGTCCTTCGGCGTTAATTCCCATCTGCTAAACTCGTTTTATCACTCTGTTGTTGGCTCTGTTATTCATTCTGCTGTGGTCTGTTGGGGTGTAGGCATCTCTGACTGAGACAGGAAGAGACTGAACAAGCTAGTTAAGAAAGCTAGCTCAGTTCTGGGCTGCCCACTGGATACAGTTGAGGAAGTGTGTGAAAGGAGGATGCTGATGAAGCTGACCTCCATCTTGGAAAACCCCTCCGACCCACTGTATTCCACTGTGGAGACCATGGACAGCTCCTTTAGTGGCAGACTGAGACATCCCAGATGGAAAACAGAACGCTATCATAGGTCATTCCCCACTGTGTGATTAATAGTCTATTATGTTCCATCATATATATATATATATATATATATATATATATGTACAGTGTTGGGCAAGTTACTTCAAAACTGTAATGCATTATTTATTACTTGTTACTCACATTTTAAAGTAATTTGTTACATTATAATATTACTCATTTTAAAATGTAAGGCATTACACTACTTTTGCATTACTTTAAGTTACTTTCACCAAAATAATATGGATTTGGGAATCTAAATATAGCTCATGACGCTCAAGTAGCTCATCACACATCCAGTGGAAGGTGATGTGGTATCAAACTGGGCTAGGGGTTGTGGTTAAAACAGTCAGATATAATAACAGTTCTTTAGGTGTAAAGAGCATTTGACTACAATGTTCTTCATATCCTTATTCGTCACAAACTTAAAGTAACGGGCGTATGCCCATCTGGAGAATGTTCTGCCTAACGTTAGATCAGCTGCAGGTTCACTCATCTCTGCTCTGTCTGACTACAGGAAGTGTAACATTTTGCGTGGACGTTTCTCTTCTGTTGATCTTGTGTAGCTTAGAAATCTAGACACACCGAAGCATAAGCAAAAAGATTTTGCTCTGCAGGTCCTTCTGATCACCTCCAGGGCTGGAGGATGATTGTCCCTGGGCATGAAAGTGGCTTGGACCCCCAGAAAATGAATTTGTATGAAAGAAATGCAACAAAAAATTTTACACTTAACATGCTATTAACTGAGCGTGTAAACGGTGTGTGGGGGGAAGGGGATGGCTCCACCACCCTGTATTTTGCCTTGGTCCCCAAATGCCTGGATACGGCCCTGGGTGTGGACCTGAGTTTTGAAAGTGATCTGAATTTTATGAAATAAATAAATATTACATGCTTATAAATTATTGCTTTATGTTGTTAAACATTTGTAGTGGGTAAAAATCTACCTACTTTTTCCTTTTCAAGAACTTTATTTAGTTTTCTTGTTTTTTATTTGACTATTTTCCTGTCTTCTCTCTTATCTTGTATCTCCTCTCAATTCTCCAGAAAAACTGCTTCCTGGATTTCCTACTTTTTCAAATAATGAGCTAGCCTACTTTTAAACTAAGCAGCTCTGGGATCTGCATCGCAAAAATAGTGAAATGTGCGCTGCACGCCGCAGGTGTGGTGATGTCACCTGGGCACTGATGAGCTCCACTGAGGCAGCGCGCGCCAGGCATGAGTAAAAGAGAGTGCCAGAAAGCGGACATAAACGTTCGCGTGTTAAATGTATTTTTATTTTTTTTTTTGGGTGGCGTGACTTTGAGAATGTTACTGTGGTCGCGGCGCGCACAGCTGGAGCGCATCCGATCAGCGGTCTCTGTCCTCTCTGCTCTCAATAGAAGTCCTGGTGCGCTGAGAGTTCAAATAAATAATGTCATATCAAAACTGGACCTCTATTCAGGCTCCCCCGGGCCGTAATTAGAACCCTGAAGAAACCCCACTAATTGATTCCTGGTTAAAAATGCGTTGTAATGTGCGCGTTACTGACAATGTACCGAGTAAAATATTACTGATTTTTTTCTGTAATGCCTTACATTACCGCGTTACAGACAAAAGCAATGCATTACAGTAATTAATTCCTTTTGTAACTCGTTACTCCCAACACTATGTATGAATAAGATTTCAATTTTCATGCTGTAAATCTTCCTTCATCTGGAGAACGGTTGGCCCCCTTTCGTATCGCTGTTTTACATATTCTTTATGACACCATTCCACCTTCACATCCCAAATTATTTGGTCATATTTTAACATATAACTTAACTTATTTAACATCCTTTTCATACTTTTTTCCTGGTTGCTCACCTTCATTTTATTGTCGCTCTTCTCCCCTGGCAGTCCTCTGTGAACAGTTACTTTGAGGCACTTTTAGCAGCACAGTGTACCCCGGAGCAGAGATTACAGCAGTGTGTTATGGAGTTGGCTGAATGTGTGAGCATTCTTACCTGGAGGGCAATGATTTCTTCTAAGTATTATGAGAAACAAGTCCACTGCACAAGCAGGGATTTAGTGGCTTTAAGAGTCGTGTGTTGTGCAGGGTCACTGACGAGGTGTCGACTTAGGCGTTTGCACTTTAGTCTGGTTGAGCTTTAATTATATCGTAAAGCTCCACAGGGGTCCAATGTGAAGGGAGTGTATAATACAAGATAATGGCACCATAGCAACACAATCACTAAAGCTACTTTTTAAAGTGGAAAAGATTTTCTTTTTGCAAAAAATCATTTCAGGAAGAGTTGAGAAATTTCTTTATGCTGATTTTCTTTTTAAGAAGTTAATAAAAACTGATTTTAATGCAGCACTGACTTAAGTAAATGCTTAATAATGTATGTTTCCAAATAGGATTCAGTGATGTGTTTTCATAATGTGCTCACAGTGCAAAAGTTCTTTGATTCACACATCAAATCTAATGGACGACAACGGGAGCGCCTTTATGAAAAGCAATTACTGTATTCCTCTCACCTTAAGAAACTTAAATGTAAAGTAATGGAGGCATGTTTAATTCAGACTCATTCATTCATTTATGATTTCCAGATAAAACTTTATATACTTTTTATCATCTCTGAACTCGATGCCTTGTAGCACAGAAGAATATTTTAAAACTGAAGAAAATCTTTGATGTATAATATAGAACCATTCAAATTCCCCTTTTTCTTTTTCTGAATTCCATGTTTAATAATTTTTTTTACTTACATTTCTTTTACACTATTGTGAATTAAAGATCATTGACACATTTTTACAAAATGGAACATTTAATGATTTTATAAGGTTTCAAACATTTATTGAATAAAAAATTCCATTTCATGAGAATAAAGAAACTGTCTCATTTTGTACACTGAAAGAGTTTCAACTTTTGGACTTTAAAGTTTTCGTACATTTTATATACATCGCCCCGCTGAAAAAAAGTTGCCACCAAAAAAAAAAAGGTCACATACTCTAATATTTTGTTGAACCACCTTTAGCTTTGATTACAGCACACATTCGCTGTGGCGTTGTTTCGATAAGCTTTTGCAATGTCACCAGATGTATGTCCATTCAGTGTTGCATTAATTTTCACCAAGATCTTGCATTGATGATGGTAGAGTCTGACAGATGGTAATAAAAATAATACATTTTATTTGTAATGCACTTTATATCTCAAAGTGCTACAACATGGCAAGGTTCATAAGTAGCTAAAATAAATAGAAGAGTTTATAAAATGTACTTAGCAAAAGGCTTTTCTAAAAAGATAAGTCTTAAGGTTCAGTTTGAAAGCATCTACAGTTTGTGGGGCCCTCAGGTGGACAGGGAGGGCGTTCCACAGCTTCGGAGCATGGTTCTGAGGGTTAGAAGTGTATTTGTTGTTGCAGACTGGAAAATATGATTTGTCAGGAAAGTGAGTAAATGCACTGATAAGAGAGTAGAGAAACTTTGTGTTTGATTCTGAGTGAAACTGGGAGCAAGTGAAGATCTTTCAGATATGCTGATACTTGATCTTCATCAGGATCCTAGCAGCGTTGTTCTGGATGTATTGCAGTCTCTGAATGCTTTTTCCAGAAATCCCGAAGAGGATTGCATTACAGTAGTCCAATCTGGAAGAGAGGTTACGTATTGTACCCCCAGATGCTGAGTATAGGCGCAGCCCTTTAAGGTGGTGGGCCTCACTGGTTCTGGTTTGCTTATTAGCCTTGGGAGAAGATTGTTGTTCCTGCAACACTTTTATACAGGACCAGGGGCCCACCCAATAGGTGGGCGTACATTAAAAGCTCTTCAGTGATTGGCCAGTTGAGAGAGAGAATTTTCCATTAGCCTTAAAGGGCTGCGAGCTGCGAGGGCTCATAGAATCCGAGGTTACAATCGTTTTTCATTGTGATTCTATATCTAAGAATTTAACTTCTAGTGTCAAAATCTTTGCATTGCAATGTCCTAAATTTCTCCAATTTTACATAGTTTAAAAATACGATAACATTCTATGGAAAACTACCTTCACATTTGCATTTTCACACAAAACACTTGTTGCTTCTTGTACCTGTTTGTCCTTGCTCTTTAAAATAACTGTAGCTGCATAATAACGTCTGCTGAGGTAATAAGTTTCCTCTGTGTTAATTATCTTAGGTTATTGCATCCATCAGCTGTGCAATAAAAATTCAATCGCAAGTGTCATTAAGGATCCACAACATAAATTCCCCACAGGTGCAGAGGTTTAGTTTACTTTTAGCGCCCCACCAAGGGCACCCTGGAGAAATGGAGAGTAATTCATCTTCTGCTCCGACATGTCATTCACAAAAGTGTTCTTGTTAAAGTCTTAAGTCTGGATTTTGTTCGGAACGATGCTGCAATCTTACTGATGTGGGTTTTTTGTTCTTCCGTGTACTGTCGTTTGTTTGTGCTAGCACATTACAGCTGTCATTGTTGCCTGTTCTGGCTAAAAATGTTGTTTCCACTGAATAAACTTGGGGAAACATTAGCCTAATCTAATCAATCTTGATTATGAATTCAGTTTGATACGACTGACTTTTCAGCTTTTAGTATTTGTGATTTTTACAAAAAAAGAACTAAACATCTGAAGCATAAAATGGGACCTGCAGTGTGTTGATTGTATTATACAGAACATCCAACTAATCCAATAAGCCAATAAAATGGTGGGAAATAACTTAAGGTTTCAAATGGAGCAAACATTTCATGGAATTAGCTGCAGGGAAGCATCAGGGGAACATAAGATTGCTCATTCTGTCACCTCGTAACACTACCTCAAAATACTCATTATTCTAATGGGCTAAATCCAAACAGAGGTTGCACGCGCTGCATTGTTTGAAATATGGAAATTGCTCAAAAAGTCTCCCTCTGACACTTTTTAAGCTGTTGCTGGATGCCTTCTGCTCAAGAAGCTCTTCAACCAGCTATGCTATTCAAAAATTGTCACGTCCAGTTTTAATCCAGTTTGTGAACCGCTGCCACAGTCCTCATAACATTAGAGCCGACAATAAGTGCCGCAGCCTACAGGAAAATGTGTCACGGGAATTAATGAAGAGCCACTTCATGTATCCACACATCTACAGCACAGACGTGATTGTAGCATCTGTGTTGACATGTTAAAATGAAACGTCTCTACTTGCTTTGACCAAATGTTTGCTTTTAGAAGAGATAGTTTGGCAATAAAAGCATCAATTCAGTAATGAGGAAACCATAACCTGTTGTATAACCCATAATTATTCTGCTGACGCAGTTTGTATTTTTCACAACACTGCACAAATGCATAAACATGTTCAATCAGAGCAACACGAAGTGGTGATCATGTGTACATTTAGCTCAAATAAACGATATAGTCAAACACCTTAGTGCAGCAATGAGCCCAGTTTTAAGGTTTCCCTAATTCCACTTAATGTAGGAAGGTTAATGTGCCAACTGGTGCATCTCTTATGGACATTAAGCATTCAGCTCGTGTCGATGGCGTAGGCATGTGGGAGGCTAACTACATGCAAGGAGAAGCTAGCAGCCTTGGTGCAATGGCAGATGGGAGTCATGATTTGTTTTTAATGTGACTCAGGTGTGCCATCCTCCTGTGAGGGCTGCCTGGTCTTGAATACTGACTTCCTGTTAGGTGAGAAGAGGTTTGTTCAGGTGTTGCGTTACCACAGCAGACTGGTGGCCTGGCTGTCATGATTCCATCAGCTGTATCTTTTGAGCACCAAGCAGACAAAGTTGTGATAAAAAATGCATTTAAAATGGGTCTACACCTGCGAAATAAGGCAAGTTCAACGTGTCGATGGGGCAAACTATGTGGTGTGAAGGTATGTTTCCACAGCAGCAGTGTCTAAGATGGGGTTGAAAGGACTATTGTGAATTTTTTATGACAAATCTCATTACTTCTTCCTGGCCTTTTACTATTTTTTGAGATGCCACCACAGAAAGAATGGATACCAAAGTCTTTCCATTTCCCACTCTTCAAATGATTGCCAGGACTGTGTGAAACATGTTCTCCCTAAATACACGGAGAGCTTTGGTTGCTATGCACCCAAACCTGACCTTTAAATTTCAAGTGAATGGTTGCGAATGAGGATAATTGTGTTGCTAATTCTGAACAAGAAGAGGAGAGGAAGAAGAGAGGGTGAGAGAGGGAATTCAGACAAACAACTTTGTTTACATGCTGGGCTGTTTAACAAGTGAAATCATAATTGTTCTGTGCATGAATGGATACTGATCATTTGGAGATAAAAAAGAAAAGACATGATGGATTTAGAATGCTATTTGAAATATTTTTATTGTTTTTATATGTAGCCCATAATATAAGGTTAGACGAGTGTGTGACATGATCAGTAGTCTGGGGCATTTGCTTCCAACTATAGGGTCAACTTGTGCTTTTTAACTTTACGATGATAAAAAATGAAGTAATCTTTATTCAAATATTTATTAGCCTTACAAAAATATTTAGTTTGAATTTTAACTCTGCAATACATTGTGGAACCCAAAGGGTTCAAATGAAGGCAACTGGACTCTTTGGGTGAGACGCTTCACTTCTCAATCGAGGAGCTTTGTCAATTCTGACTGGAATATGGGAGGGTCGAGTTTATAAACTGTACCTGTCTAATGCTGCTTAATGAGCTGAAACTACCTATGAATACCCCTCCTCCCTACCCCCGAGGAGTTGTTGATGTCTTTAGGTCCTATTGTGTTAGAATGGTTGTTTTGATTAGATGCAGGAGGGTATGACATAGAGTGAAACAGTTTTCATTCTAACACAATAGGACCTGACGACATCAACAACTCCTCAAGGGGTAGGGAGGAGGGGTATTCATAGGTAGTTTCAGCTTGTTAAGCAACAATAGACAGCTACAGTTTATAAGCTCTTCGGATGAGAATCTAACATCTTCAAGAAACCAAAGTAGTCCAGTTGCCTTCATCTGAACCCTTTGGATTACCATGACTTGAATGACAGAGAACCTTCACCAGCAAGCTGTGGAATAACCTAAAACTGAAATTGGAGTATGCTGTCAAACTGGTTTTCATCCACACGTTGTATTCCTAAATTAGACGGGACCAGGTTGTGTGAACTGAAGTGAAAACAAAAGCATGTAGAAAATGCCACATTAAAAATGCATAAGGTACTTTCATACTGGAGCTATTGATCAAAGAGGTTATAATTATTTCAATTAGCTTTCAAGAATAGTTCGGCATAAATCGCTGTTGCTTTGAAGAGTTACAGGATGAAAAAAATGGCAGAGTTGATGGAATAAAAGCCCCAGTCTTTTTTCCCATTGCTGTTTATTATTTAATCAACAACAAATGTTTTAATTATTGTAGTTGGAACAAGTGGAGCAGCAGAACATTTGTTCTTGTATTCTATACCTCGCTGTGCCTTTTCATCAGAAAGATGCAGTGGGACATAAAGCAAGGTTTAGCTGTCGTTTTCCCAGTCATTGTCCTGTAGAAATCATATTGCTGATAAACAGTGTTGCGCTAAAGCTTAAAGTGAAGATCCTTGGAATAATACTGCTCTGAAAAGCAGTTTGAATGATCTAATATTTTTATCTGTGTAGCAGTGGCAGCAGTGTTTTGTGGTACTTGGCAGATGTAATGTTCCCAGCCTCTTGGATGTGACAACCTCACATCTCGCTACAGTTCTTTTGTGAATTTTGGCAGTGATTTTTCATGTTTTTATTCTTGTAATTTCAAAGTAACTCAAATATATGGCCTAAAGATCGAGTTCTCTTAATGTCAGGCCATCTGTTGCAGGACTTTCTTTTTTCTCTGTTTAATTTTAAAGTATTTTTTTATGTGGCCGGCTATATTTTTGGGCATTTTTATGACATATAATAAATGTGAAGCTTTCTTCTATCTGTATACATTAAATGCACGCATTTCCTCCTATTTGGGAGAATTTTATTTTATATTTTACATGAAACAATAATGCTTCATGAAAGTAAATCTGGTTTTGTTATGTTTCTTTAAGTCTTAGGGAGTTGGCAGCAGTTGCCAGTTTCTTAGATAACACAATGTAGCTCGATACGACAATGCTGGAAGAAACACTACACACACACTCGCATGCACACACGCACACACACACGTGTAATTTCCACATCCATCTAACTGCAATTTTTTCCAAGCCCTCTCTCTCTGGCTGTCACAATTTGAAATTGGAGCTGACGTACTCTTGCTGCCTTTGTGGCGCTGCTACTGTATGAGAACATGCCGGGGGTATTTTTGCCTCTCTGATCAGAGATCTTCTGTCACCAGACTTTGGCACGAATCAACTGTATAGAATGTTCCTCAGATGTCACTCCAGGCAGTTGTTATGCCTCCTTCATAAAAACCACATTGCTCTCCAGACTATCGTGATTACATCATCTCATGAATTGAACAGACAATGAAAAAATATGTAAGCACAGACACACACAGCCAAACTCCTCCTAGATGTTAACCGGATTTGTCATAGTAAATTGATTTTCTAGACTTTGAGGTAATATATATTAGGTATAGAGGAAAACTTTGTTTAGTTAAACTAAAACGAGACTAAATGTGGTTAATGGGCCATAAAAGGAAAGATAACATAAGAACTGTGGGGGGTTTATGGAAAAAAAACAAACAATACTTTTGGATGTAAGGGGTACAGATTTTAACAGAATAAATCTTTGAAGCTAGTTTCTGTGAAAAGGTTGTAAACAATTAATGCATTTCTCATTAAATAACATCAGTTTAAAGAAACTGATTAGTTCTGACCAGATTGACAAGCTAACGACTAGCCCAAAAGAGGATGGGAACAAAGTAATATTTATACTGTTTTGATTTTTTGTAGAGATGTTCGATATTGGCTGATATGGTATAACTCTTAACTTCTGATAATGATATAAGCTGATACCATTGTAGGAAAAAAACCCTCAATAATTTTAGGTAACTAACATCAGATATGCTGGTGAAGGTTCTCAGTCATCCAGGTCATGGTAATCCAAAGGGTTTCGAATGAAGGCAACTGGACTTCTTTGGTTTCTTGAAGACATTTCGCTTCTCATTCAAGGAACTTTGTCATTTCTGACTGGAATATGGGAGAGGTGAGCTTATAAGCTGTAGCTGTCTGTTGTTGCTCAATGAGCAGAAACTACATATGAATACCCCTCCTCCCTACCCCCTGAGGAGTCGTTGAAGTCGTTAGGCTCTGTTCTGTTAGAATTGTTGTTTTGATTAGATGCATGAGGGTGTGACCCAGATTGAAGCCATTTTGGAAGTGGGTTTAACACGCCATTGCAAATGCTGGAAAGGTGAAGTCGTCCCCCTATGTTTTTCCCATTTGACATAGATAGCTTCGTTTACTCCTCTCTCAAACCATCTATCTTCTCTGTCCAGAATGTGGACTTTGTCATCTTCAAAAGATTGTCCCTTTGTTTTGTTGGACTCCGCCAAGGCTGCCCTTTGTCAACAATTCTGTTCATAACATTTATGGACAGGATTTCTAGGTGGTGAGGGGATCTGTTTTGGTGGTCAAATGATCAGGTCTCTGCTTTTTGCAGATGATGTGGTCCTGTTAGCTTCATCAGACCGTGATCTCCAGCTTTCGCTGGAGCGGTTCACAGCCGAGTGTGAAGCAGCTGGGATGAGAATCAGCTGCTCTATGTCCAAGACTATGATCTTGAGTTGGAAAAGGGTAGAATGCCTTCTCTGGGTCAGGGATGAGGTCCTGCCCCAAGTGGAGGAGTTTAGGTATCTCTGTGTCTTGTTCGTGAGTGAGGGAAAGAAAGCGGATTGGTGCTGTGTCTGCAGTGATATGGGTGTTGTACCGGTCTGTCGTGGTGAAGAGAGGGCTGAGCCAGAAAAAAAAGCTCTCAATTTACTGGTTCATCTATGTTCCTACCCTCACCTATGGTCACGGGGTTTGGATAGTGAGCGAAAAGTCAAGATTGCGGATAAAAGCGTCCAAAATGAGTTCTCTCCGCAGGCATGGCTGGGCTCTCCCTTAGAGATAGGGTGAGAAGCTCGGTCATCTGGGAGGGGCTCGGAGTAGCTCTTCCACATTGAGAGGAGCCAGTTGAGGTGGCTCGGGCACCTGGTTAGGATGCCTCCTGGACGCCTCCCTGGTGAGGTTTTCTGGGCACGACCAACCAGGAGGAGACCCAAAGGAAGACCCAGGACACGCTGGAGAGATTATGTTTCTTGGCTGGCCAGGAAACGCCTTGGGATTCCCCCGGAGAAGCTGGCCCAAGTGGCTGGGGAGAGGGAAGTCTGGGCCTCCTTCCTTAGGCTGCTGCCCCCACGACCCGACTCCGTATAAGAGGAAGAGAATGGATGGATTGATGGATGGTTTTGTTTTTGAAAGGCAATCAATTTGAAACAGGCCCTGCTTCTACTGGCTGTTAGCTTGTCAATCTGGTGAGAACAAACGCCTCTCTCTGAAAATGAAAGCTGTCTAAAACAGGTAAGCAACTGCTTATTTGTAATCTTTTCAACCCACTTCAAAATAATTGTACTCAGTTTTTAAGCCGTAACAGCCATCTCTGTAATATAAATGACCTCAGGCTTGTCTATGTATGATGTAATCTCACACTAGGAAAAGAAGTGACCTAATTATGGGTCACTGACAGATGGAGGTGAAAGAAATCTTGCAGCACTGGGCCATAATTAACTCAGTTTAACCTATTGCATAACATACCAATTCTTAATCACACTGCTGTTTACAACCTCTAAACTTTTTCAACCTCAAAGACAAAACACTATATAACAAGGTGTGCAGTTTCACCATGTGTGAGCTCAATTATGTGTTTGTTACATCACTGCAGTTAGAACATCTGCTTGCAAACATCATTTAGCTTACAAAGATTCATTTCCAGAGTGTCTAACGTTGTCTGTGTTTAGCTGTGTGGCGAAATGATGCGGAACATTTCCAGCGCCGTCTTGTATTGTGCCCAAAGCTTCAACAAAACAATGTTACCCAGCTGGTTGTGTACACGTTAACCAACTCACACCACAGCACTTGACTCCTCCATTATGCCATCTGACAGATTTTGTCTGGAAGAATGAATTCAGTTCAAGGAACTGTCATCTCTCAGCAATATCTGGGTTATATCTTCAAGGCAGACAATAGTTCTTGTTGTCAGAATTCATCTACAGCCAGTGAGATGACAATAACCACGGGTGGATTCCTCATGGTTAAGAAGTTCTTATTGACGTTTTCTCCTCATTAGTGATCATTTCTGTTTTGATGTGGTCTTTTCTGGGGCGGGACGACCTAAAGTTGTCACTGTTAATAAAAAGCAGTCCTTTTTTTCCCTGATTCCAGAGATTTTCTTAGGCTAAATACAGTTTCCCCTCAAAATTCTACCCTGGCACACAAAAATGTTCTTGCCTACGAGAGAATTTTCAATGTGAAAACTGAAAACAATGTTCCTGCACTCAGATGGACTTTTACAAATGTCCTTTACTCCTATGTGAACCCTTCTCCTTCCACACAGACGTTTTGGTTTGCTGTGAAATGACCCTGTCAACATTCCTGAATACTAGAACGTTTCTGCTGTAATAGCCTGGGAAAGCAGCTAAATAGGAAAACTCAGTAACGGTGACTTTTTATGACTTCCAGACATCAAGGGGTCTAACGCTGCATTAATGTACCAAATATCACTTTTATACAATGATCCTAATTATGTTAGCTTGTCAGTTTGCTTTTATATGAATAAGCTACAAAAATGAGTCTAATTCCTGAATTATAGGTGCCATTAAATTTAAACATTGATTCATATTGAATATCTAACCTTTTGCATCCTTCTTGCTCAATTCTGGTTGCTGAATTTTGGTTTACAGAAAAGAAAAATCTTGTGAAAATGTGGCCCTAATACAAGGGCTTCGTTACATTTGACCAATCAGAATGTCCTGGTGGAAGGATGTGTCCTTAAACAAGAGGGTGTAGAATACAAAAGCTGCACTGGAAAAAAAAACCCATCCATTTATTAGGGTTCTGTTCTGTAGAAATAACTTTGTTTAGTCTTTATTTACCAAAGTGGAAAAAAGGCTCACATTCACCCACTTATTCACAGAGAAAACAGCTTCCTTTTATTCATCTTTCTTTAGACATGGTCACTACAGCTCAGGCTTGAACATAACCTTCATTTTTCTCATGCATGTTCAGATGCTCTTCAGTGTTGTGCCTGAAACTAAAGTAGCACAACAGCTGCACTGCACCTTTAAAATTCTTGTTTTCATGACGTGTGTGCTATTGAAGCTGCGTTTCCAGTTTAGAATTTGCTCTAAAAATTAGCTGATTCCTTCATTCTTAGTAAAGTTTTGGTCTGCAATTAAAAGAAACCAGTGAGTTTGAGAACCGAGGATTGAAATGTCAACTAGAAAAGGGTTGGATGCCAATCTGCCTTAAGCTGAACGGTTTAGGTATCTTGGTGTATTTTAGTGCGATGGTAGGATGCTGTGAGAGATAAACTGATGGATTGGTGCTTCTCCAGTAATGAGGGCATCTGCTCTGCTGTAGTGAAATAGAAGCTGGTCCATCTATGTTCTCATCTGTGGTCTTGAGGTTGGGATTGGAAGAACAAGATTCTGAATACAAGCTGCTAAAACTAGCCTTAGAGATAAAGTTAGGAGCTCCATCATCCATAGGGAGCTTGTAGAGCGACTGCTCCTCCTCAGCAAAAGATGTCAGGTGAGATAGTTCCTGGTAGTCTTAAGCCACTTACACACTAGCATCAGCTCCACTCTGCTCCGCCGGCCCCCTGCTTGGCCGCATTTGTTCCACACTGCCTTAGGGATGCGGACGTAGTTGAGCACATGGGCGGTCTCCAAAATTGGTGCGAAAAATTTACGCGAAGATATCAGTGATGTCATGAGCGCATCTCCAAGCATGTGGGCGGGGCAAAAGAGCATGGAGAAGTCCGCGTTATCTTCCTTATTAAACAAAGGTGTCCTGAGCTGTCCTGCTTTTGGAGACTCTCTGCCTCTGATATTGCATCCTGCTTTGCTGTGTGTGTGTGTGTGTGTGTGTGTGTGTGTGTGTGTGTGTGTGTGTGTGTGTGTGTGTGTGTGTGTGTGTGTGTGTGTGTGTGTGTGTGTGTACGCTCCTCACAGCAGAGACAGAGAAAAACGGCTTCAGTCAGAGGCTCATTAAGTCCTCAGCATCCAGAATGATAATGAAACCCCCGCTGGCTGATTCTATCCGCTAATCAGAGGCTCTCCCTAATGGTAGGCATGAATTTGAGCCGGCCAATCAGTCGGCAGTGGGTGTGTTGGACCAGTTTTGGCCCGAGGCAGACCGCCTTGATAAGAGGGCTGAAAATATGTCCTGTTGCGTAAAGAAAATTCCCGGGCTACCCGGATGTGAAAACTCCTTACCCTATCTAGGCCGTGTAGAGCCGATGCTAGTGTGTAAGTGCCTTTACTCTGGAGGTTTTACAGACCAAAACTTCCTAGAGTGAGTGTATGTCCTCTCTGGCCTGGAAACAGTTTGGGATCCTCCAGGAAGAGTTATGGATGTCTAAGCTCCCCTCCTGGCTCTGTTACCTTGGAAAATGTTGGAAAATGGATGGCTAGGTGCCTTGAACGCAACTGAACTCAAGTCTCTCTTCTGTGTTTCTGCTTGCAAAACATCTGCTTCTAAATCTGAGTCCATTTTTACTCTAACTAGCTCATCTTTAATTATCACATATGACTCAAGTACACACAGTACTTTGACTCATACTGTAGCTCTATTAGTGTTTGAAGCAGGTCTATTCAATTACCACGGAAAAAAGCCATTTTCATCTGAACTTTCCATAAAACCTTTTAAAATTGGTTTATTTTGGCCATGTTTCGGGTGGATGCTAATTCTCTGTGTTATACATGTTTTTCTTTCACAGTTAACAGTAAACAACTGAACATTTGGAGAGCTTTCTACAGAAATTTAGACTTTTCAGGACATGCAAACGTTTCTATCTTATCGTTTATCATACATAGACTGCCATCACAGCAAAAGTATAATCACATTAAAACATTCCAACAGTAAAATGTAAGATAAAGATGAGAATGTGCAGTATAATAGCCACTTTAGACATCATATTTTAGTTATGAGGAATTGTACGTGCCAGATTCAGATTTTATGCCATTTGTGTGATAATACAGGTAGCCGTGATGGGTTAGGGTAGGATTACATCACCTGTTTATTCTGTGTGTCCTTACACAGCTTGGAAACCTGATTACAGTCTGCTCTCTGCCATATCTGCTTTTTCTAAAGGGTTAGATGTGGGGATTAGGGAAATCTGATTCTCACAGACAGATTTGTCCTGTAACGAAAAGCTTGAATCTCGGCTGTGGAGGTGTGTAACTGGGGTTAGACGTTATGCTGGAAATGCTTCGACTGCAGAGCAACAGGGTGAAAAGAAAACATGAATACTTGTAGAGGGGCATCCTTGAAATTAGATGATTCAAGTTGAAGCGTGAGCACAGCTAAAATTCATCCTGCAGTATTTAAAGCAGCCTGATGCAAACACCGGTATTACTTCCACCACAACGAGTATAATGCTTTGTTTTCTTTACACCAATTGGTGGTGAGAAACTTGACAAACACTCTGAGATTAATTAGGTACCAAAATCACAAGTGGGGTGAATGACTCGTACTAAAAGTTTCAACCAATTAGCATATTTAATTTCTAAATTGTTTCTTTTTTTTGTTTCCTTTCTCTCTGCAGGCTGTAGAAACCAACCTGGCATCCAAGGACAGCCACTGGGTCTACGCCAATGAGGTGAGGCCAAACACAAACACACTTTACCCTCTTACACATGTAACATTAATGCCTTCATCAATCTTTTAAAGCGACTGCATCAGTAGCTCAAACACTGACCACTTGTGCTGTAATGTTCCTCACGCTTCATTGAAACGAGAGCGCGACGGACCAAGCCGCAGTGCACAAAGCTGTATTTACATACATGCTTGATTTGATAGTAAATCAAGCGAGGTACGGTAGATCGCTACCGTCATGTTCCTCAATACGACGTGTCACACAGTCAAAACAATGCATAACAGTATCTGAAATGAAGACTGTGTAAATTATAGTTTGGAGGTAGCTGGAAATTCTTCTTTTACTGTCTTTAAGCTTAGCGGACAGTCCGTGTCATTGCGGTGAAGGGAAATAAAGAATAAGAAATCCTATTTCATTTACTTCAAACTGCATTTTATTTTTGTGTAAAAGAAGACAAAAACAGGTCATAACTGTTGAGACACTGAGGGGGAATCGGTGCAGTTGTGTTTTTTTCTCCTCTTGAACAGCTAATCTCATGTGTCGTCGCAGTGGACGTGGTCACCATTGGGAATGTTTTGATTTGTTCCTTGTTGACGGAAATAAATCTGGTTGGATTTCTGTCACGAAACATCAAAAAGGAGCATTTGCAGTTCATTTCTGAAAACGTCAGTCATAAAAACTCATGTTACATGTTAGACTAACTTATTATTCTCTGACTCTAAATAATACACTGAAAAATGTTCGGAAACATTGTCCAGTTAATGATTTCCACCATTTTAAGAGAACATGTTAAGCAAAACTCTCCTTTTTGCATCATTTTCTGCTGCCACGTGATCTCTACTGCCTCTTTAAAACCTTCCAAATGTAAAAAAAAACACATCTGTCCGTTTTCTGTCAGTGTTTGATCCAATAGGCGATTGCTTCCTTTTGCTCATTAGCCAAGCCTAGCGTACAGTTATTTTTGATTCTATTTTAAGGCAAGGCAGCTTTTTTTCTATAGCACATTTCATTCACAATGTGCTTTCCATTAGCGAGAATAGCACAAACATTTCAATAACGTGACATCACAATTAAAATACACAAATTAATTTCAGATTTAAGAATCAGATCAAAGGCAAAGTTAAAGGGTGAGCAGTTACAGTGCAGAAGGTGCAGCATAAGAAACATTCATTCAAAGGCTGATGAATGCATGAAGATTTTTAATTTTGATTTAAAAGTTAGAGTTGGGGCACGTTTGAGGTCATGAGGAAGCTGATTCCATCTGTGTGCAGCATAGTTGCTAAATTCAGCTTCACCCTGTTTGGTTCTGAGCTGGAGTTCTACCAGCTGACTGCTTCCTAAGGATCTCAGCCCTTCTACCAGAAAGAGATCCGACATGTATTTTGGCCCCATGCCAATGAGTGATTTTTAAACTAGTAGAAGCACTTTGAAATGGATTCTGTAGTTTACTGGTAACCAGTGTAGAGATGCAAGAACAGGAGTGATGTCAAGGTCAAGGTCAAGGTCAAGTTTATTTATAAAGCACGCTTATTGTTGCTCACGCAACCCAAAGTGCTGTACATACACATTCATAATGAACATGCCAACACAATAAATAAACTAAAAACATAAAACAGCAAGATAAAAGAAGAAAAATAAAAACACACATAAAACAGTTTAATAAAAGATCCATAAAAGAATAAAAATTAACCAACATTAAAAGCCAGGTCAAAGAGATGCGTTTTGAGTTGTGCCTTAAAAGCATCCAAACTCTGAGATGACCTGAGCTGCAGAGGAAGGTTATTCCAAAGCTTTGGACCGGCCACAGAAAATGCTCTATCACCTCGTGTCTTAAGGCGAGCATTTGGAATTGACAACAAGGACTGGGAACCTGACCTCAGATTCCTGGCAGGAGTGTAAGTTGACAATAAGTCATCAATGTAAGGTGGGGCCAGACCATGAAGAGATTTAAAAACAAAGAGCAGAAGTTTGAATTGAATCCTATACTGGACCGGTAACCAGTGGAGGGAAGCAAGCACTGGGGTGATGTGATCACGCTTCCTAGTACCTGTTAAAAGACGAGCTGCTGCATTTTGCACCAATTGCAGACGATTTAGAGACGAGTGGTCAAGGCCATAATAAAGGGAATTGCAGTAGTCCAGCCGACAAGAGACAAACAAATGAATAACCTGTTCAAAGACGGCCATCGGCAAATATTGTTTGACTCTTGCCAGTTGCCTCAGATGATAAAAACCAGACTGGACCACTGCACTTATCTGTCTGTCATATTTAAAGGAACCATCCATAAAGAAGCCAAGGTTTTTCACATAAGGTTTTATAAAATCAGAAAATGGACCAAGGGGACTTACGACGCCCCTTAACTGGTCTCCACAACCAAAAACCACAACCTCGGTCTTCAAGTCATTCAGTTTCATGAAGTTAATTGACATCCAGTGCTCAGTTCTCTTGGTTCTTGTTCAGACTCTAGCAGCAGCATTCTGAATAAGCTGCTTTTTGGTAAGACCAGACCATTGCAATAGTCCAGCTTGCTGGAGATGAATGCATGGATATGTTCTAAGCTTTGATTCCCACATCAAATCCAACTCTCATTCTTGTTTTATTCACTTAAGAAACATCTCAAAACTAAATAAAATGGTTTCAACTGCAGATCTAAAAAACATAATCAATGCTTTTGTTCCATCACGTTTGGACTACTGTAATGCTCTTTTTACTGGTCTGAATAAATCATCCCTCTCGTGCCTTCAAGCCATAGCAGCCAGACTCCTAACAAAATCCAATGGCTCCCTGTAGAATTTGTTTTAAAGTGCTTGTGCTCACCTACAGAGCTCTGAACGGCCAGGCACCTGACTAACTATCACAGCTTTTATCCCCACATCCTATCTGATGCAACCTTCAATCCACATCTCAAAACCTGCGAGCTGTTCCACACACTAGACTAAGAACTAAGGGGGACAGAGCCTATCAGGCCCTGGCTCCCAGACTGTAGAACAGTTTCTCGGACTCTGCAGAGGTTTTCCAAAAAACATTTGAAACCCGACTTGTTCAACCAGGCCTTCTCTGATTAAATGTGTGTGAACTTTTGGTTTTATACTTTTATCTTTACTAGTTTTTATTACGTTACATTTTCATTTTTATGATGATTCTGATACTTTTTTCTACTTTTGTTTTATTCAGATACATTTTCCTTGTGTGCAATATTTTGGAACCTCCATGTTCACAACGTTTTGTCCAGTTTTTACCTATGTTGTACAGCGCTTTGTGATTTATCTATTTGCGAAAGACGCTCTATAAATACATTTTACTTACTTGATTTCAGGAATTTCAATAGTAAACTGAGCTATTTTAAAAAGTCCCCATTTGTGATGTCACAATCAGGGACATTTGCCTAGAGCCCCCCCTCACCTCTCCAGGCTAGAGGAAGGTACTACAGATGTGAAGAATAAAACTGCTGAAGTCCCATTAAGTGAGATGGATTTGTATAGATACTGTCTAGATACAACTTTTCCAAAAACGTCATATTGTGTGTAGGGTGGCAACGATTACAAATTTTGGTGGTACGATTATAGTGTGAAAAATAATCACGGTTTTACAATTACCACGATTATTTTACATGAATTGATTTCACATCTGTATTAACAAATATAAATCACAAACATTCTATAAAGTATATTGATAAAGTTCATGATTACATTTCATAAAGGTTTTAAACTCCAGAAGATATTTGCTTCTTTTCTTCCAAGAGTTTAAAACCTTTATAAAATGTCATCATGAATTTTATCACCTTTTCAGAGATTCATTAGTAAAATTAAAGTAATCTATGTAGTTTCTAAATTACAGTTTAAAACTTTTAAAATACCCTTGATTAGATTTGCCTAACAGCCTGTTTGAGTTTCTGTAAAAAGACTAAACGGTTTACCTGTTGCCACCTGGTCAGGGTTAACACGTTTATTCAAGTCAACACTGAAGGATGGAGACACCTTCATGAAATAAGGTATCACCTCTTTTGGTGGTGCAACTTTGAGAATGTTGTGGCTGTGCGCAGAACGCAGCTGCCTGTGGCGCATCAACAATCAGCGCTCTCCATCCTCCGCTCAAAAGAAGTCCCGATAGGCTGAGAGTCCATATGAATGTAATAGAGGTTGAAACTGGATCTTTTTTCAGGCTCCCCCTGGGCGGGTTGGTTATGGGCTACTCCGGTGGTGGTTGTCGCTGGTTCTGCACGTGCTGCGTGCGTCCGGTTTATTCCAGTTTCACTTCTGATTTTGTCGGGTCGCGCTATTGTCCTTTTTTTTTTTTTTTTTTTTTTTATTGGCGGTGTTGGAGAGTCTTTACGGTGGGTTAACCGCAGCGTTTCACACCGTGGTTAATAGTCAAACCGGTTAATCCCTGCAACCTTAATTGTGTGTCCTTTAACACTACCAATTTTGTGTAAGCTTTACACTTCAGATCCAACCTGTCCAACCATACAGTTAGATGGAGACACGAAACCACTGTATAACACAAGTCACAGCTTCAGAAAACGCGGGGTTCACATTTGTGTTTAAAAGCTAAGTGGTAAAAGTGCAAAGGCCCTTTCCCCTCTCGTAACTCAACGCACCTTTGGGAACATGAGGAACGATTGATCCGCTGATCTCAGACAACGACTCTAAGGGTATGGCTGAATGATGTCTGACAGATAGGATGGGGCTACAGAGTTTAATGCTTTAAACACAAATAAAAGGACTTTAAATTTGATCCTGAATGAGATCGGCAGCCAGTGCAGAGATGCCGGAACTGGTGTAATGTGGTCCGATCTATGCGCCCCAATCGAGAAACGCTCTGCAGCATTTTGCACCAGTTGCAAGCCTCCAAGGGCGGCTTGTGAAATCCCATAAAGCAACGGGTTACAGTAGCCCAGAACTTGACCTGCTGAGCTGATTTATTTGTTTGAATCAGGTAAACATTTAACAGTAACCCTCAAGGGCTGGAGTTGGTGACCAGTATCTTGTTCCTGGACGGTTTTTACACTATTTATGTTCCAATATTAATGTAATTAGTTGTTTGTTTTTTTAAGTACCACGGTTGTGAGTGGGGGAGTAGGTGGGACTTATTCAGCTTCACATGAGAGCACAATCTGACTCCAAAAGCACAACATGGCAGTGCCAGTGAACGGGTATTTTTGCTTCACTTTTCCACAACAGCAGGAGACAGCGATGCCTTGTTACATACATGTCGATGCTCTGTACCAGTGTCTTTTAAAGTGGGTGTAAAAAACAAATGCAGCAGCCATTTCTGGGTACAGAACAGTGGAATAACACGGATCATTTGCTCAAGTGCCTCTGCTCTGCGCTTCCATTGATTCAACGTGATTTAGCGATGGCGGTGGTGCACGGGGCTATTTCAGGACTAAAAGCATGGGGAACGGATGTAAGATACGAGATCACTCCTAGATAATTTGCCTTTACTTTGCTGTGCTTAATAAGACCTGTCTCTATAAAAAACAAAAAGCTATGTCAAAACTCTTGCAACAAATCAGTTAAGCTCACCAAATTATGCATAATGTTTAGTGATCCTTAAAATAACCTGCTCTTAGTTGATCTTTCAGCTGTTCTTTAGGAATATTATAAAGAACATGTTGGATATGTTGGCATGAAGAGAATGGATAGTTTTTTAAAAAGAGGAGAGCTGAAACACACGTCAAGCTAACAAACCTCAACAAAGCAGCTGTCTTGTTATAAAAAACACTGGCCAAGCAGCATTTCTATACGCCAGTAGTTCTGATATTGATTTAAGACGTTAATGAGGTGTGTTGGAAACCTTCTGCCACTCTGGAGGCTAAATTAGTTTTACAATAAATGCAAATTTCAAATTTGAGCATAAATGATAACTGATGAACTAAAACCTATTCAAATGTTTTACAATTTTTACCTTCATTTTTTTCTATTTTCAGCTTTTTTTTACTCTCAAAAGGGATTGCACGTCACAATGACTTCTGTAACCTAAACCAGTCATCTCTCAGTCCGTTACAACAGATCTCCATGAAAACATGAGCTTTAATTTAATCAGAATCTGACGAAAAATGGCTTTTTAATTCTATGATAGTGGCTTAATGGTTGATATGATGTGACTTACTGCAAAGTGATCTCTCCACAGTGCACACGTAAAGGAGATGAGAGTGCTGCTCGATAAATGAACAACAAAAGACAGTTATAGTTAGATTTCTCAGAAATGGGTTTAAATTAAATGTTTATTTGTATTTCTGAATATTCAAATGAATTTTTAAAGAAAAAGACAACAAAAGCTGCCATAAATAAACAATACATCCACTCTGAAGACAATAATCTCTAGTTTAACTGAGTTCCTCAAACTACTTAATTAACAGGGCACGCCTCTTCATGAGTCACATGACCTGAACTGAGCAATCTAATCAATAATGAGTTTCTCTGAAAAAGAAGCTGATTGTTTCCTTTTTTTTCATAAGGGTGAAGATAAGAGCCGTCTGAGAGCTTCTGAGACGCTTTGATCACAAAACAATTCCAGAGGCTAAAAGATGTAAAAATTCTTGTTTCAGCAGTCTTCAACTTTATTAAGAAGCTTCACAGTTAACAAAACTGAAGATGGCAGCTTTTTAGAATGAAACGTGTCACTCATCGGCCGTGTATCAATACTTAAGGACGCTAGTACGTTCTTGTGTACTTGATAAGTACGTTCTTGGTAAGGACACCAGAAAGTCCGTTCTACCGAGTACGGAATTTGGAACAAGCGCTGCTTGTTGCTACGATTAAAAAAACGACATAAAAATAAAAGTCTAGTTTGTTCCTTAAATAACAAAATAACATTGAAAACGTATTATTTGTATTATACTTGGTCCAATTTTGATCAAAACTGATAAAACACCAGCATTTCCCGCTGTTAAATGAAGAAAAAAAGTTTCTTTTTCATCAAAACAAAGCAATGATGCTTTTATTTTGATAGTGGGTTAGCTAATTAGAATTTTGAGGGATCGTGAAGAGTCTGAAAGAAAAAAAAACAAATACACAGCAAATTTTACAATAACAGACAACTTTATATTGATTTATTTGTATTTCTGATATAAAACACAACAGTTATAAGCTTTCTCTTCTGCTATTCGGGGTTAGTAACAGTTAGCGGTGCAATGCATTATGGGAAACTTTGCTGTCCCAAGTCCACAGAAGGACGCATCAGTGCATCCTTGATACAATGGGCGGAGCAAGAAAATATCCGGGAACTTTGAGCAAACTTGCCGTTATATGCACTTAAGATTGGAACAGTACTTGGACCATCGTTGATGGCGTTTCACAAGGACAGGAGTACAGATCAGTACACATATTGAGAAACGGCCATCGTCTAAAATGACCTGAATATCAAACATGACTGAAAAAAAAGCACAAACAGACCAAAATCAATTTAACTGAATAACAAAAATAAAAAAAGTAAAAAAAAACATGAAAAGTGGTTAAAATCTAAAACAGTTAAACACATACATTAAAGCCACAATGTGTAATATTTTTACCTGTTTACTACCAAATTCTGTGTATCCAGTGCACAAACTTGTCCTTTTTCATTAATATTTCTCACCAACATCAATTCTAAATATTCCTCTCAGCTTCAAATTTTACATTTTTAATACATAAATTGTGGTCGACGCTCCATGGTCATCCTCCATCTTGAAATACGGTAGCTATTTAGGGACATACGAGCTCTGAGTTACGCGTTTGCACTATGACTGTAACCTGAAAGAAACAGCAGAGGGCAGCAGTGCGCCGTGGAAGCATGGCGTCTGACAATTCAACTAAGAAGAGACGAGACTAGCTGTTACACTGTTGCTGGACTTTGTTAGTTTGAATAACAAACAATGAAATCAAAAGACACATCAAATATGTCAGGTCTTATTGATTTCCAACACTCAGCAGCCGCATATGATGAGAACCCCGCCCGCAACAGCTAGACACCAGCCTCTAAGTGTTTTTATGACTCACCTCAGCTGATCTTTTCTTCATAATAAAGCTTCCAATCCGGTCCCAACGTATCAGTTCCAAAGTCCTTCTTCAAGAAAGCTCCTACTATTAAAGTCTCCTCTCTTACCGCAGCCTGCCGTGTCTCTCCCAACGGTGGTCCGCTAGCCGGTAGCCATGTTAGCATTAGTTACCGGTAGTTTATTTCCACAGCGTGTCCCCGGCTCCAGCCAAACCTCATCGGCTATCCGATCGCTAAACAGCCAGTGGTTGATGTTAGCTCCATCTCGATCCTCATTGCGGCGCACACCGATCAGCTGATGGCTAACCGGCAGACTCTTGTTTACTCCGCTGCTCTGATCCACATGACACCGGACGCCACAGCTGATGCCACCCCTCCTCCGTGTGTGAATCGGTGACAGATAGCTATGCTAGCTTCCTTCAGGACTGGTAGGTTGATACAACAGCTAACAGCAGTGTTTCCCCTAGAAATGTTCACAGCCGTGATGTTTGTTGACTAAGGGGGGTGTAGGATAGCGCCACCTCGTTGCGCGGGGGGAGGGGGTGCGCGCGCATCGTCTCCGCGGGGGGGTGCGCGCGCATCGTCTTGTCGGGGGATGGGGAGGGGGGGCTACGTGTGGCATTATGCATTAAGACTGAACACTCATTAAAAAATGTTTTTTACCTGCTTGAGTAGTTATATGCTTTGTGTGGGTTAGGCTACAGAGACTGGAAATAAATCAATCTCATGCTTTTTTATAAAAAAACGAACCAGATAGCTGGAGTGAACGCTGGAGTTGTTGCCTTTTTGAGTGGGCCACCGTAGCTGCAATACTTACTCGAAACTGCATGGCGCTAAAGAGTCGCAGTTTTTACCATGATTTCTATGAATATCACTGATAGGGCCTTTAAAGTGTTAAAAAAAATGAAACTAAATTTTATAGAAAACTGCCAATTATATGTGTTTGTATCCTTATCAAGGTTCCAACTATCGCAGGAAACAAAAAATGTTGCAGTATTTAGCTGCCAGGAACTGATTAAGATTTTACCCAGCTCTGTTATTTCTCTTTGCTCCTCTTGAGAATTTTGTTGGCCTTATCTCTGCTGCTCTGTCCGCTATTTCAGTTTCTCCTCTCTCTTTCTCCATTTTTCATTTCATCAGCCAGGAAGAGTTGGCCATGCAGCTAAAAATCACCTTGAAATGAAAATATTACAGACATGTTGGGAAGACTAACAACAAAATTCAATAACCAGTCATGCCGACAGGTACTCCTCACTGAATCCAACCTCCAGAGCTTTTCTCATATATAGAAGAAGTTTTACAAAAAACTGTGTGCTGCTGAGGAGTCTGTAATATTCCAAGTGATTCTGTGTGTTTTACATTGCTAACAACAATCAAAATAAAGTAAAACATGCATTTAATCATGACTGATTTATTCAGCGTGTCTGTTTATCTCAAAAGATGCTAAATGGCAGCACAAAGCTGTTTTATATTGAGCTTATAGGTCACATCTGCACAAGTTCTCATATTCATATTATGCAACTTGCTCACAAAATATAAAACACCTACCAACCAAAAACAGCCCAATCCTGCAGGGAAATGACTGCGCCGGTAGCCTCATTCCCCCAAAAAACAGCAGCGGTCCCTGGCGACAGTTGCAGCTTTTCAGATGATCATAATAGAGCTGTGACATACATTTTAACCAGGTAATCGTGATGCTCGCTGTCACTTTATCACAAGCATCACGTCCCAGAAGCCACAAGACTCCCCGCGCGGTCAAAGTGAGGTCTCACATTTCATTCAGCTCACATGACAGGCATTTATGCTAATCTGCCACCAGCAGCAGTGTGTGGCGTGATGAATGTAGTCGTCAAGCTTTAAGCGCGATAAGAACGCACGGTGAGACCGATCGAGATCATGCAACCGGGATCGTCAGTGAACTAAATATTGTCACCATATCAGCTTTGCCTTCAGAGACCCAGAAAACATAATCTGGAAAAATCTAAATTATTTTCCCTTCCAATTATCTATTATCTTCATTATTTATTAAACAAATGCTGTATTGTGATCTTTTTTATCTGCAAGATATTTTTAAAACTTTAAAAAGAGCTCAATCCTTATATTTTAGAAGATGAATATGCAAGTGTTTGATATTTACTAAAGAAAATATTCATTCATAATAGTGAAAACGTTCAGATAAAACAGGTTCCTGGTACTGTTGTCTATCAACCACACTGCAATGTGTATTATTAAGTTTTAAATCCAAGTTTTTTTTATTAAAACAACTTTTCTTCCAGTTTAGATTGCAGAAAAGTATACGAAGGTCACAAAGTTTATGAGCTGTGCTGTTATGAAACTTTTTCATCACATAAATGACCAATGCAGTCCTTGGAGAGGGTTAAAAAAAAGAGGAAAAAAAGCTTTGAAATTGTTAGATAACAAGTGCAGCGGGACTCAAAGTGAGCAGGAGGGCACGGGGATAATAGGCAGGCATGAATCTCACTAAACCACCCACTAAACCAAGGTGCTCCAGATGCTAGCACAGCGATCCACATCTGACACTGTCTAGTTGACTCAGATGGATTGCACATCCTGGAAGGATTTGTTGTTGTTGTTGTTTTTCTCCCCTTCAAAAGCGGGACAGTGACACTTGAGAAACTGTTTGATGGATTAGGTGGCTGTGCCTGCTGTGACACAGTCGAAGAGGAAAGTCATAATAAGACTGATGTCTCGGGCAACTGCCTATCAAGCAACTCGGATGGAAAATATTCTTTTAACCCAATCGTTGCTGCGTCAGTTGGTGATTAGTAGGTGGATCACAGGAGACCTCACTAGAGGCTTGAAAGGGCATTTAGTTTTCAGTTTTTATCGGATGGAGTAAATGTCTTCTGTCAAAATACTGGATTTGATGTTGAGGATCTTTATGAATAACGAGCATCCATGCAGAAACCCAGTTTACATGTCAAAAATATTTTGTGTTTTTAGGGGTTGGGGTTGAGAAAGCCACCATCATGGCCACTGAGAAACATAATACCTGTTCTTTATTTAAACGCAAATCGGTCACTCTGAGTTCCACATGCGTAAAGATGTTTCTTTACCCTTATTTATGAGCTGCTGAAAGAAAATAGACGGTGAATCGCTTGGGTCAGAAAAAGCCACACAGATCTACGTCACACTGTAAAGTTGCATTCATGACCTTGCCCACGTTGGCTTGCAGCCGTGGAAGGCTGCTGACTTTGTGTCCAGGAGAGAGTAGAGCGTGTCTTGCAGGGTTATTATCGTAAACGAAAACTAACGAAATAACGAAAACTAGAATAAAAAAAAAAAATTTGTTAACTGAAATAAAAATAAAAACAAATTTAAAATAAAAAACTGAAACTAACTGAAACTGTAATGAGCATTAACAAAACTAACTAAAACTAACTGAATTTATAGAGAAAATTAGCTTAGTTTTCGTGTTTGTTTTATTCTAATTTCCGGTAGTAGTTTTTTTTGTGTGCGCGTGCCACAACAGACGGCTTGTCAGTCAACATCGAGCGTCATGTCGGCAAGAGCTGGGAGGAAGTGACAGCCAGTGTTGTACATGAATGTGTTCATTAAACGATCGTTTGTGAACTGAACTCGCTTGTATTTTGCCTGACGAACGTTAAAGTGAGCGCGCTCATTCTGGCGTGTGTGAACAGGTTTATGAACAGCGTTCCCTCGTAGTTCGTGAGCTCCAAATCTCCACGTAGCTAAAGTACCGGTAGCTAAAACCCAGCCAAGAACTTCTCGCTAAAACAAAACAGCCTGTGAATCATAGACTTTATAAAAAGTAGACCCTGAAATTGTGGCCGCCTTAGGGAATAGTGGTCGGTGTGGCGTCTACTCTTCAATTTCTATGCTGTGGAGGCCGGACCTCTTGGTGCGTTCAATTTACCTCGGAGAACATACAACTGCACATAACATCGATTTTAGATGCACCCTTAAAAGATAAACTTGTAAGGGTCTCACCACCAGTTAAATACCAACCATATCAGCTAGTGCTGGGCGATACGGCCTAAAATCAATATCACAGTATATTGACGATAAATGGGCAATAACTACATGTATGCGCAAAAACAAAAGTTGTCCACTAGATGGGGCTGTCACATGTATTACGTTGAGTCACGTCATGTGACTCGAGGTGGTACAGCTTCTTAAAGGGACATGAACGTCGCCAACTTACACACACCTCTTCATTTTATTTATTACCAGATTTATTGACGTGGGAAAAATGACATCGGTTAGAGTCAGAAGTTTCGATAACGATAAATTTTCGATTTATCGCCCAGCCCTAACATCAATCCTGCAAAAGGTTTTCTCTACAAGGTCAAATGCCACATTATGTATTCTTAAACCTAAGTGTTAAATTTCCCACCCAAACAAGCTGATGCAAAGCTAGTAGAAAGCTATAGTTATGCTAATGCATACCTAACAGTGAAGTGGAATTCCACATATAAACAAAGATTCTACCTGCAGACACTAGGCTAAATTATTTAATACATTCAAAGTGCTACTCATTATGCTTTATGTCTTTCAGCACAGCAAAAACAAACTCCAGGCTGTTGATTTCCTGGCAGCATTCTTTTTTCCGTTTGAAATTACCATGTGCATGTAAATGTACTGAGGAATGTATTATGCGATTCAGCTGTTTCTGTTAATTAAAACATTATGACAGGAAGCAGTAATGAAAGACACACTTCTCATCATTCTGCATGCTATGCCACAGGTGTGGTCATTATAGCCTCACATCATTGCAAACAGACGAGCATCACTCTAGCAGCAATAATTTCATACCTGCCCAGCTTTTTTTTTCTCATTCACATCTTCACACCTCATCTGCTGGCTGAAGTTTCACGGTTATAACATCTGTTGCCTGTGGTGATTAGATTTCAAACCCAATTGAAAAAACTCAGGAAAAAACCTTCAAGCTAGCTGTGATGAGCTTTCAACGGGATTTTAAAAATCATTCATATTCCTTTGCTAATCATGTGATTAGTCAGTATCCTGGCAGTTTGTTTAAACTTCATTTATAACCGTTAATGCAAATAAACCATAAACTTAGTTTATTGTATTGTTAAGCCATTTTCAAACAACTGTTGTGCCATATAGGCCACACATTAATTTTCCTCCTTAAGCTGCTGCAGTTCCCCCTTAAATAATTTAAACTGACTGAGCACATTGAGACTCAGCGAGGAACCCAGCTGTGATTACAAATAGCTGGTGGCATCAGCTAAGTGACAATCGTGCCATGGGTTAGAGCAGCAGTTTCTGCCTTGCCAGCTATTCCTTTTACCAACGGAACATTTGCGATTGGCAGGGGTGTGTTTTTTACCACAACACCAGATGTTGGTAACCCTTGGTATTTAATCAGGTTGAGAAATTATCTTTTGATCATTATTATCTTAATGTAATTGAATAAATATGGTATAAATGATGTGGTGTGGCAAATTAAAGCCTCTGCATGTCTGGGTTCAACTCAATCTACATGAAATTTAAAGTGATGGTTTAAGGAGGTGGCACCTCCCGTTTTACCTCCGTTCAACCAGCATGCCAGGGGAATTATGGGTAATGATGATGATGGAGGGTAGAAACAACACAATCAGTCATCCACCCATTCACACGCTGGTGATAATGAGCTACAGGGTAGCTACAGCCACAGACATATATACATAGATGCCTCTTGGACTGGCGCTGCATATTGGAGCTGCCGTAGTGGCCGGCCGCCATCTTAGATGGGTCTCCATTCGCCCCCAGTACGTTCATTTCTACTGAGGAAGGTGCTTACCCAGCTAAAAAATACATTTTATCAAGCATTTTCACAAAATCAGACACATGGTATGGCATGATAATTAAAATATGAATATAATAAAATAAAGTAAATTAAAATAATAAATCCCATCAGGTAAACTAGAAAAGTCAAAAGTAATCCCACGTGATCTGTTTTCAATAATACGCCGGTTGTTTTAAACGTAGGCTGCACAAAAATGGGCATAGTTGCTCATTCTGCATCGACTTTGGACAGTGAGGAGACCCATCCAATATGGTGGCGATGCTGTTACGCTCTGCAGTGGCCAATGGGGCACCTACGTATTCATGTCGTTGGCTACAGCTGCCCTGGGGCTCACTGACAGAGGCGAGGCCTGCCGTACACAGGCGCCTCCAGTCCCTTCGACCACCACCAGCAGGCATGGTGGGTTAAGTGTCTTGCCCAAGGACACAACAGCAGTTTTCTCTGGTGGGAGTCGGGATCGAACCTGCAACCTTCCGATTACTGGACAACCCGCTCTACCTCCTGAGCTACTGCTGTCCCAATGGAGAGTCATTACATTAGAGTGAGTCAAGCGATGCATTCATTGTTGTAATTTGTCAGTATGAGTTGCTGGCTGGTGTAACTCACACATACTGGAAATATTTTATCAGATTTTTTGGGGCTGATTTACACTCACCTTTAAAAGGAAAATAATAGATAAAAAAAGTGATATCATCAGGTAAATCTGAGACTAATCAACCTATTGCCTTTTCTTTCAATGTAAAATCACATGAAAATGTAGTTAAGAACTCAAATTAATGTCAGACCCAGAGCTTTGTTCTCCATTCTTGACACCTGCTGCCTGTCAGCTAAGCTGTGTGCCACTTCATTTAAAAAAATACCTTGGCTTCCTTTTAAATTACATAATTACCTGTAAAAATGTTATTTCCAGTGAAAGGTTAATAACATAGAATGAACAGCACAAAGGGGATAATTTAGTGTCGTTGTCAGCTGGACTTGATTTATGGTCACCAGCTTGTCACTGAAGCTGGGCTGGACTTTATTAATGGTTTTAAAAACCTGAGCAGCTCAATTGACACAATTAGCCGATATGAAAACCAGTTTGTGTCAGAAATGATTCTTTGATTTAAGTCATTAGCTTTAATATTTGATTACGGTCCATTCCTTTGATTATTTTTAAACACATGGGAGAACCATTATAGTCCCTGATGTTTTCTGCAGCAGCTATATTCTAGCTGTCCAGACTTTTTCAGGTCCTCTCATATAATAGACACTTTTCCAGGTCCATGTCCTGTTGGTCACTTTTACTGCAGGTTCAGGTTATGACATAAATGTTACCTGTGATGGTGACAGAACGCTTGGACCGCGTGGCACTCTCAGATATTAACTTGGACATTGGGGTTCAGCTCGGTGAACCGAGGGACATAATTTGTCTGATTAATGTGTCGCACCAACTCATGAATATTCATAGTTTCCAGCTGACTAGCTATGAAGAGTCAGGGGAAAAGAAAAAAAATCAGATGAGCAAAAATCTCCTGAGGGGCTTTTACTCACATTGATTAAAAAAAAGAAAGCTTTATCTTATCGTTGCTCTGTTTTTATAACGTGACATGATCTGGACATGGAATGTAAAAAGCTATATCGAAAGGTAAACTAAATGAGATACAAAGTTAAAAAGAAAAATGCAAATCTGATGTTTAAAATGGGTAAAGGTAAAACAATTTCAATAGAATGTCAAGATAAAAGCTTAGAAGCACTATACAATCACAGAGACCTGGGGAAATTAACATTAAATGTACCCATGGAGCTGTAATGAAAACTGAAAGGTTTATGCAAAACGAGGAGATCAAAACACCTGATGATGGTGAGA
The DNA here is from genome assembly GCA_006937985.1 of Aphyosemion australe. NCBI lineage: Eukaryota > Metazoa > Chordata > Actinopteri > Cyprinodontiformes > Nothobranchiidae > Aphyosemion > Aphyosemion australe. The sequence goes on from SSNS01000025.1 coordinate 553,956, forward strand.
GCAGGTATTCAGACACATGGTCAGGAATAAATCACCCTGGAGAAGCTGAGGCTTCGACACGACCGTAACCTCGCAGCTTTATTGTCGGGTAGTATATGAATCCGATGTTTCTCCTGAGACTCGCTGTCTGCCTCAGCATTGACCGCTGTTCTGCTCTGGAGACGAGCAGGCAGCACAGTGTCGTATGAATATAGATCTGATCCCACACTGAAGGAAACCAGGAGTCACCTGTGCTGGTTTTTGTAAAGGATATTCATTAAAGGAGCATCAATTTTTCAGCCTGATCGGAATACCGATAAACATTCTCAATAGTGTCTCACAGTTTGACAAAACTATGGATTTAGAAATCAGTTGTTTTTTGCTTCTACTGATAAAAATGTCCAGATGTACAAATGAAAAGAATGTATTTTAACAGGTGGGATTATATGTGAATCCAAGCCTAAGAATTAGTAGTCCAACAATAACTTTCTGTATTTATATATTTTCTGTATTTTGAACAAGATATCTCAGCCAACAGGCTCCAAATCTAATCTGAGATGTTTGATTTAGATGAAGCAGTGAAAATCTCCTGTCATTTTTCTCTCCAGGAGGTGAGTGATGCAGACATCATGGAGCTGGTTCACAGCTCTTTGGGCCGGATGACAATCATTCGTCAGATTTTCCCGTTGTGGAGGGACACCAACGTTCGCTGTATGAGGAACAATCATCGCATTTCCTCCCTGCTGTGTGATCCACAGGAAGGCTACCTGCAGTCTCTGGAGGTAAGAAACAATAACCCTCTCACTGATTATATTGATCTGACACAGAAAGTCTAAATTTACAATCAAATATGTGTGGAAAATTCATCAGAGTTCTGATTGGTCCAAAGCCTAGGCCATGAGGTGGCACTTTACTTGTGTGTCAGGCTAAACCAAGGTACTAGCAAAAGAGTTCATCCAAATGGGTCAGTACATGTAACTAACTTCACCTGCCAGTGGTTATAATGTTGTGGCTTATTAGTGTAGAGGTATGCCCTCAAAACAGTTACTTGGATTATATTAAAGACCAAGTTCTCTGAAGAGCCTCTTTTATAAAACAATGCCGCCAATTTGTCGCAATGCCGAGGCAGCATCAGGGAGCGTTTGGTCATTTATAAGTGTTCAGACCATGGTGGTAATGTGGCACAATCATGTCCTTTTTACAAAAGATTACGCAATGGCAGCATAAAGGAGGTATGGGGGCGGTCTCTGCGCTGCCACGGACGTCCGTGTATCTTGAACATAACTTGCATTTTATTGCGATTGAAGCCACGCTCATTACGTTTTTTTGACATTCCGCTCCTAAAGGTGGCTGTCCTCCACAGTCCCCGTGCAGCCTCTGGTGATCTGAGCCCCAGCTCTAACGGAGAGAAGCTCCTGGAGCTCTGCATCGCTCCAGTTTACCATCTCAGCTAATTCTGTTTACAGAAGCAAAATTTATGCCTGTTTACTTTCATTTTCAATGTAGTTGCTTGGCGGCACAAATGCCACAAAATTCCTACGCCATGGCGCGTTCATAAGACACACCATTGCAGTAATATTACGCCGATTTGCCGGCATGGTGTGTCTTATAAAAAGGGCTTGAGAAACTGTGTTTTAATTGTTATTTTTTAAATACGATCGGCCACTCTGAGTTTCACACGCAGGCTGAACATGAAAATAGTCTTCTACCCCTATTTCCTGCATTAGCTGCTAACAGAAAAAAGACAGGCAAACGCTTGGGTCATAAAAAGCCACAAAGATCTACATCAAACTGAAAATTAACATAAAAGAGGTCCTTCACTGAGAAACCATTTTTTACTTATTTTTAAAAATGATCGATCACTCTGAGTTTAACACGCAGGCTGAACATGAAAATAGTTTCCTGCATTAGCCTCTGATAGAAAATAGACGGTGAAAATCTAGGATTTGGAAATCCTGACAGATCTATGTCACACTGTCACCTAGCATTCATGGACTCACCCATCTTGACTCGCGACGGGGAAGGCTGTTGTTGGTTTAGCGGCCAGGAAAGAGCAGAGTACATCTCGGCTAGTAGAAGCTAACTGTTAGCATTAGCAATTCCACCACACAGCAGAACTCCTCCAGGCTTGTGTTATTTGTGGAGATAAAACATCAACGTTGCAGAGCAAACAGAGTCAGTGGAAGAGTTACGTTGCTGTTAGCCAATCAGAAGAGAGATGTCAGAATATCAGGAAATAAGACTCCAAATCCTGCCGTGTTCTGCTCCCCACTCCTCTGGCCAACTTCTACTTCCTGAAACAGGAGCGCGAGAGCTTTTGTCCCCACAGAGATTGACTCAAGATATTCATTTATACTAGAGAACACTGTAAATGTGTTAAAAAACAAGTGAACTTGCTCTTTAAGGAAAAATCCACTGGGTGCGAGTTTAAATCTTAAAGTGTTGACACAAAAACTATAAATAGTTTAATTTCACGTTATTTCAGTAAATAGCAATGATCAAACGTCCAATTGGCAAATGTCCAATATCACATTCCAAGTTGTGAAAGCACAGCATAACCTTGCAGCAGAGGTGCATTGTGTCATATAACTACAAATATTAACTGATTATGTATGCGGCTAAATGTATGTGAAGCTCCCTTGGCAAGATAATTATGAGCGACATGGACGCTCATGAATATAAATGACTCGGGTGCTGCTTTTCTGGAGAACAAATGGAAGAACAGAGGAAATTGTTGCTTTAGACTTAAAAAGAAGGGAAAAAAACTCAACTTTCAAAAGAAATAAAGTTCACATCATTTCATTCTGACATTCAAGAGACCTTTAAAATCAACTTTTTGAACTAATTAGACTCAACAGGTAATACAAAACTTTGGAACATTCTAAAAACAAGAACCCTGCTTAGATTCTATCAGGACTTTACTAAGAAGGGCCCAACTACGGCCACACCCAGCCAATGACAGAGTTAAGCCGAATTTATACTTCTCCATAAACTTGATTGTGGAGCCGTGCAAAATCATTGATGGGGGTGTTTTCCCTTCAAACATCTCCGTCACCTGGGGAGAGTTGCAAAGCAATTCCCCTCCAGGACAACAGAGGGTGTAGCCTTTTCTGGGTATATCCTGCCACCATTAGTCACGTATCCGGTCCACGATAATGTTTACATTGTTTTGATGTATTTTAGAGACTCTTTAACACGGACGAATTAGTCCCTCATTCTCCACCTCTTCATGTGGTCGGCACTGCTAAACCCACGTTTCCCGTCATTTCCGTCCACAAATAAAACGTTTGCTGCGTGTCTTTGTGCCCCTTCAGTCACGGATGAAGAAACTTTCATATTTTCGGACTTTTTCTGCGAGGCGTTCTTAAATCTGCCCCATGTCTGCCGCTAGATATCTTCAGCTCTCTTTTTTTGAGGTGGCAATGGTGGTGATGTATTTAAAGGAAGCGGCGTCCTGACCAATCACGAGCTTTTGCTCTACGTCGCTCTCGACGGACAGTTAAAAAAGTGGGCATATCTCCGTCACCCTCTGCGAGCCTGTCAGAGAGCCCATGCGCCGACGCAAAATGGCGCTGCGTGTCTCGGTACGACGCAGACGGAGAAGTATAAATTAGGTTTAACCCAAGAGAATGTCATACAGAATTATTAATCAACAGTTATTTTCATTTTGTCTTCAAAGTGACCTTGTTCAGTCTGTCATTTATTATTCAATAAATAGTTCAAAGTGCTTTCCTGCACCTCTCAGACTTTTGTTTGGCTCAATCCATCTGGAGCTCAATGGCTGTTCCCCGCGGCACAATCGAAATGTTCCTTCTCCTTTTTATCCATTCTACGGACAGATGGCAAAACCATGTGGCGCTTGCACCCTCAGTCCTCAATAATTCACATGAAAGAGGGTTAAATATCAGGTAATGGCAGTAAAAGCATTTATCAGAATAGTTGAACAGTTAAAAGGTGGCTGTGCTTTCCCTGCACTAATCTCCTTCACAACCCACAAGCTGTGACGTGACCTCAGACGTTTGGAGCTGAATTTGCACCTGAATTTGACGGCCGCCTCATTGGCCTTGAGGCACGTGAAGCCGAGTCTGTGACTGTCTGCTCCAAACGGAGAACTCTAAACACGTTATAAACCGAGTGCCTGGAGTAGCAGCTGAAATAGTTTCTGTGGATCTCTCTCCGTGAAGAGGTGTGACTTGATTTGACCCAGAATACCGATCAAACCAATTGTCACGCCGTGACACGCGGAAGTTGAAGGACCTCCAGGAAGACTTAACCCATCACTCTTCATAAATGAAAAATCAACTCTTGACCTGGAAACTAAATGTAAACCATAGACGGCTTTGAGTGCAGGAAAGGAATTGGGTCTCCAAAAGAGAACAAACTAACAAAAGAGAAAATATTTATTCATTCAGCAATTTTTCATGCAGAAGTACTACTGTGCTCCTGCTTCGCTCACAGGGATCCCCCACAGGGCTGTGTCATATTTTCTAGATCCTAAGCAGTTGTATTGCTTTTCTTCGTTGTATTTATTGTGTTCCGTGCTGCTGCGAACAACAAAAATCCAAGAATAAAGATTTTCTGAAAAGTGCATGCTTTTCTTCCTTCCGACAGGTGTCCAATCTCTACCTGTACGACAGCGTTTTGATGCTGGCCAACGCATTTTATAGAAAACTGGAGGACAGGAAGTGGCACAGCATGGCCAGTCTGAACTGCATGAGAAAGTCCACAAAGCCCTGGAACGGAGGATGGTCCATGCTGGACACGATTCAGAAGGTTTGGATGCAGTTGCTTTGTGAAAACTGACACATAACTGACTATATCGTCTAATAATACATATTTAAAGCATTCATTAGCAAAGCTGGACTGTGGCCCTTGCTGGAGACTTGCTATTTTTTCTTCTGTTAAGCTGATTATTAGATGTGATCTCCACCGCTGGCATCAGAATGGACTCATGGCAGCTTCCAGGCTTTGATCTTGTTATACTTATGTAGCCCTCTCAGTCTTTCATCGAACTAAGCCTCAAATACAAGAGACCGGCCATCCATTTAAATCTGATAATGGAATTTTTCATTGTTTGAAAGTGTCATGCTGGTTTAATTTCCTTCGACAATAGATGTCCTAGTGGGGCGTGACGAATCAAAGCAGGGTGGCACAGTGGCCATCATGTTGTCTGTTATGCAAAACCAACTGTAATCTCTGAAAATGGTTTAATTTTCAGTTTTGGTCTTATCTCAAATATGCACCAGTGTGGCTTATGCCAAAGCTAAATATTCACGGACATTTATTGTCTCAGTCTATATTGAAAAAAAGGGGGGAAATAATACATTTTGTGAAAATCTCACTTTAACTTGATGTTTTGAGGAAGAAAAAACTCAACACTAGGTGCGTTTCCTTTATCGGAACTTCGGGGTAAATTTACAGGAAGTTCCCGACGTGTGCTTGCCCCCAGTTGGGTAGGTAATCGGAATGGCCCGATAAAAGACCCGGTGAAGACGCTGGGCGGGAACGCTGCTGATTGGTTGTAACTCAGTCAGAAATTATGTCAACTCAGAAGGAAATAGGAAATGCATATATGTGGCGGGAACCGTTATTTAGGAAAACGCGAGTTGTTAGAGAGACGAGCGATGGAAGCCATCGCTGCATATAACAACATAGCAAACATAAACGTGCCGACTATTGTTGCTTCCTCCATTGTGTCAATCTTTGTTTACTGCTTTTCGTGCGTTTTGTGCTGATTGATGACGTAACTCACTGCGCAGCGGTCACAATGTGCTGACGTTTCATCAAATTCCTTCCAGGGCCAAATACATATGCAGACAGGACAGCTTAAAGCCGACTGCACACTGGAAGCATCAACGGCAGCGAAACGGCGCTGCTTCAAATAGAATCCATTATAGTCTATGGGGGTGACACAAACCAGCCGCAACGTGGCAATTTTGAGACGCGTTCCAGAAGGAAAGATAGGATCGAGTTCTATTTTTGCAGCGTGCCGCTTCTGGGATGCGTCAATTTCCGCAGTTAACATAGGACTAGACAGGAAATCACACTCGCTTTCAGTGTAAAATGCCCGGTAATTTTCAAAATAAAAGTCTATTGCAGCGATGCGATTTCATATCTATGTAGATTACGTCTATACGTGTGACCTCACGGCTTATTAACTTATCGCATCGTTCGAGAAGTGCAGCGGTGTGTTTTTCATGGCTTTCATCCTGCCAGTGAAGAGGAACAATATTATATATGACATCAAACAGCGATGTCAAACGTGAGTTCCATCTTTTTGGTTTAATGGCGGCTGGCATAAACAAACCGTGACCTATGAAGTCCCGACGGATTTTGTGATCTCGCGAGTCCAGCGAGGAGCGTTAGAGAATTTTTAAAAACTCAAGCGTAAGCTCTTGTATCAGAACAGAAACGTTCACAAATGAAATAAATTGCTTCTATTCTGCTATGATTGCTACAGGAACGGATCAGCGGTCTGACGGGACTGATGGATTTCCGTGCTGAAGGATCCAATCCGCACGTACAGTTCGAGATCCTTGGAACCAGCTACAGCGAGACGTTTGGGAAGGATGTGAAACGGGTTAGTCTTTCTTTCTTTTTCTGGTATTTTATTCGATCAAATCTTCAAAGTTGTTCATAGGAAGGTGGTGAATTCTGTGATATACTGTGCAACACTACTGAGTCATGCCTCATTATTTCGCCCTTGATCATTACTTCCTCAGGCTCAGAAATCCCAGAGATGAGCCGGGGATTTGTTGACACATAACGGACAGCTCAGCAAATAACCAATTTTAAACTAAATCTTCAGGCCTTTTGCTACTGACAGCTCGTCTCAAAGACAATCTGTCCCCGTGTCATTAGTTGAATATATAATAAAAAGTACCTATGTTTTAAATAATTGGTTTGACAAATAAAATAGGATATCAATTCTGAAAGAGCTATTAACTTAAAGTTACAGATTTGTAAATAATTAGCTTCCATTTCTTAGAGCTTGTGTTCAGACAGTATTTAAGACATTCTTTGTCCTTAATTTGTCAAATTTTCCCAGGTTTTTGAGCACATAATTCACAACATATGAGTCAGGTCCAAAGATTGGACTGGAAACGAGGGAAGAAAGCAGCCAAAGTCCAGAGGAAAACTTCATTCAGAAAGCATTTAGAAGTATTGATCAATACCACTTTAAAATATTACAAAGAAAAGTCTGTCACCTTAAAAGCAAAGTAGGAGGGAAAAAGGTTGCTGAAAACTTTTGCACAGTGCCTTTCTTCTTTTAGTAGGTCAGCGCTAACAAATGACCCGGATTGGTTTTAACAGCAGAGTGCCACAACTTTTCCTTTTCACTAACAGTGATGGTGCCATGTCCCAGTAATATACTTCATTCAACAGATCAGTCAATTAGTGAGTCCTCATAAAAAGTGCATTCTGCAGGCTTTTAGAGGACAGATTCAATTTTTCACTAACATACGTAGCTGTCTGATCTGTAGGTGAAGAGAAAAAAGCAGGAGTGGTAAAACCACAGCTGGTTGTAGCCTGAGAGCCAGAACTGAGACTCAGAAGGAGTTTTTACCCACAGAGTGTAAGGATCCTCAATCAGCTCACGCCCTGCCACTCTAAGAACTAACACCGTACGCACTGTATTACTCACATTGTGATCAATACAAGCACAACATCACTTTGCCAACTCCTGTATCCAATCCCTCCATTCCACATTTTGACATCATGTTATCTCCCCTTTCACTTACATCTAAACATTTACTTTTATTTATATGAACAGGTGCTGGTCATAAAATTAAAATATCAGGATTTATTTCAGTAATTCTATTCAAAAAGTGAAACTTATATATTATATTTATTCATATATATTCATATGTTCATTATATTCATTCATTACACACAAAATTATATATTTCAAATGTTTATTTCTTTTAATTTTGATGATTATAATCAACAACTAATGAAAGTCCCAAATAAATGTCTCAGAAAATTAGAATATCAATTAAGACCGATGCAAAAAAGGATTTTTAGAAATGTTGGCCAACTGAAAAGTATGAACATGAAAGGTATGAGCATGTATGGCACTCAATATTTAGTTGGGGCTCCTTTGGCCTGGATTACTGCAGCAATGTGGCGTGGCATGGAGTGGATCAGTCGGTGGCACTGCTCAGGTGTTATGAGAGCCCATGTTGCTCTGATAGTGGCCTTCAGCTCTTCTGAATTGTTGGGTCTGGCATATTGCATCTTCCTCTTCACAATACCTCATAGATTTTCTATGGGGTTAAGGTCAGGCCAGTTTGCTGGCCAATCAAGAACAGGGATACCATGGTCCTTAAACCAGGTACTGGTAGCTTTGGCGCTGTGTGCAGATGCCAAGTCCTGTTGGAAAATGAAATCTGCATCTTCATAAAGTTGGTCAGCAGCAGGAAGCATGAAGTGCTCTAAAACTTCCTGGTAGACGGCTGCATTGATCTTGGACCTCAGAAAATACAATGGACCAACACCAACAGATGACATGGCACCCCAAACCATCACTGACTGTGGAAACTTTACACTGGACCTCAAGCAACATGGATTCTGTGCCTCTCCTCTCTTCCTCCAGACTCTGGGATCTTGATTTCCAAAGGAAATGCTAAATTGACTTTCATCAGAGAACATAACTCTGGACCACTCAGCAGCAGTCCAGTCCTTTTTGTCTTTAGCCCAGGCAAGACGCTTCTGATGCTGTCTCTTGTTCAAGAGTGGCTTGACACAAGGACTGCGACAGCTGAAACATGTCTAGCATATGTCTGTGCGTGGTGGTTCTTGAAGCACCGACTCCAGCTGCAGTCCATGCTTTGTGAATCTCCCCAACATTTTTGAATGGGTTTTGTTTCACAATCCTCTCCAGGGTGCGGTTATCTCCATTGCTTGTACATTTTTTCTACCATATCTTGTCCTTCCCTTCACCTCTCTATTAATGTGCTTGGACACAGAGCTCTGTGAACAGCCAGCCTCTTTAGCGATGACCTTTTGTGTCTTGCCCTCCTTGTGTAAGGTGTCAATGGTCGTCTTTTGGACGACTGTCAAGTCAGCAGTCTTCCCCGTGAACTAGACTGAGAGACCATTTAAAGGCTTTTGCAGGTGTATTGAGTTAATTAGCTGATTACAGTGTGGCACCAGGTGTCTTCAATATTGAACCTTTTCACAAAATTCTAATATTCTGAGATACTGAATTTGGGATTTTCATTAGTTGTCAGTTATAATAATCAAAATAATAGAAATAAACATTTGAAATATATCAGTATGAATTAATAGTGTGTGTATATATATATATATATATATATATATATATATATATATATATATATATATATATATATATATATATATATATATATACACAAGTTTCACTTTTTGAATGGAATAACTGAAATAAATAAATTTTTTAATGATATTCTAATTTTATGACCAGCACCTGTATATTCCTGATACGGTAGTTCTATTTAATTTTATTTTCCCTACACTCTACACTTTCACCCTTACATCATTGTAGATATTGTTTGTATATATTCTAGATACATTGACCACTCTAAATTTGTTTGTGTTGAATGTTGCAGTCTATGGGGCGGCTTAGGGTTACATCTCACTGCAAGTTGTACTTGTCAGACTAAGCATGTAAAAAAATGAACATTTTGAATCTTCTGACACTCAACATGGCTACTCAGCTGCATGAGAAAAGAAATAAATGTGAAATTAAAATGTGTCTAGTTCATTAGGATAAGGTCAGAAATGCATATTCCTTTATAAGTAAAAGGTGGAAAAGTGTCTAAGTTCCCTCTAGCGGAACTGAGGTTCACAAATGCATGACAATCTTATTTTTTTATTATCTCTAATAGTTAAAATCCAAAAGGTAAAAGTTTGGACAAATACACCACTCATACACGTGTTCCTGTTGGATCCGAGGTCATCTGAAGAGCAAAGTTATTCACAAGTTTTCCTAAAAAACGAGCCATCTCTGAGAGCGGACTGCAGACTCGTTACAGGGAAGCATGTTTGATCTCTGAGTGCTGCATGTGGAGCTGAAGTGAGAGACTAAGAGCGTTATTTGTGCTCTCCTCTCTCTAACGTAATTTGTCGCTTTTTGTCCTGATTCAGTCAGAGACTTCGTTCACAATGAAGAAGAATTTGGTTTCTTGGCAATCTATGTGGAGCAGGACTGACCAGCAGCGGTAATGAAGATTTAATCACCACTCAGCCTAACTGAAACCATGAAGCCAATCCGTCATAACGTGGCCATTAGCATTAGCAAGGAAGATACAGATATACATAAAAAATGTACATGCGTGCAGCACATCCTGCATGAAAAGCACACGTTACAAACACAAAGACACTGCATCTGCAGATAAACAAGCATCCTGCACATAAAGAGTGAACAGAGGCCAGGGAACATGCATGCTAACATGCGGGTGCATGTTTCTCTAAATCATTAGAGGAAGAATGGGTCGGCAAGGCTAGATAATGGGCTGCCAAGTGCACTCGGTTGTGTTGTTCATTACCAGGTATGGCTGTGTCTGTGCAGACCTACAGAGTGAGAAAACACTTATGTAACGCTCTTATTTTCTCTGTAATAGATATACATATGCTCCATACGTCTTGGGCTAGATGATGAAAATGGTGACCATCACTGAGAATGAGATCAGGGCAGGATTTTCTCTGCAGTTTAACTCCATGTTCTCGTGTTTCTTTGAGTGGGGTGTAGCATCGATTCCGTGTTGCGCTGCACCTGCCAGCCCCTCAGAGCCTTCCTCATTTTGGCCCACACTTCTAGATTTTCTTCTCATCTCCAGTCCTCCTCCTCTGTGGTCGCGTCTTCTACTCTCCCCTAACCTTTTACTCTCATTTTTCAGCCCTGCTTTCCTCCCTCTCCATCATCATTTATCTGCATTCAGTCCATTTTCTTCCCAGCCTGATGGCTCTTAGATGAGGCGTCTTTCTGGTTAGAAACTGTAATGAAGACTGAAATACTATTTCCAGAATGGCTACTGTGAGATTTCTCCACCATCCAGTGCTGATGCAGAGTGATCGATGCTGTTGTTGTTGTTGTTTTGGTTTCCCAGTTTGCTTTTATTGATGTGTCAGCTCGTCTCTGAGCAGATATTCCTAATGACTTCCAGCTTACATGGAGCTCTCATGGAGAAAAGTCAATTCATTTAAATGTAATTGTTCCTACTAGAGCCAGGCATCTTGCATGCATCACGCGGTCGTTATCTCTCAAATATGTCCTCGGTCGTAATCACGTTATTCAAAATCACATTTTCACCAGTTCCATTTAAACGTACGACCCCCAAATCTGTACAGATGGCAAAAACAGTGTCTCGAAGAGGAAAGTCCATCCAAGTTATTTTCACACAATCTTCTGATGAAATATGTTGCAAATTACATTTTTCTTGAGTATGATGTATTAGGTACCAGGTTCTACTCGTGTGCCATATGGATGGCTGAACTATGAGGCTGTGCCGTTGGGTTTATGAGGTAAAGAAATTGAAGTTCCCATGAAACAGCCAGTGGCATTTGCTTGATTTCTATAAAATCAGTAACAAATTCAATGCACCGCTCTGATTGGTTACTGCTAAACAACCAAATATCATCTGATATCAGACAAACCTGTCAGCATATTAAGTCTTTTTTTTCTCTTTAGCTTCATTGTGATGTTGCCTCCAGTGTAATTTATTCCCATTGGGGAAACCAGACTGCAGAAATTCACAAGAGACCCAATTATAGAATTCTGAATTCAACATAATTCAAAGTCAACAACAGGAATGAACACATACCCATCTTTACTGAGTTTGAAAGGAGAAGCAGTGCTCTATGTTTAGCTCAGAGGCATTGCCTAAATATTGCACACACACACAGAGAAAGAAATAGCCAATTCAGATCCCCATCACAGCCCACGACTCAACAACCTCTTGACCGTTGATGTCCAATCCTGGTCCTAGAGGTGTTTCAGGTGTTTCTCTGTTTCAACACACCTGACTCACCACAATAGTGGAATTCACCCCAGACCGTATGAGCAGGGATGATTTCAGGATGATTCCAGTGTTTAGGGATGCTTTGGCCCCAATGATCAGGTCACAATGGCTCCTGGAAGAACAGCGTGACAGTCATGTTTCCTCCAGTTTTAGGATATTTTGGAATTACATTCACAATAATGATGGAGGAAACTGATTTCAGTGTCCAAAGCTGATGAGCATAGGTGAGGATTGGGACAAAGATCCAACTGGTCAATTGAGGGCTATGCTTTTAGGCTTGGCTCCCTCTTCACCACAACAGATCGGCTCAGTGTCTGCATCACTTCAAACGCTGAACCGATCCGCCTGTCCATTTCCCACTCCCTCCTGCCCTCACTCGTGAAGAAGAACCAGAGATACTTAAACTCCTCCACTTGAGGTAAAACCTCTCCCCAGACCTGGAGTTCGCAATTCATGGAGAACCTGGCCTTGGATTTGGAAGTGCTGATCCACATTAAAACAGTTTTCTTTTTAAATTACTTACTTGCTGAAATCATTACAGTTTACTGTCCACAACGCTCTGCTTTGATCACATTCAATCCCATAATGTATTGGTTGGGTTTGACCCTAACCAACCTCTAACAGCCAAACCAACTGCCTGTTGTGCTTTTTCCTAATTTCTGCAAAAGCTTCTTAATCACTGATCTTCTCAAACCAGGTGTGACACCTGGTTATTAATAGCATATTATTGACACAGACACATTAACCATGCAGGGTACTGACCCTCAACTGTTAGGAATGGACACCAACTTGAGCCGATTTGTTTGAGATGTAGATTACTGTCCAAAAAATAGCATTTTTAATATCTATATTGGCCACAGACATCTTTCACCTCCCATTATCAGCCTCAATGTTGGAACAGATTTTATTTTTTGTAAGTATTATTGGCCATCATCACCATTCAAGTGCCTATCTTGATCCTGATGATCTGGGTCCCCCCTGAGCTTTAATGTGACATGTTGCATCCAAGTTGATGGCGGCTGTGTTTTTCCTTACTGCTCGAGTCAATTTGTCACTGACTCATAAAGCAGAAATGACATTAAATATTCTCTAAAGGGCAGATTTCTCTTGCCAACAATAGATCTGCGGGGGGTTGATGGGAGTGTTGATCCAACAATTAATTTGCAAAGCACTGAGAAGGCAGGCTTTTAGAAAACCACTCTTTGGCCCCCACAGGGTTCTAAATCATCCCTTAGCTGCTTGGAGTCTCCTCCACAGGTGCACCCAGCTAAAGAGAAACAGACGTTTTATTCACTGCCACTCATTTATATTCTACCGTATTATTGGCACAGCTACAATTATGTTGCTGCATTCCCACTAAATCATCTTATGCTACTGTAAACACGCTTGTTTAATATTAATTCAAGCTGGTGTTGAACACCTGTAAAAGGTTGGATTTGTTCATTCAATAGTTAACAAGTAGGGAAAAAATTATATACAGAATGAAATTAGACAAAGTTGCACAGCCTTCAATTAAACAATATTGGAATTCTCTACAAGATGCTATTATTACATTAACATTTTTTAATTATTGCATGGAAATGGCATTTACCCTCAAATCTGCATCAGTGGGAAAAAACGAAATTGGCCCTACTTCCTCCTTTATGCTGCCACGCTGCACTGGATGAAGTAAATCTCCTCAAAAGTCAAAAGTAATTGGATAAAAAGTGAGTGATATTTCTCTACATGCCTTAATGTATTCTTTCTCATGTGCTCCCATCCATCATAATAACAATGCCGAGCAAATGTTACCATCCTCCCAGCTGCTGAATTGATTTTAAATGCACAATCATCCTCACTACCTGCTTTCTGCTGCACTCTCCTCACTGCAGCAAACATATAGTCAACGTCGGGTTTCAAACAGAATCTGCACTTTATGAATAACTCGCAAGTTATTCGCACAATAACATGCCTTCTTTTAGATGCTTTGCAGTGATCCAACAGATTAGTCTATTTTCCTTCTTAGATGTGGCGAAATAGAAAACAACCTATTTTATATATTGCATCAACTCTGCAGAAATGTTTGGCATCACTTGAAGACGTTCTGTTTCATAAAAAGCAAAATTTATAACAACAAAAAACAGAAATGATGGAAAACAGGTTAAATGCCAGCACTGAAACCTTTTTCTCCTCCATCCAATAAAAGAACCTCTTTCCTTTACCCATCTCGTTTCTTTTGCTTTTTATTCATTTGCTTTCCCTCCCATCACTATTTTCCCTGATTTTTGCTGTCTGAAATGGTTCTATGGAGTGAACCTCGCCTCATGTTGCTGATTAGAGGTTAGAGTGATAGACTGGCACCATGTCTGCTAAGCGTATCTCCAACGTATGAACAGATTAGATGTCTCTCTTCTTGCCTAATTTAAATGGCTGGCTTATTTTGTACTGCGCTTCTGCTGATTAGAGATAACACAAGTGGCATCATTCCAGCTTTTTCTCCTTTAGGATGGGAGAGTAAAAGAGGCACCTAAAACATCAGTGTTCCGTGTGTTTGTATAGAAAAATCAAGATGGAGTGTTTGTGAACAGTTTACCGGCTGTTTGATTTCGGCTTGAGTGAACGTGACCACAACCTTTCAAGTGATCATGCAGCAAACATGCAATCATATATAAATTTTGTTTTCCTAGTGGGCTTTTTCAAGGTTTTGGATGACATGATTCCTTCAGGATTGGGTTGAAATGGCAATTTTTCATGAATTCCACAAACTCTCCCAGCTCATTCTGCAGGACGATATTCTACAGAATGATGTTTGGACGACACTTACTCTGAAATACTTTTGGAAATTGTGGCAAACAGATTTTGCTACTTTGGTCCAAATATTACGTTGCCTTAGTGGTATTTGAGTGTCTGATACTAAAAAATCAGTCTAGTAGGAAGCTGCACATCACAAAAACTCGTATTGAATCATATTCATACTCTGGTATATATAGGGGTAGGTATAAAATTACTAAAATATAAAAGAAACCACGATACGACACGGCTCATGTAGTGAAGAGCAAATGTGAGTCATGGAAAACAACTTGAGTAATGTTTGGACCATACTGAGCGTTTTTTGGCCATATAGACAAATATCTCGCGGTGAACATGAGCGTGATTTGCAAGTCTGTGGCTGTCCACTGTGACCAGCTCTACAACAGCTTTTTGAGCTCTCTCACGACCAAAGTCAGCCTCCAACAGTCTTCAAGCACTGCTTGAAAACCTACGACTCCTGTCTGCAGTCGACCAATGAAAATACACCCAGGCAGTGACGCGAACAGCTAGTGACGGGAATTAACGGCAGCGCTTTTTTCACTTTTCAGCATTGTTTTGGTTAGATGTCGGCTATATGCTTTTTGGGGGGTGCGCTCAGGACGTAACGTGTCCTGCTAGAGCGAGACTCAAACTCACTGAAACCTTGTGCCGTACAGTGTGCCACCTTTCTGGAGTTCTCAGTGTGACATGAGCAGCCCAGTGCGACAGCCGAAAAACGCAGTGTGGTCCTAGCTTAAGGACAGGGTGCTGAAATTGGCCCCAGAAACGTCTAGCGGGTGTTAAGGTGGTTGATCACCGACTGAAAGCAACACTAAAAAAATTTGTCTTGAAAGCGGATTGAAGCTGCGAGACGGGGCTTCTCACTCCTGAAGTGGCAATGAGTTCTAGAGCTCAGGAGCTGCATGTGAGAAGGCCTCTCGATTTATAGCGGACTTTAGGAATGCACAGGAGCAAATGATCAGCTGACCTAAGTGGGCACCAAGGAGTGTATGGAATCAATATGAATCAAAAACATAGAATATAACAGGTTTCATGGTTTTTGAAAATAAACACCATTTTTTGTTTTTTAGCTTCTTTTAATTAATACAAAAAATTGTTGAACTTTGTATTCACGTTTAAAATCTTTACATGAACTAATTTCTAAGGTTTTATCTCTGTTTAGATTGATCTAGTTGTGAGATTGAGACCAAGCAGAAGGTATCTTACGTAGACAGTTGCACTGGTTATTTATGGCGTTTCCATGTCATCTGCTTTATGCTGCTTGTGATGTGACCTCCAGTGGCTTAAGCACGTCTTTAACTAATTAGCACCACAAGCTCTGAAATCTGGAGGAAAAATAAACAAGAGACCATGTAGGAGCCAAAATCTGATGGTAGGATGCAGGTAAAAGCTATTAAATGAAATTTTGCCCACTCTGAAATGTGTTTTTAGAGTGGAGGTTAACTGAGAAAAATATACTTGTTATTCTTGAAACACGCCAAGTTTCACATGCACGCTGAACGTGAAAATAGTTTTCTACTTGTTGTAATAAAAGAAACGGGGCAACGCTTGGGTCAGAAAAAGCCCGTCTCTTCTACATCACAGAGAAATATTTGCATTTATGGTCTCATCAACCTGACCCGTGGGAAGGCTGAATTAATTTAGCAGCCAGGAGAGAGCAGAGCTTGTCTCGGCTAGTGGAATGAATGAATGAAATATTCAAACATTAAAATAATATATAATAGAAATAAAAACAAACATCCACAGGGAAGACAAACTGAAAATAACAAGATAAAACAAATAAGCCTACAGAAAATAAAACTTTCATAGTATGAAAAGTAGGAAGAAGCCAATGCTTATTAAATCCTACCCCATTTGATTCAACAAAAATACACACATGTAGATATTTTTATAATTAAATTGCTCTCTCTGTCACAAGAAGCTAACCATCTACGTTGCATTTCTTCAAAATATTTTAATAATCCCAGAAGGCAATAAAGTGTTGCTGTAACATGTTGAAGTTAGCCAATCAGAGGCACAATTGCATATCCACCCCTAAAAAAAAACAAAAAAACCTCTTCCTAAATCAGGAGCGCCAGAGCTTTTTTTCCCCACAGAAACACAACTCACAAGGCATTCATTCATACTGAAGATCCCGGCAGATTTAAACAGTGTATTCTCAATTACGAACATTCAACAAGAAACTAATATCTTGCAAAAAAGTCCGTAAGATTTCCATCAGTGAGATGGTGAGGATTCTTCAGAAGGTAAAGATGAAAATATAAGGAATGTAGGTCTGAAAACATAAATAATGATTAAAGCTGCAATTATCCAACAAGCTGGTGTTTTTTCTTCATGTCTATTGAATGTCAGGAGGCATCAAAAATTGTAAAGACCCCCACGTTTATGACAACTAACTTAAACAGTAATAGGTTTGAATGGATACACTGTAGTTTATATCATCTCAACCTATTTATAATACTCAGTCTCTTCTTTCACCGTAACGTATGTGAGGCAAATCAAAGTTGTACACCTAACAGACACTTTTATGGTCTATTTTGTCACTTTTGTTCACACCTCGGGGACACGGCACATAAAGCAGACGATGGCTGCAGTGTGATGTACGTTAAACACTCCTACACATTCACAGGCACAGACTGTCAAGTCAGTGCAGTTTGTAAATCTGACTAAGAAATTTGGCTCAATAAGAAGCTCGCTAGCATAAAGAGCTTGTCGATGCGTAAGCACTTGACACTTTGAATTAGTAGGAGAAAAAAGACGAGCTGAATAGCTGCAACTAGCTTAAACTGTACTAACATGCCTGTAATGACCCTTTAAATGGTGCCAGGAAAAGTATTGAAGTGCTTTCGGTAAGATTTGTAGTGGATCCTGTAATTGGGACAATTGTGGTGTGAAGAAACCCATTCCATCCCTTTTGTTGTCGTGGAACTGTCACTGGCTTTCACTGAGACCTGTTACAGAAGGTCATATAAAAGTATGGGCTACCTCTGGCTAGGTCGTTTGAATTCTTGTGAAATTTTAAACATCATGGTTCAAATTTCCATAACTGGCCCTGGTAATCTCTGTTGACACACTACATATATATATATATATAGAGAGAGAGAGAGAGAGAGAGAGAGAGAGAGAGAGAGAGAGAGAGAGAGAGAGAGAGAGAGAGAGAGAGCTTTCCTACTTGTAAGATAAAAATGAGAAAGTCCCAAAATAATCTGTTTTACTTCAAACTTTTCTTGGATACTTTGAAATTTTATGGAAAGAACATTTAAAATTTAAATCATATCAGCCTGACACTTCAAAGAAAGAAACATGAGAAAAATCTTGACAGATTTGCCATCTAAAATCAAAAATCTTCTCTTTCATGCTATGTTAGGCACATCTTTATATAACACATCTCAAAATACATTTCCTCAGTTTTCCTGTGACATGGTTATAAAATGTGCAAAGAAATGTTATTATACAGTGTATTAATGCAGAATATATTTAAATTTGGTCTAAAAAAGACAAGCGATCCTCCGAGTGTTCCCTTAAATGCAGGTGGTGTGACTTTGCTCTGTTTATTGTCTGTGACCTTCCTAGTGGCATGCCAGTGGGCAAAGCTCCGTGAAGTAGAAGTGCTCCTCTTCACTGTTCTTCAGTTTACAGAGCAGCGATTGATCAGTGTTTTTCACAAAGGACAAAACTGCTCATGGAGAAAATAGCCCCCTGTGAGGCAAGCAATGGAGACTGACATTTTGTCCCTGTGCACACTTGGAAAGACAAAACACACAGGTCATGTACACAGATGAGATGTATTATTGCAAAAAAAAAAAAAAAAAACATGTAAGGACCTTATTTTTGACCTTATCCATGATGGTCTTGGAAGGGACAAACTGGTGGTAGTATGTCCGAGGATGCAGTGGACCCAATCTGATCTGCAACGACTTCCCCTTTCAAATCACAGGTTGTTCTGCCAGATCCCACGGGGCACCGTCAGAGGTCTTTTTTGTTTGGAAGCATCCTTGGCAGGAGTCAATGTGAATATCAACACAGAAAAATGGACTGAGGCTGTTAAAGATGGTGCAGCATGTGCCAACAAAACTGTGGTCATAACCCACCTGTGGCTCTGAGATCTTATGCTACATAAAGCACTAATTTGGTCTGCTATTATAATCTAGTACTACTTATTTTTCTTTAGTGCTGTTATATGATCCAAAGCAAATAGTCTAAAAGCCCTGACAGGAGCTCGTCACTGCAATCTGTTTTTATGTCACTTTTGTTCACATTTGTGCTTAAACACAAATTTAAATAAGCTAGTAGCAACACATTAAGCTTATTATCCTACATGCAGTTTGACATTATTTCTGCAATATTAAATGATCTCCAAAAGGTGGCATTTGCCAAGTGCTTGCATAAATAGAAGACACCATTCATGAGTGACAACCTGCAGGGAAAATGGAGTACGTTCACCCACACAAACAGGTGCTCTGGAAGCAGGAGTCGCTTGATTAATCGGTCGTTGCTGATGATATACATAGTAATGAACTGCACTAAGCCTCTGCAGATGGGTTGTGAAAAACTGATAACGGATAATGAAAATTCGTACAAATTTTTTTCTCCGTCTGATTGTCTTACGTGCTTTTATCTCGTTCACAGTCCAATATCTTTGTTGCTGCCTCTTGTGTCAGCTGTAATTATGTTTTCTCAATTGTACAGAAGTTCATAGTTTCAAAAATGATCAAAACTCATGTTTTACTCTGTCAGAATAATACAAGAGAATACCAAGCTGTCTATTTTTAAGACACAAAGCCTTGAAATATTTTCAATTTGTTCCCAAGTGACTATGTCCAACCAGCTAAAAGAACAAAGGGAAGAGAGGCTTTTATGTTGAGTCATTTGAATTTGAGGATTTTGTTCTTTTTCTGATCATTTTAGGGTTTAGTGTTTAGCTACAGAGAAACACGGTATCAATATTTTAAGATAAACTTTTTCATATCCTCAGACGATAGGGTTGTATAACAATGTTGCACTGTGATGTTTTTTGTTTATTTTATACCAAAACCATTTTATACCAAGCCACGTCTGGTTGAAATAAAACAGCTTTTATGCTGGTGAAGGTTCTCAGTCATCCAGGTCATGGTAATCCAAGGGGTTCAAATGAAGGCAACTGGACTTCTTTGGTTTCTTGAAGACGTTTCGCTTCTCATCCGAGGAGCTTTGTCAATTCTGACTGGAATATGGGAGGGTCGATCTTATAAACTGTAGCTGTCTATTGTTGCTCAACGAGCAGCATCTGCCTGTGAATGCCCCTCCTCCCTACCTCTTGATGAGTCGTTAGCCTCTATTGTTTGTGAGTCGTTGTTTTGATTAGATGCAGGAGGGTGTGAACTGGACTGAAACTGTTTTGGAACTTGGTTCAAAGCTGCATTGTAGGTGCTGGAAAGGTGAAACCTGAGTCCTCCTCCTCTATTTAATGATGGTTTCTCCATCTTTTCTCGTTTCATCGTTTCTCCATTTTGACATAGATGGCTTCCTTCACTCCTCTCTCCACATTCTGGACAGAGAAGATAGATGGTTTGAGAGAGGAGTGAAGGAAGCCATCTATGTCAAAATGGAGAAACCATCATTAAATAGAGGAGGAGGACTCAGGTTTCACCTTTCCAGCACCTACAATGCAGCTTTGAACCAAGTTCCAAAACAGTTTCAGTCCAGTTCACACCCTCCTGCATCTAATCAAAACAACGACTCACAAACAATAGAGGCTAACGAGGCTAACGACTCATCAAGAGGTAGGGAGGAGGGGCATTCACAGGCAGATGCTGCTCGTTGAGCAACAATAGACAGCTACAGTTTATAAGATCGACCCTCCCATATTCCAGTCAGAATTGACAAAGCTCCTCGGATGAGAAGCGAAACGTCTTCAAGAAACCAAAGAAGTCCAGTTGCCTTCATTTGAACCCCTTGGAAAACAGCTTTTACTGTTTATTACGTTGCTTTACATCATTGAGTTCCTGTCCTCAAGGTTTTCCCAAAACAAATCTTTTTATGTATGGTTTCTAAAATATTCTTGTAAACATGGCAGAGGTTATTGAGCATTATTCATCTACATGAAAACACCAAAAATGACCCAAAACACTGCAGTGATCATGCCAGGCCTGTATGTGGTGTCGTCACGTTGCCACAGAAACTCCTAAAACCAGGAACAAGGTACAGAGCATGTGCATAAAGCTTACATGCTGAGTAAACACAAGATGATCAATGAGTCAAAGAAGATTGCGTTTTGTCTGCACATTGAAGGAATCATGTACAAAAGTTTAGTAATATCTACAACCATTATTATATAATTTGACATGTTTTGAGTCATACGTTTGGTCATCTGTGGATCTATGACATAGCGTTAAAATAAATCGTTTTATTAGCAAAAATGGAAAGGTAGAGTTTCAAGATTGAAACTTTGAAAATTGCTTCCAAAAATCCCACTTTCATTTGGATGGCAGGCTGAAAAAATAAATCAAAAATTATTCTCAAAACATCATTCCAGCAGTACATTAAATTGATTCAGACCATAACTACTAGATCAGTGTTTTATCATCTTCATCAAACAGCAAGACTCAGGCCCTGTCCACACGTAGCCGGGTAGCTCCCAAAACAAAGCTATTTTCTACGATTCAGCCTGTTATCCACACAAAAACACAGATTTCTGCAACTAAAACAAATCTTTTTAAAAAATTCAGCCAAAGTGAAGATTTGCGTTTTCTCTGTTTTAAGCATTTCTGTGTGGACAGAAATAACCGTCGCTGTCTGTGAAAAAAAATGCTGACGACCCATGTGTGACCTGTGTTTACATTCAAACATGGATGCCCTCAGAGCTGTGCTCGCGTTATCAATCGTACAAGCGCTTTATGACGCTTGTTGACTTTATACTCCAAAACTACATTTAAGAGCAATTCTACCTCCTTATCGGTCCACACAAGTGAGCTAGGCGCCATGTTTTGTGTTTTGTTAAACTTGAGCAGGAAGACGAAATGGATAGGATTCAGGGGAACTACTGCCACTTACAGGTCTGGCATGCCCAATGCACTAATGTGGTTACATGTGGATAGATTTTTTTCTAAAAACGAGGTGGGGTGGACGCTATTTTTGGGAGGGCGGATATTCATTTTTTTTTAAACCCAGCTACGTGTGGACAAGGCCTCAGATG
The DNA here is from genome assembly GCA_006937985.1 of Aphyosemion australe. NCBI lineage: Eukaryota > Metazoa > Chordata > Actinopteri > Cyprinodontiformes > Nothobranchiidae > Aphyosemion > Aphyosemion australe. The sequence goes on from SSNS01000025.1 coordinate 575,904, forward strand.
TCTCGTGTCCAGACAAGATCTAGACAAACTCATTCATGCGTTCATCTCCAGCAGGCTGGACTACTGCAATGGTCTTTCCAAAAATCTGTGAAATAACAGCAGCTTATTCAGAATGCTGCTGCTAGAGTCTTAACAAGAACCAAGAGAACCGAGCACATCACTCCTGTTCTTAAATCTCTACACTGATTATCAGTAAACTACAGAATCCATTTCAAAGTGCTTCTACTAGTTTATAAATCACTCACACTGTAAACGCAGACTTTGATTCAACTCAAAAATATCTAGTTCACTTTACTTAAAATTTTCTAAATTGTTAGAATTACTTGTTAATCCTGAGTTAGTTGAGCTGTTTCACATCCTTTCTTATTGTAATTGTGTTTTTCAAGTCCAATCAGTACTTTCTACTTACACAAACTAAGTTCATATTACTTAAACACATGTGAAAGCAGCAGTGGGTGAGGTGCATTGTGGGTAGTCATTTTCTTAGCTATTTTGTTCTATTTTGGGGTGTTTGTGCATGTTTATTGTGTGTGGGAGGTTGTGTTATGTTAAGTTGTGTGTTGTTCTTAGATATTTCATTGTTCAGTGTTGCAAAGGTGGGGTTATTTATTTTGTCATTTTGGCACCATAAGTGAGAAGGAAGGTCTCAGGAATGGGACCACTGTGCCGTTCCTCTGTGTGTGATAAAGTGGTGGTTCACACTAAAGGCTCTGGTCTCAGTTTCCATGAGTTCAACACTCACTGACTGCCTGCAGTCACATGGAGCATGAGGCATGAGTTAGCTGCCATCTTTCAGTGTCTGCTTAAAAACAAGCTGATTTATAGAAATGTGTGTTTTCATAATTGTTTAAATTGTACCAAATTTCAAGTAACGCCCACTTATCTTGGCTGAGTATATTAAGTTATTGTGACTCAAAGTATTTAAATTGTATCAACTTGATTTGAATTTAACTATACTGAGATTTATTAAGTAGGCTCAACTTAAAAAAAAGTACAGCTCACTCACATATAATAATTTCACAATACTTGCCACAATTAAGTTTGCTTACTTACTTTTCCCAAGGTAATCGGTTTCCTCAATATTTTCAAGTAAACTTAACTTGTTGGAATTTACAGTGCATTGGCATGGGGCCAAAATACATGTCAGATCTCCTTACAGTATCTACACCCAGCAGGGTTCTGAGATCCTTAGGAAGCAGTCAGCTGGTAGAACCCCGGATCAGAACCAAACAGGGTGAAGCTGCTTTTAGCTACTATGCTGCACACAGATGGAATCAGCTTCCTCATGACCTCAAATGTGTCCCAACTCTAGTAACTTTTACATCAAAATTGAAAACTTGCATTCATCAGCCTTTGAATGAATGTTTCTTATGCTGCACCTTCTGCACTGTAACTGCTCAGCCTTTAACTTTGCCTTATATCTGATTCTTTAATCTGAATTTAATTTGTGTATTTAATTTTATTTAAATTTATTTGTATATTTGAATTATGCTGTCACTTTGATTTTGCTGATCTTGCTCCTGGAAAGCACATTGTGTATGAAATGTGCTACACAAATAAAGCTGCCTTGCCTTAAACGGAAGACAGAGTTGGATGCAATCTGCAACTGCACCACAAGATATAGATATAAAAAGAAAAAATCCAGACTTGATTTTGAGCTCAATATTGTATTAATATTTAATTTACTGATATGTTAACGTGGTAAATAAAATTAGAAACCCACGTAGGTTCAAAAGTATTTTCATAAATCGGTATCTAAAGACAAATCAACACAGAATATAAACATAAAAGCAAAATGTATATTTAAGCCATTTGGTTCAACTTTTAAAACTTTGAAGTCGTTTTTTGGTGCACCTCTTTATGGTGGAGTGGTGTTTTTCTTTCCTTAGAGAAAACGTTCTGGATGTTTAGCTGCAGCCACGAAGGCCCGTGGTTTGACCTTGAGCCATGAGTCTCGTTCTGTCAGCTCAAATCAAAGGCCACTTCAAATGATGTGTCAGATCCTTGAGAATCCTTGTCCTGCTTGCAGCACTGATTAAAAATTTAATAAACATCAGCCTCCCAACCTGAGACAAACCTCCAAAGGTTGACCATGTGGAATGAGAGGTTTAAAACGGAAAGTTCTCTTGGAGTCAAGAAACAAACTCAAAGGGACGTATAATGCTCATCACGGTCGATTTAAGGTGACAGGCTCACGTGTTGAGCTAAAAGTCAACTTAAAGTTGTGGTTATTGAATACTTATGGACCGCTGTCATCCAGGGTTTTTAAAATTAGAAGCTTCAGATAAGTAAACAAACGCTGGCCATTTCCTGGTCACTTCAAATGAGTCAGAGGCATATTGATAGTATAGGATAATTACTTTTGCTACGACTGTTTTCATTTCATCCTGCTCTGTATTGATCCTCGAAATTCATGGTGTGATGAATTCATCAAGCGTGGCTCAGCGTCTTCCATTTCTTAACCCTCTTTCTTTCCTCTACCTGTTTTTTCTTTCTCCCTATTAGCTGGCATTTTGGGACTCCACTCGAGGATTAAACGGTAGCCTGAAGGAGAATCGAATTGAAAGCGGTATGCAGGGAGTGACGCTCAAGATTGTAACATTACTGGTAAGTCGTGGGAGAGCGTTGAATCTATTAACATTTTGACCTGAGTAGGCAATTATCCTGGTGAATAAAACCAAACAAACACATCAGCTTAGACTTTTCGCCCACAGATTAAAACTGTAGTTTCTTAGTAAAAAGAGGGATCCATGCCTTTTATATGGTTTTAATTATTTGCTAAGATACAAAAGTCTTTTTTTTCCACATCAGCATATAGATGTGAAACATTCTTGGACAGAAAGTCACTAAAAAAGTGAATGAGAGCATAAATTGGTTCCAGAACAATGTGAAGAAATTCAAACACATTTAGCGTGATAACGAAATGCGAAACCTTGGAGCAACAGTCTGATTAAACAGAGAAATTTAACAAGAAGCCCTATTTTAGTGGGCATACAGTTCTTTTCAGTCATTCCAGATGAAAAGGTGAATACTGAAACTCAAAGTAACGTTTAAACATTCAGTTTGAAATTCATCTGCAGCATAGGAGGAGGTACATTGAAGTCTTTTGACTTTGTTCTGCTTTCAATATTAGGAAGATTACTGTGGAAAAGGACAGAAAGCATCAGCTACGCACTTTTGTTTCCAAACAAGAAAATCTGTTTTCTTCCTAATGTGATGCATTTTCTTTAAAACCTTGAAAGGCAGACCTACATTGAAGTGGCAAAAGACTCTTCCGTCGTCCGCTGCCTCAATCGCTTCCCCTCCTCTCCATTTTTCCTTCTCTTCACAGATGATTTACCTTCACCATATTTATTCACATAAGTTCTGCTCAGCTCTCTTCTGGCAGTGTCACTTAATCAAGTCATTTGCCCCTGCCCACTTGAACACCTCCCTCCTCTTCCGTGTCCCTCTGCGCCATCTTCCCCAGCTCCCTTTACTCCACCTCCACCTATTAAAGTCTGCCCTGACACTTTCAACTCATAAAGAGGAACTATGGGTGTGAGCAATAAATTTAAAATGGCAATTTTCACATTGATGAACCATAGCGGTTGCCATGGCGCCACATGTTATGGGTCAACAGTTGCTGAAGACACTGTTTTATTAAGATGGAGTTCAATGTAGATCACACAGGAGCTTCCCATAAAGGTGTCTTAAGATGAATGAATGTGTCCTCGCTTCGGCTGCCAATCTGGTAATGAGAATATTTAGGTGAATCTTGATAAATGACGCGTCTGTGATTGAATATAGGCTCTAAAGTTTGTCTTAATCTTTGCTTTGGTGATAAAACTCTAATTCGTGTTCCTTTTTTGTGTGAGAGTGTAACATTATCAGCAACCTTGACAAAAACATCTCAAATTTTAATTCAAACAGGAAGAGCCTTTTGTGATGGTGGCAGAGAATATTCTGGGTCAACCCAAAAGATACAAAGGTTTTTCAATCGACGTCCTAGATGCCCTCGCCAAGATCCTCGGCTTCAAGTATGACATCTACCAAATTGGTGATGGGAAGTACGGATCAGCACTCGCTAATGGATCCTGGAATGGCATGATAGGAGAATTAATTGCCAAGGTTAGTCCTTATTCTTTATTATGCTTGAGTTCTTCTTACTGTAGTGTGCAGTTGAAAAATGATAGAGTACCATAGCTTTAAAAATCTGACAATTCCACATTTTTTTAATGCTGGTTTACAGCGAGCGGACCTGGCCGTGTCAGCCATCACCATCACGCCTGAGCGCGAGAGTGTGGTCGACTTCAGCAAGCGCTACCTGGATTACTCAGTGGGAATTCTGATGCACAAATCTGAGGAAAAGATCAACATTTTTTCCTTGCTGGCTCCGTTTGACCTGGCTGTGTGGGCATGCATCGCTGCAGCCATCCCCGTGGTAGGAATCATGATCTTCCTGCTCAGACGCATCCAGGCCGTGCGATGTCACAACAGCACGGGCCACCCTCCACCTTCTGCCTCCACTTCACTTCAGAGCGCCATCTGGATCGTCTACGGCGCTTTCGTGCAACAAGGTGAGTGGCAGACATTTACAAATTATGCATGTAAGATGTGAAGCGTGGAGTGTTTTTGTCTTGAAGACATTCAGTTTGCTATAACGGAGGACCAAACCTGTTTTCATAAATGTGAAATCATAACATGCGGATCAGAAAGGTAAAGCTGAAACACAGATGTTCGCATTAGGAAACTAAGAACAAAAGAGCATAAATTTAAAAGAGCAATAAAATTCTACAGTGAAATAATCACAAAACAATCTGTCTCAATCATGATGGAAAGAGGGTTATTTCGAAACAGATTTCATTCTCAGCGGGTTGTCAGTTTATCTCCTTTCAAACAAAAAACTAAAGAGGGTCATAGTTATTGTTTACAATCAGTGAGTTTGTGAGGTTTCAGAGTCTGTGCCGGCATTTGTAATTCAACACCGGCAGGCAAAAATCTCCAGAGTTGTTTAAAGAACTGAAGCCACTAAACAGGAGCGACCCAGAAGTTATTTCTTGTGTCCCTAAGAAGCCACGGCATCTTTATGTTTTACTCTAATATTGGGTAAAGCAGGCTGGAGGCTAACGTTGAGCTAACAATCCTAACAGTGAATTCAAAGCAAATAGTCTGCTCTAAAAATATATCAAACTAATATATCGATATTACAGTGACAGGTATTTGTGAAGTGAATAATGAGTCAATCATGGCGTTTTACTTCCTTTATCAATCAATCAAGGCTTTATTTATATAGCGCCTTCCACACCCATTACAGGAGGCCAAGGTGCTGCAGAACAACATAAAATCATGAAACGCTAAACGAAATAAGGAGGGACGCCTCCCTGAAAGACATTAAAAACAAATACCAAAAGTTTAAAACGCGCCCAATAAAAGACTGGAAGCCAGTGTAGGGAGGCCAGCACTGGACTGGTGTGGTCCCGTTTCCTGGCGCCAGTCAGGCGACGAAGTAATGACTGAACAAGCCCAGCATAGAGAGAGTTGCAGTAATCTAACCTAGAGATTACAAATGCATGGAGTACCTGCTCCAGGTGGACTCTCGACAGCATAGGCTTGATTTTGGTAAGGCGTCGCAGGTTGAAAAAACACAATCGGATAACGGAGTTGACGTGAGCATCAACTGTCGTTAATGAGTCATTCAGAACTATGACAGCAAGACAGCAAACAACCACATTTCCTGTAATGCTGGAGACAAACCATACCATAATAAGTGTAGTAAGTGCACCCTACTGTAAAAAAAAAGTTCTGACACCAGATATGATCATGTATTTATCTTCTTATCAACTTACTGCGTATGACTCATCTTTGCTCATCATCTAGAATCTTCTGGTGCTGATCCGTAACTGGCAACAGCCATGAAACTCACGGAATGGAGTGAGAAAGATTGCAGTAACCACATTTGACCACAGGATGTCATTCTTACATATTGCACCTTTAAACATACAACTTCCCAATCCACTAGGTGCCTCTGCTAACCAATAAACTAAAATGTTATGACATTAAAGAACAGACAAATGAGTTTTTGCAGAATCATGTTGTCACAGTCAAGCTAATTCTTGACAAGCCAAAAACACACACCCCCTTTTCTGCTGCCATCATGAGCACAAGGACGTTCTAATTAAATGAACGATGTATGTTGACATCACCATGCAACAAATGCTGATTCAGGAGATGGTAAATTTCGTACCAAACGCCCACTTTAGCATTTCTTAAGGTGCCCTTCTCAAGGAGAACACCCAATCTGCAGGTCTGGTTGTGATCCAGGTATGTCCGCTTGGAACAAACGACTACTTCAGCAGCTGAACTGCATCTATCATAGTCTGGCACACTGCCTGTGAACCTTTTCTTAACCCAACACCCACTATGTTTCAAGAGAAGCTAAATTTATGCCATTTCTCTTCCTTTCCCCACCTCATTTCTGGCTCGTGTTCAACGCTGCCACTTTTTGTTTATGATTTTTTATTTTCCTGGAGATGGCGTAGGTCACTTTGATACAGATCTGTATCCTAGTGCGCCATTGTTAGTGCTTCAACTTGGCAACCATGGACCCCAGTGAGTTCATAATGATATGCCAACACTTAGCTGGTTTTTGTTGTGTGTTCGCTGCAAAATAGGCTATCCATCCCCAGACACACAAACTCCATTGCTGCCTTTTTTTCAAACAGGAACTGTTTTTGTTCCAGGACGAGGTCATTCAGAGGTAGGAAATAATCCAAACCATCCGAGGGAGCAAATGGGAATTTTTTTCTTTCGTTATGATTAAAGGGTTTAATCAATTTGTTTTCCGTAGATGAGAGAAAGCCACAGACGTCTGCTGCTGTAAGGTTAGATCCTGTACAAAACACAACACATTTCATATTCGATGACCTTAAAATAACAGTCAAAGCCATATGTAATAAAAATGACTGATGCTGGAGTGTTATGCATCTGACAAGACCTTCAGTGTTTTTGATTTTTCTCCCCAAGCTTTCCTCAGGGTGCAGCTGTGCTGATCATGACACTTTCAGACAAATATGTTTTTATCACATTTCATATTCTTGAAATTTCAGATGTTATTTCTCTGGCTTTTCTCTTCGGTGTTCGGATCCATGCTGACATGTTTCTCGTTCGTCTCATGATTCGTTTTGGTATTTTTGCAGAAAAGTCGGTAAAAAAATGTGACAAATCTTTTGTGAGAAACTGGAAAAATGCCTTTTTGAGTACCGCGTCCTCAAAAAGATGAAATAGAATAAGATCTGCATAAAAGATTTTATGTTAACACTTACGTCATTAAACTGAATGTGAGTACATCCATCTGTTCTAGTGTTAAACAAATAAATATGATCAACAGCAGAAAGTCTGCTCGTCTGAATAGACCAGTGAGTCAATAACGCTTTGGGAAGTCTGGAAATAATTCAATATTAGTCAAAACCTTATTTTTCTGTAAAAGAATAATCAGATGTGAAACAAAACAATCTACAAGAGACTGATGAGGGAGAAAACTCGTGCCGTTTGGCAGCTTTACAGTTTTATTTCTGTTATATTTCACATTTATGTTCAGAGCTGTGTCCTCAGTGGGTGATTTTAGTGCTGCTATCTTCTCTAAATTAGATATCAGAAGTGTGTTACGGCTTGTGTGCAATTTTTCATCAGTCAATAGAAACCTAATCATCAAAATGTTGAATCTCAATGGTTTCAAAATGATTTCTTTTGCAGTTTTATTCTTTTCAGACACTACTTTTGATATCTGTTTTTGTTTGATTCTTTTGTTTCATGAAGTTTTTTTAAAGTAAACTTATGCATCATTTATTGAACAGAATGACATTTTTTTCCACCACCAAAGTAAAAAGTTGTTTCTCAGCTTCTCCCCTTCCTGATTTCATGCTTTGCTACAGATTGTAAATGTGCTGATGTTCCCGTCTCCACCTTCACAGGCAGCGACTCCATCCTGGGCTCGGTGGCTCTGCGTATCGTCATGGGCAGCTGGTGGCTTTTCACCCTCATCGTGTGTTCGTCCTACACAGCAAACCTGGCTGCCTACCTCACCGTGTCGCGCATGGACAACGCCGTTCGGTAAAGCAACACACTGTGTTACAATCAATCGGACGGTAGGACAATCGGTCAAGTCCATATTTACAGAGTCTGCACACTTTCATGTACGCATCTCTTGAGGTATGTCTAACCGTGGTGTTATTATTGACTGGAACACAGGTGTTTCTTTTAAAATGTCCACTGTGTGGATCGATTTTTTGATATAGTATGCACATATTCCATTTTTCAGCTTTAACTACCAAGATTGCAGCAGCAGCAGCAGCTCTGGTTGGAGATTAATCTTTAAACATCTCTCATCTGCTCCACTCAGCGCTGTGTTTCTTTAATTTTTGACCCGCTTGCCTAACAGCCAGCCTGCCCCCCAGTATAAATGTTATTTGTTTGTGAATCCAATTTGGTGTGACGTCTCTCCCTAAAGAATAGGCAGAAAGGCATTTGATTGCATTGCTTCTGTCTTGTGGTGAACAAATAAGCACACGGGGACATGGTGGTAGATGAGGTGAATGCTAAAAGGCACAAAGTTCACCTATGAAGAGGATTTGTCTGTATGTGTGGGAGGTATGTTGTGAATAGCAATTATTTTCTTATCTTTCTGTGGTGCATTCAGTGCAGTTTAAGGGACAACACCTATGGCAAATAACTCCATTATATCATCATATGTATAGGAAGGAGATCATGGGTCCATAGGGGCCTTTTTATCTACTGGTTTGAATGGAACAGGAGAAAACTTAGCAAGTGGTGACACTTTGAGCATTGATTGAGTATTTGTTTTTCATCTCATTCTGCACATACAGATGTCTTTTATAAACTCTTTTCTGGCAATGTGCTTTCAGAGGAATGATAGCTGACATTGAAGCCAATATGATCTAATTTCTTCAGTCTGACTTAATTATTCGACAAAGCTTACTGAAAACGTTGATATTTGAAACTATACATGTTTTTTGGATGTCATTTTGCTATAAAGTTTATGCTTGGTGCAAAATGTGATGTGGGCAGGAAGCATGCAGCCTTAGCTCTCTAACGTTTTCCCACCACAGCCATGTTATTCCAGCAAAGCTAGAGATGATAATCAAGCAAACCTTCATAATTACTTCCTTTCCTAAACACACACACACACGATGCCAGATGTGATGACAGTCCAGGCAGAAATGGTCCTCTTTTCTCAGTCTGACTACTTACAGAATGATCTACTGCATTAAGTTTTTGACCCTAACAAATGAACAAAAAAAGGCATGAAATGTTGGGTAAGATCAGTCAATATACAGCAAATAAGTCACATTTACCCTAGAAAAGTCAACCATTTGACACGATGAAAGCAGCCATTAATGATCTGAAGTAGAACCAGTTTTATTCTTTCTCCCCATCTGTCCTGCGTACCAAAAATCAATTCATAAGCAGCAAAATTGGTGTTTTAAACATACTCGTACTTTATCACAGCTCTGCCTACTCAATTTTAGCCTGCTATTGGCTAAAACATCACTTTTAAATTGTGTATTATTGGAGCAGTTCAGGAGGCTTTTAAGCTGCGATATTCATTTTAGAGCTTTGCTGCCAAGGGGGGAGATTTTGCAGTATTTTTCAGAAAATAAAGGTCAAGTAGAACGAAATCTCACTTTGAGGGTGGCAGCTGTTTTTGCTTCGCCATCAACTAGAAAACAGATGGTACGGAACATTTACACACAGGCTTGGAGGTGGTGTGCAGAACTTTTAGTCGGTGGTCTACACAGAAATTATAAAGATTCAGATATTGCAGACACAAGGGTCAAAAATGTCAGTGTACCATCATGTTGGAAGGAAGGTTACATTGAAGCAGATTTCATTCTCTGCTGGCTGAGGGGTTGTCAGTTTTTCTCATCTTTGAAAAATCGCAAGAAGGATGTAGTTACTGTTTACAATCAGTGAGTTTGTGAGGTTTCTAAGTCTGCACCAAGCTAATGCTGCAGCGCCGGCATTTGTAATTCAACACCAGCAAACAGGAGCGACCCTGAAGTTATTTCTTCTACCCTAAGAAGCCACGGCATCTTTCTGTCAGGTGAAGCAGGCTAGAGGCTAACGTTGAGCTACCAATGCTAACAGTGAATTGGAAGCAAATAGTTGGATATAAAAATATCTCAAGCTACTTCTTCAATTACCAACAACTCGATATAACAGTCTCAGATGTGCCTGAATCAGAAAATACAAGTCAGCTGGAGGAAAAAGTTGCTTCAAACATCAGGATTTGGACTCTTATTTCATAATGTTTTGACATCTCGCTTCTGATTGGATAACAGCAACATGACTCTACAACTGACTCTGTTTGCTCTGCAACGTTGATGTTTTATCTCCACAAATAACACAATCCTGGAGGAGTTCTGCTGTGTGGTGGAGTTGCTAATGCTAACGGTTAGCTTCTAGTAGCCAAGACGTTCTCTGCTGTTTCCTGGACGCTAAACCAACAACAGCCTTCCCCGTTGCAAGTCCAGATGGGTGAGTCCATGAATGTTAAGTGACAGTGTGATGTAGATCTGTCAGACTTTTCAAATCCTAGCATTTCACCATCTATTTTCCATCAGAACCTGGTGAAGGAGACTATTTTCATGTTCAGCCTGCATGAAAAACTCTTGACCAATTGTAATCAGAAATAATAATTTAAAAAATTGTTTTTCAGTGTTCCACAACTTTAAGTAAAGTCTAAACTAATGCTTGAGCTGGGTTAAAGCCCTGCTCATTTCCAGGCTCTGTCACAAACTAACTATCCTAGATAAAAGATGAAACCTCTTTCTTTCCATTCAGACAATAAAAGCTATGAAGTTTTAAATTGAACTTAATGACCATAGCTCTATAATTACACTGCACAGTCTTGGAAAAGTGATGGATTTCTCAAAGTGTTTGGCGCTGTGACTTGACACACCAGTGCTGGAAGTTTCTTTCACATGTCACATTTTACCTTGGACTCAATAAAACATGAATTTCAGCGCTCAGATGGAGTCGAGCACAGTCCACAGCATCAAAAGTTGATAAGTTATGAATCACATCTTCAAATGCGGCACATGTACTGGTATGCTGCTAAAATGCTTTTTTAGTTTCAAAAGTAACACCGTAGACTCATTTTAGATCATGCATTTCTTTATTTATGCCTTCGTAGGTGCACCTTTGTGACATTAATGTGCTTTAACAGGTTTTAACCACTTTTAGATTCTGTAAAGGTCTGGAAAATCGAAGCCACTATTTAAATTTGATTTTTTTTCCCCCCTTTTAAGCCAAACAGAACGTAGACCTTCAGAAGTATAACTCATGGCTTCAATGTTAATAGGATGAAGTGTTTATTGTTAATTGTCAAACGGGTACTGATGGCTAAAAGTCAAAAGATTTCTTATCTTTGACTCAATCTAGAAGAAATTATGAACAATAATAAATTAGTGTCATGTATCTGATAGTAGGAGGTTTTTTAATGCCATTGTGGAAGACAAGGGCCAGTAGAGATGGGAAACAAATCCTGTATTTGTACTGATATTGAATGTTTTGCTTCAAATGCAGTTGAGCCATTAAAGGTAATGAATACGGTAGAAAAACTGCACCTTTCAGGGATTTAGCATTACACACAGAAAAACACAGAAAATGGCCAACACGTCCCCTGTGCACACAGTAAATCTATTAACTTAAAGGAATTTGTGTAAGAATATTTCTTCAGCAGTTTAGTTTACAGCTTCTTGCCTCAAATCTGTATTTTTAAGTCAGTTCTACACAAATGTGCAGACTTCCCAAGACAGGTCAAACATCTTACCCGGTAACAAGCAAAGGAAGCGATCATTAACAAACCCGACACCATATGAAGGTAATTTTGACATGCAGTATGTGACTGTAGGAAGGATATTTCCTACTGACTGCAGAATAAGAGGGATTTCAATCTGTAGACATTTAACCGTCCATAAAAAGAACACAGTTTTGATCAGATTCCTGAAGGTTAATGTGCAATCGCTGCCATGAAGTTACATCAGTCGGTGATTCAACACCTCAAACCTGAATCGCACCGCGTTCGTGGTGCTGGTTGTCCTGGGAGGAGTAGGAGTAGAGCTATTAAAATTAGACGTAACAACCAGCCCACTGCAGCTAATTTGGGTGATAAGAATCCTGCAGATTGATGATTTTCACCCAAAGTTCAGGAGGAAGTGGTGGTTTGCTGTCTGATTAGATGGACTCAACCAAGAGGGAGTTTAATTAATTATGTATTATTTTTATTTTTTTGGAGGAAATGTTCTGTGAATGAAGGTAAATGACTCCTGAGACTCAAGTGAGAATGAAAACAGAAAATGAATCATTGTCTGCTACTCTGTTGTTTGTGACAAGTTTACAGATTTCCTTTCATATCCATCATCAACTCCAAATTCTAATTTATATTTAATCAATTTAGCCAAAAGCAATTTCATTTAAACGATGCATGTTTCTGTTTTTCTTGACTTTAGGTCATTCCAGGACCTGGCCAAACAGTCGGACTTTGTTTACGGGACGGTGAGGGACTCGGCCGTGTACGAGTATTTTCACGCCAAAGGCACCAACCCTCTGGAGCAGGACAGCACCTTCGCTGAGCTCTGGAAGATCATCAACAAGAACAATGGCTTTGAGAACTCTGTCTCCAGCCCATCAGAGGGCATCAGGAAGGCGAGTATTTGGGGTTGTTTTCAACACAGTTTGTGAAATGACTGCTGGGTGCCATTTTCTCCTGCAAATACGTTTCCTTGAAAAGCTTTCAGTGCTCTGATTAGTCTGTTCCAGCGGACCGATGTGGAACCTACTGACGTTTTTCATCAACACAGCTCCAATTTCACAAAAAAAAAATTAAACCTCAGTTCACACCCTCTGTTTTCTAGGAAAGTGGTTTAAAAATAGAAAAATAATTAGTTTACAGGCAAATGTGAGAACTTTGTTTTCTAGCATTTAATTACTAGACGTATTTGCCCTATTTGAACTATTTGTGGTCTTAAGTGAATTAAAAAAGCCAAACTTGCACAGTAGCTGTGCCTTTATGTAACGGTTAACTATTTAAATTTTCCAGGCCAAGCGAGAGTCCTATGCCTTTCTGTGGGATATGGCGGTGGTGGAGTATGCTGCTCTGACAGACAATGACTGCACACTGACGATAGCAGGAAACAGCATAAGCACCCGAGGATACGGCATGGCCCTGCAGCACGGCAGCCCTTACAGAGACCTTTTCTCTCAGAAGTAAGTTTATTTGATACTGAGATCAATTAGAATATGGTAAATACAACTAAAACAACATGGTTTCTTTGCATGTGTCTTCTAATTGCAGGCGGTCAAAAGTTTGATATCGACAGAAATTTAAATTTAATGTTGTTCTTACAATCGGTTTAGATCTACAGGGCTTAAACTACACACATGTTTCCGAAGGAGCCTCGTAAGGGCGGGTGTGGTAACTGGATCATTTTCCAGGCTCCCCCTAGCTCCCCCATAATTCTAACCCTGGCTTCTGACATCTCTAAATGACAGCAATCTACTCTTTTTGCAAACAGTAGTTGTAAATATTTGCTAATTCACAAATATTTTAAGACAACACTTTTAATACAACCCATATTTCATTGTATCCTAACTCCTCGAAATCTAAAATGAAGACAAATAATTGATTATTGCCTTAAATTATGACCTAAATAAATCATATTTTAGTAGAAGCGTCAGGATGTCACAACATGCAGCCTCGAAGCTTTGACCAGTGTGATATTTATTTCTTACCAGAACAGTGAAAATCTAAGGTTTATCTATTTACCATAAAGCTGCAAAAAAAAAAAAAAAAAAAGAAATAAAAAAGCATGCGGCCAATAAAAGCATAAAAACAAGTTGTGTGATTCACTGACAAAAATACGCCACCAGAGCTATTTTTATTAGGTTACAGGATATTTTAGTCATCCATTAAACAGAGATGGAGTGCAAAAACAGCACATTATCAATGTTTTTGAGATCACGTTTTTTTGGTCATCATTATGTGACTAATAAGTACGATGATTCAGATTTTCCAGATTCAACTTGTGGACGGGCCTGGAGATGGACCCACTTATCTTCCTTTAGAAAGACAAACACTAACACCTGAGACACAGCAGCCCCAATAAAGAGTCATTGAAAGGTGTGAGGAGAATGTTAATATCTGCAATCAGAACTGATCAGTCAGTGCCTCAGGGTGGAGATGGTGGATGTGTATTCACAGAGATAAAGCCGGAGCAGTCATTGTTATCCAAAGCTGGATCACAAAAATCAAACGTATAAAAGTAGATTTATTTTTTGTTAAAGATGTATGTATATGCTTAATGCTGATTTTAACCATCTTTTGTTGAAAGATTCGGTTATTTTGGTCAAATCTTGAAAACCCACAAGAGGAGTAAATGCTATGAATAAATCTCAGCTACTAAGTTAAACTCTGTACAATTTCCTGAATTTTATACATCGTTTGTGCTTTCAAGGCTCCATTGGCCCGGCAAGCCATCCTACATGTGTAAATATTTAGTCTGGTCACGACCCATAAGCCCCTTTTATAAGACACACCATGCCAGCAAATCAGCGTAATATTACCGCAGCGGTGTGTCTTATGAACGCGCCATGGCGATATGATGTTGCGGCAACACCAGACTTGTGAATGCACATTGCACCTTGATCACGTGATGAATTAATGCTGAGCTCCGGCCGGCAACTATATTGAAAATGAAAGTAAAAACGGGCTTAAGTTTCGCTTTTGTAAACAGAATCAGCTGAGGTGGTAAACTGGAGTGATGCAGAGCTCCAGGAGCTTCTCTCCGTTAGAGCTGGAGCTCAGATCATCAGAGTTCACGGGAGCTGTGGAGGACAGACATCTTAAGGTGCGGACTCTCAAAAAAACTAGCGCAACATCGATCGCAATAAAAAGCAAGTTATATCCAAGATACACGGAAGTCCGCAACAGCGCAGAGACCCCCTTTAAACTCGCCATCGTGTAATCTTTTATAAAAAGGACATGATTGCAGTACATTACCGCCACGGTCTGAGCTCTTATAAACAACCTTAGGCTCCCAAATGCCGCCTCGGCGTTGCAGCAAATTGGCGGCATTGTTTTATAAAAGAGGCTATAGACAGACCTCGGTCATCAGGTGGAATCTACAGTTGTCTTTCAAACCGTCTCCGCACAAAATTGGACAGCACTAGAACCAATCAGAGCAGCGGGACAGTCCGCTGTACACCATCGAAGAAGCAAATGCATCCTTTATCAAATTAAAGGATTTAAGGATAAAGTACCTCTATCTGCTCACATCTCAGAGAACAGCCCAAGTCTAAATCGTCCAAACTTGATGCCCAAGCTGTTTCAAATGTGCGCCATTCCTGAGCTGACATCATTTTAGTCACAGCTCGGATGCCAAGTCCACCTAATTTCTCACTACTAACATCGAGAAGTATGATTGACTGGACCTAAAACAGTTCAGGCCAATGGTGGACCAGCTGAGGCTACAATGGGGCGTGGCTAGACCGACCAGCAGAGCAAAATCTCTTGCACCTGCTACGGTTTGTCTAGATTTCTAGGCTAGGCTTTCAGAGCTAAGCAGTTGTAGATATGCATTTATTGATTTATTTAGGAGCTCCAATAAATTTTGTCCAGTTTATGAAATATTTTGCTAACAGGGTTGACCGTTTGACCTTTTGTCTGCAAGCAACAAACAGAAGAAAATCATCATAGAAGCTTTGGGATAGATTCCTGCCTGTTTCTAGAGGATGTTTTGAATGGAGTTGTTTTAAAACTTGGTCCTATGGAGTCTAAGGGTGAATGTTCTCTCAGAACATTTTTTCTATACACCAGTGTGTTTTTAGGACTAGGTATACAAGTGGGGTTTTTTGTATGCATGCATCTTTTATTTCAATAAACCTGAAGTGTTGAAGTCCAGGAATGACTCTGGCAGCTGTGCCTTTTCAGAATCTACTCTATGAATAGGCAGACTGGTAGTATAACATGACAGCCACCTTTGAATAGGCTGACTGTTCGTTTAGATTCTCTGGAGGGATGCAATGACTCCATCACCTGTATTTACACTCAGCCACCCTCACTTTTTATCCAACAGGCAGTTTCTGATCATTTCTGTTGCAGTGCTTATACTTTAAAACATATTACTCTTCAGGCTCTAATTGTTTTTCTTTGTCTCGTTTTTCCAAAAAATGGTCTTTTGTTTACGATCAATCTTTGCCTCGCACGCTGCTGCTGTAAACTAAAAGCTGCAGTGTTTAATAGCACTTTACCCTCTATTGGGCTTTAATGATCTTACAGTCAATGCTAATAGATTAGCAGGGTAGAGGTTTTTTTTCTTCATTAGATTTATGTAATGAACTGTGCCATTTAATTATTGTTACATGATAATAGTGCAGTAATCGCTGGGATCTGTTCAAGGCTTACTTTCAGTTTTTCTTTTGTTTTTGTTTAACTTACAATTATCTGCTTAGCTGTAGTTGTAATTTCATCTCAATCACTTAGACTGGAGGATTTGTCTGATGTTTTGTGGTGTGTGACAAAATACTTTACTTCTTGTCTCCAAAGGATTTTGGAGCTTCAGGAAAAAGGCGATCTTGACATCCTGAAGCAAAAGTGGTGGCCGAAGAAAGGTCGCTGCGACCTGCAGAGCCACACGGACGCTCAGCCTGAGGGACGGGCGCTGCGTCTCCACAGCTTCGCCGGTGTGTTCTGCATCCTCGCTGCTGGCTTGCTGCTTGCCCTTCTCGTGGCTGCGCTGGAAACATGGTGGAACAGCAACCACTGCCGGAGAGAGAAGCCCAAAGAGGTGACCACTGACAACTCGTCGGCACAGGGCCCAGGCCTTCTAAACCAGAACCGGGCCATGATGGCCACCACGGGTACCCCCGCCCCACCGAGGCCCTGGTCGAGACCCAGACCCCCGGGCCCCCCGGTCCTGCCCAGAGACGCCACTGCCACACTCTACTTTATGGATCCAGCAGGCGCTGACGCCAGCCCCGATTTAGTAGAGCTGCAGTACACCCAGTTATAATAGGTGTGCCTATGGTGACAGTTCAGACATTACGTGATCAATTTATTCATTCCTTCTCATGTTGGGAGAGAGACGGGGTGCTTATTTAGGGACTTCTAAGGCTTCTCCCATGGCGACGCATACGAGAACTGATTGGTTACATAAAATCACTCCCTAGTGCTCATGTGGGAGAAGCACAACTGATAAGATAAAAGTAAACTCTACTGTAATTTCAAAACCGCATACTGAAATTGTACTTCTGAGTCGATACGAGCTTCAGTAGTGCAATAGCTCTCTTTAGCTAATCCATTCAAGCTTTAGAGCTCTGTCTTTACCTTGCTGCTGTTCACTGGGCAGCCCCTTTGCATGAGGCGTCCAGACAAATAAGGCTTGACATGGATCCCTAAACTAAAGTGTGAGCCTTGATCTGCCTTTTTCACTCGA
The DNA here is from genome assembly GCA_006937985.1 of Aphyosemion australe. Taxonomy (NCBI): domain Eukaryota; kingdom Metazoa; phylum Chordata; class Actinopteri; order Cyprinodontiformes; family Nothobranchiidae; genus Aphyosemion; species Aphyosemion australe. The sequence goes on from SSNS01000025.1 coordinate 593,399, forward strand.
GTCCAACATTGCTGGATGAGAGAACACCCATTTAAGGCCCAGTCCTGTCCTGTAAACGTACGAAATTAAACTCTAGTTTGAGTTACCGTTGGTAACTTCTATTTTTAGTGTCTGCATGTCCTGCTGCCATGATATATAACTGTGTCTCTGTGTAAAAACAGGACACAGATTATAATCATGATTGGGTGTTTTGTTTTGTGGATGTTTTTTGTGAGCTTGAGGGTTCCAACAAAGACAAGAGCAAGATTGTAGTTAAAGGGGCCAGATCATGCTATTTTAAACCTTTGAGAGCAAAGGTCGGCACTGTTGAGATGTTATTTTCATCACCTTGTCTTTGTACCCTGAAATGAAACCCCACCCATTACGTAACCCCCAAAGCATCGTGGGCCATGATGAAGCACCAGATGAAAAGATAGCATCCTAGGAAACAGTGATGGCACTCCACCCACTCCTACAAAACATGCCTACAACAGGGTCTTAGGCAGTTCAATCATATTGGGTTTGGTGGTCTAGTGCAGTGTTCCCCAACCCTGGTCCTCAGGGCCCACTGTCCTGCTTCAGCACACCTGATCTGCATTGCCTCCTCAGGAGGACTTCAAGTGCAGCAGATGCCTGTTAATCACTTATTCATTTGAGTCAGGCGTGTGACAGCAGGGAAACACTATTGTTTGAAAGGGCAACATGCAGGACAGTGGGCCCTGAGGACCAGGGTTGGGGAACACTGGTCTAGTGGATAAAGCATTTGCCTTTCATCTTCTTTTGCCATGTCCTAACGTGGGTTTGATTCCCCATGTCAGCAGTCATTTATTTAGCTAGCGGAAGCAGATTTATTTTAGTTTCATTGATTATTTTTCTACAAAATATTTTGTATCTCTAAAGATCTGAGAATTTGGTCGTTTCCAAGCAGCATTTTAGTTGCAATGCTCTGGATGGAACACAGAAGTCCCAACGATCTACTCTGCTCACCTCACATGGGCTTCAGCTAGCTAAATAAACTAACTAAAAAATGTTAGTCCTTATATTTTAAAGGGTTAAACCATAATACTGGCAAGTGTAGCTAAAAAAAGACTCAAATAAATTACTGCTGAGACAGGGAATAGAACTGATGTCAAGATCATCGCAAAACAGCCGCGAAACGTACGACGCAGCAATTAGCTGCCGTCATAGTGGAAAGTGTCCTTTTAATCGGCAGCTATGTGTAACGTTTTGGACGCCATTGTTACATCTCGAGTCTATTTTTTACGCGCTACGCTTCTGAAACACGTCAAACATGAAGGCAGTGTGAAACATCCAGAAACTTCCAAAATAAAAGTCACGTTCAGTACGTCATTACATGTGAAACCCCCGTAGCCAATGTAAACAAAACACACATCTTTTTGGATACATGCAGCCGACTTTTTATTGTGTGGTGTTGGAATTCTCCTGTGATTTTGTGACCTTACGGGCAAAACGTCGCTATTTCATTACATGACGCTTTCACAGCCGGTGGAAAGCCGGGGTTATGTGCACAGAACGCATGGTTTTTACTGCGATGTTTTGTTCCCAGCACAGAACTAATTTGTTAGAATATCCACTCTGGTACCGGTGGAGGTTTGTAAAGCAGTCATCTGTAAAATAACTGTCAGACTAAAACATTCTCAACTGCAGCATGAAATCAACCGCTCTATACTCGCAACTTGGAGAAAGTGGGCATTAGTGGCCTACTTCCAGGGGAGGAAAGAGGCCTGATGACACACTTAGTTTCCATCCTTGTGTCTGCAGGTCCTACCTCAGAATCTGAAAACAGGTTTGGGGGTATTTTTCATGCTGAAATAACACGGTAAAAAGCTTCAAAACGTGGATTTTCCATGATATGGCCCCTTTAACAAAACACCTTTAAAATAAGCAGCAGAAAAGGATCAGATATTCTGATTCGTTCACATACCAGAAAGGAAGCAGAGCATATGGGCAGACAGATGGAGGTTGAGGCCTGACATCCAGATCTACGGCAAAGGGACATGGCAGGGGTAGACGTCCCATCATCCATTGTTTCATCCCATTGTCTATGGAAGAAATGTAGTCTGACTTTTTTTAGACCATGAAATTTATGACATTGAATATGTATTTTGTAAAATTATGTATTTCAGTTTTTTTTGCTTCAAATACACTGGCAAAACTTCAACATCAACTGAGGCGACCCAAGCCAAAGTAATTGCTGCTTTATCGAGTCGAGTGGCTTTTAGCCAATCAAATTACACTTCTCTGATCATGTGACACCAGTGAGGCGTCAATTCAATCAACTGATGATTGCTTTGGCTTGTGTCACCAAGAAGTCGCTGCAGTTGGTGTATTTTAAAGCTGCTTTAGCGAATTTACAGAACAAGCTAGGTTTTGAACGCGAACACTCACCCCTCCCCTCAGGTATCTTTCCTGAGACGCTGCTGCCGGAATCGCACACCCGAATTTCAAGAGGAAACGAGATAGCGCTAAAAACCAGTCGTCGTTTTCTAGGTCCAAACATCTTTTGTTGTCTGTGACTTCAAATGGTGTTTTTCTTTTTGGGACTCTGGTAGTTTGTCCTGAAGTTGAAGTGGTAGCAGCCGGCTGTTTCTCCTTCTCTGATATTATTGAGTGGAGAACCTCTCACACCAGTGGTGTTCTGCTGCTAAATACATGAGTACGTAATGAAGGACGCAGGGAAGTGTGGCGGTTCAGCCAGACCAACAGCCAAATGGTCCAATAGTTGCTTTCGGTCCGAAACGTGTTATTGGCGGAGGTTTTTAGACAAATGCGAGAGGAACACTTCATTAGTTTCTTTTTTATCGTCACAATATATTTATAGCTATATGATGTTAGAACGTTGTTAACAGGCATGAAAAAAAAAAAACATCGAATACATAATAAAAATTCAATGTCATAAATTCAATATCTTAAAAAAGTCATTCTAATGAGACTGTATTTCTTCCATAACTGTCTGACTTAAATGGGTGCATGATGGCTAAAAAGAAATTCAAACCACACTATTAATGTTTGTCAATCATATTCTATTTCTGGCATTTATCAATGTCCATAAATGTACAAGTGTGCCAATATCTTGTCATCCCTTGTTTTTTATAATTTGCTTCCAAGATGCCAGACATTCTGGGTATTTTTGAGCAGTCTTGAGTTTTTTCTGAGATGCCCTGAAGGGCTTCTAAACTTTTTATTTTGGTCAATAGCTCCTAAATTCAGACAAATGGTGTGTTTTCTTTTGATAAGAGGCAACTTAGTATCTTTGGGCTCCCCCAAATTTGAGGCACCTTTCAGCTTGGAGAAGTCTCTGCCTCGAGGAGTTTAAACTTCTGTTTGTTTAATATGAATAAACTTTTCTGGTTTGTTACGTAAAAAATGAGCTGAGCAAGAATGGCACAAGCTGTGGATCATGAAAAATAAAAAATGAAAGCTTTTGTAGGGTACAAAAAGCCCAAGATGCTCCCTAAATGCCTTTTTTCTCTCAGCATGTGCCACTGGAAGGATACTCTAGGGCAGACTGGGAAAGTCCTGGAGGGATTATGTATTAGCCTCCGCCCCAGTAAGAGCTTTAGTGTTGCTGGGGAGTGGGATGTGTTGGGTTACCTCTGCAACCCAAACACTCTAGAGGCATTTTTTTCCCTAATTTATTTATATTTTAATTAGTCTGGAGTCTAATTTGATTAAAGATGTCAGTTTAATACGTATAAAATAGTATTTTAGCACAGAAAGAGCTAAATTTAAAGAGTTATTTGCAGAAACTTTAGTTTCAGGATGATGTATTTCTACTGTTTAGTAAATGATTTTAAGTGTTTCATCAAGGCAAGATTTTCAGATGTTATTTATCTACTTTTTAGTTCCACTCAGCACACTCTCTTGTCCTCCACTTGTCTACATTCTTCATTTTGTGCACAATATGTTCTCGTGGACAGGTACAAGGACTGAACCGAGTACAGAAAAACCTTCAGGAAAGCATTGATCAGAACTGCTGTAAAGTCTGTCTTCTTGGAAACAAAATGTTTAAATTAGGGGTGGTTTAATACTTTAAGTTTTATAACCAAGATCAACTGGCAAATTTTCTATTTGAAGTCTGTTTTCTAAAAACAGTGATCTTGAGCTGAGGCATCCCCTCGTACAGATGTGTGGTCATACAGCTGTGCAAAACTTGCTAAATCTTACAATTTAACCCCGAAAGGGAGGCATTATCTTTTGTGCGATTGTGTAAAATTTGTAGTTACAGCTTGACCAAGTATTAAGCTTTTCATCTTTTTCCCAATTAAGCTGGAATAAACCACATTATTATGTCAGTATCCTTCAAAACTACACGAACATTAGATGCTTTTGATGTGATGATAGAATAGACTGTGCCCTGTAGTGAATATAACTAGAGCTCCAATAATGAGAACTTTTTTAACCTGCGCCTCTCTGTCTTCTTTCATTCTGTATCTTTATCCCATTACTTATTTTAACCCCTTTTCAATGGGCATTCATTTTCACTTTCATTCTTTATAACCCTCTTCTTCAATTACATCCATGCTCTCTCTCCTCCATTAAATCCTCTATTCTCCCACTGGCTTCTTTTATTTCACGCACACTCTTTGGCACGGCCTTCTTCTCTATCTATCTTTAGGACAAAGAGGTGAACTTGGAACAGGTCCACCAGCGATTGAACAGCCTCCTGGATGAGGACTTAGCCCACAAGCAGCTGCCAGGCCAATCTATTGAGATCTCTGCCTTGGACGTTGGTAGTATGCAGCCCAGCCATTCTCTGGAGGCCTTGTCTGTTCGAGACTACCCTACACATCGAGGACCACCACCTCTGTCTGTGACCAGCTTTCTTCAGGAGGGTCACAGGGCAGGGAGGACACTAGGAGCGGCCACTGGCAGGACCTTGCCCCTGCCACTCAGCAGTGCCACCATGCCCTCCATTCGGTGCAAACACAGGGCGCCTAACGGGGGGCTCTTCCGGCAGAGCCCAGTCAAGACACCCATGCCATTGGCCTACCAGCCAGCACCAGGAGGACCCATCTCAGAAGTTGGTGAACCCAGCCACGGGACATCCATCTGAACACTCAAACTCAAATAGAGTGGAGAACTAAAACGGAGTGCCTACCGTATGTGGAGATATCAATAAACACTAAAAAAAAAAAGAAACGTATTAGCAGTGTTCAAGCCAGTGACACGAACAGACACTGAGACTTTACTGTACATATTTGTAAGTACAAAGAAAGAGAAGCAACATTTAAAAGTGTATTTTGAATATTCAACTGTTGAGTTTTAAAAATATAAAAGTATTGAAAAAAATGACTGTTCAAAAGGCTTTGTAAATTTTGTTCTAATTGAATAAAGGTGACAATTCTTTGTGGTTGTTTTCTAAGTGCCAAGTTCAAAGATGTTTTCTTTCAAATCAACATTAACTGATTGTACTGTGAGATACATGACAAAGACGTTTCACACTTGAAAAAACACACATTGGAAGACTTGATTTTGTTTCATATAAAAATAATAAAAACTATAACAAAAACATGGAGAAGTGTGTTTGAATGGATGTTTGGGATGTTGCTGGTGAAGGTTCTCAGGCATCCAGGTCATGGTGATCCAAAGGGGGTTCAAATGAAGGCAACTGGACTTTTTGGTTTCTTGAAGATGTTTTGTACCTTAACTGGGCCTTTGTGAAATCAACAAAGAAGTCCGGATAAGAATCCACAGCAGCAAATAGCTAAGAAAAGAACAACAGGTGCAAAGGCACCATCATTCCACATGTGAGAAGAATTTTCTCCAAACACAACATCCCCCTCAAAAGACAAGACACCCAAACAGAAGCTCAGTGGCGTCGTTTATGCAGTCCAATGCAGCGAGGACTGTCCAGACCTTTACATAGGAGAAACTAAACAACTACACAAGCACATGGCACAACACAGGAGAGCCACCTCTTCAGGTCAAGGGACACACTTTTGAAGATGACAAAGTACACATTCTGAGAGAGGAGTAAATGAAGCTATGTCAAACAGGAAAACCTACATTAAACAGAGGAGGAGGCTTCAGGTTTCAGCTTTCCAGTACCTACAATGCAGCTCCCAAACAGTTTCAGTCTAGGCCACACCCTCCTGCATCTAATCAATACAACGCCCACACAATAGAGGCCAACGACTTCTCACGGGGTAGGGAGGAGGGGTATTCATAGGTAGTTGCTGCTCGTTAAATAAAAACAGACAGCTACAGTTTATAAGCTCGACTCCCCCATATTCCAGTCATAACTGACAAAGCTCCTCGGATGAGAAGCGAAATGTCTTCAAGAAACCAAAGAAGTCCAGTTGCCTTCATTCAAAACCCCTTTGGATTTGGGATGTTCTGCTGTCCCCATAAACAGGAGGACTACTTGTACAAAAATACTGGTAATTGAGAGTTCAGGGAAAATAAATACAAATGTACAGCACTGTTAAAGACATAAGGAATGTGATCATTTTGAAAATGTCTATTCTTAAAGCAACACTTAAGTTTTCCGCTTCTCCCACCTACTAGCTGAAAGAATTACAACCGTCATGAACAACCCTGCTATATAACGCTGACAACCTAACACTAACACGAGCCAACTGCTACTCAAGAAACCATAAAGTAAAAAGATCCACTGTTGGTCAAAAAAATACTAGGCCTACAAGTCCAGTAGAAACAAAGCCAGGTTACCATCAGTGTAGGCCACACTGATGTTCACTCTAGTTTAAGTTCTTTGCTTCACATCCAAAGACATTACTTTCTTAATTTTACTTCAAGGCTCTGACATGATGCAAACAGATAAAGCTGCTTGCCTTTACATTAGCTAGCAGTGTTCCTACTCAAACCACAACACCGTTAAGTGCAGTTTCTGGTAGGGATGTTCCGATCACATTTTTTTGCTCCTGATCCGAGTCCGAGTCATTTGATTTTGAGTATCTGCTGATACCGAGTCCCGATCTGTTACTCCAGCAAAGCATTGAAAAAGAAGAAATGAAGGGAAAACGGGTCCAAGTCTTCCTTTAATTTTTTTATTATTATTTAGGTATGTCTTTTTTTCTGTATTTATGTCATTTCCTTAGTTTATCTGCCAAAAACATCACTTGTTTAGGAAGGACATTAATAAAAAACGTGTTAATATTATGAATAAATTTAAAAGTAGCTGAGATGCTCATATTTCAAATTGTTTACGTCCTTATTATGCGGCTGTGGAGTGATGCGCGTTTCCGTGACCGGGAGGGACGTGTGTTAACAACACGTTGTTTTCGTGTTGTTTGCTGGTTGAAATCACGCAAAATTTTCATGCGTAAAGTAAGTGTTGTTGACGCGTTTATTGCTCGTTAAAAACGTGTACTTTTCGTGTGAGAGTCGCACGTAATGTTGCGCCTTTGTGGCACACTTTGAGTTCCATAGCCACGGTTCCACAGCAGGCTTTCCCCGCAGCACCACAAAGCTACCAGCGTGTTCAGCTCAGGTGCTGCAGAATGAGAAACTCCAACGTTTTGTTGTCGGCAATTTCTCTGTTTATTAACGTAATTTACACTCTTGGCTGGCTCCGTATTTTTGTTAGAGATGCCGCTAACTTAACCCAGACCGATGGTTCACTGTGGCGACGCCTGAAGGGAAAAAAGCCGAAAGAGAAAGTATTTCGTTTTGAAGGCTGCTTATCATGCAGCTGTCTTTTCCAGCATGTTGAATGCCCAGTATGCACACATTACAAGTGCCTGTTACACTGCCTTTGCTGTCCGGTTTAAAATATCACCAACATACAGATATTTTAGCTCTCCTGTGGAGACAAGTTAGCTCTGCGTTAGCCTGCTAGCTAACAGCTGTATGGTGTCTGAATCCCCACCTGCCGTACATTGTGTGACGTAATGGTGTTGTTTTGGGCCAAGAAACAAATAATATTGATATAGACTAGAGGAACATGTTAAGATATCAGAATGAATTTAAAATGTCATATTTGTTGTTTTATAAGGTTAAATCCGATCCAAGGGGTTCAAATGAAGGCAACTGGACTTCTTTGGTTTCTTGAAGACGTTTCGCTTCTCATCCGAGGAGCTTTGTCAATTCTGATTGGAATATGGAAGGGTCGATCTTATAAAATGTAGCTGTCTATTGTTGCTCAACGAGCAGCATCTGCCTGTGAATGCCCCTCCTCCCTACCTCTTGATGAGTCGTTAGCCTCGTTAGCCTCTATTGTTTGTGAGTCGTTGTTTTGATTAGATGCAGGAGGGTGTGAACTGGACTGAAACTGTTTTGGAACTTGGTTCAAAGCTGCATTGTAGGTGCTGGGAAGGTGAAACCTGAGTCCTCCTCCTCTATTTAATGATGGTTTCTCCATTTTGACATAGATGGCTTCCTTCACTCCTCCTCTCAAGCCATCTATGTCAAAATGGAGAAACCATCATTAAATAGAGGAGGAGGACTCAGGTTTCACCTTCCCAGCACCTACAATGCAGCTTTGAACCAAGTTCCAAAACAGTTTCAGTCCAGTTCACACCCTCCTGCATCTAATCAAAACAACGACTCACAAACAATAGAGGCTAACGAGGCTAACGACTCATCAAGAGGTAGGGAGGAGGGGCATTCACAGGCAGATGCTGCTCGTTGAGCAACAATAGACAGCTACAGTTTATAAGATCGACCCTTCCATATTCCAGTCAGAATTGACAAAGCTCCTCGGATGAGAAGCGAAACGTCTTCAAGAAACCAAAGAGGTCCAGTTGCCTTCATTCGAACCCCTTGGATTACCATGACCTGGATGACTGAGAACCTTCATCAGCATGTTAAATCCGATCTTTTTCAACCGATTCAGAGTCCTTTGAAAGTCACGTGATCGGGCCCGATTTCCGATCACGTGATCGGATCATCCCTAGTTTCTGGTCATCAGATGGTCACAGAGAGCTGTCCAATTTGAAGCAATAGCTTTAGTGTTGCTTTAAGAATGTCTGACTTGGCCTTATTCAAGCTGTTCTACATATTTTGTGCCCTGATGTGAAGGGGATAGACACAAATAACAGGTTTAGAAAATAAACTCAAGGAGCTGGTGCACATTTCATAAGCATCCAATCCAAGCTGAAGCCAACAACTTAAACCACCCAGCAATATTACGTCTTGCCAATATTTACTGCAATTATTACAAACTGATAATCTCACTTCATGCCTCGAGTTTCTCTTTACATTCATTTCAGCTTGTCGTAACAATTACCACACACACGTGGAAGGAGAGAAAAAAAACTGTCAAAATTGGGGACAACTAGTTCCGACACCATTTCACACCCTCACAAGTGGATGTGGGCACAAACGAAGCCGACATGAACAGAACCGAGCTTTGTGCCAGACTCAGCAGGAGAAGCCCACATGGACATGGCTGCTGGGAAAGCAAACAGCAACTTAGGCCATAATCAGTCATTGTCACAATGTTTATGTGTGGGCATATGTTTAAGGAAATGGACCCGTGTGTGGTGCCAAGGCTTGGAAATAAAAGTGTGCAGTTTTACACTTCAAACTTTGTTTTATCACCTCTTCAACTTGAAAAAAGCCATTTTATGAATATTGCAACAACGTGAAATCATTTATAACTTTGCTAGAAAGAAAGGCGCACTGCGGTTCACAGAATCAAGGAGCAGCTAATTTGTTTGAGATTAAACTACTGGCGCAAAATTCTCAAACATCTTTTTTTAATGCGATCCTAAATGAGCATCTTTACCTTGAGCCACTTGGTGGACAGAGGTCTAATTGGCTGTTCTCTGTTATTCTTTCAAGTGTGTTCTGAAAGTACTTTTAATTTTAGGTGAGGAGAAAAAACTGCCTTTTATCTCACGTTTAATGATCTCCATTAGCTGTGTCCTAAAGCACAGCAGAGTATGTCGGGGGTCATCCACAGCAGAGATGGCCCAATGTTGCCTCCAGCAGTCACATACGTGACAAATGTGAAGAGATGCTCTTTGATAAAACAGTCCTCACAACTCTCCCGCTGACCTGCCTACTTGTGCCCACATTGAGCTCAGTGTGGCTGCCTGGTTTTAAGCTACAACATCTCTGCTCTAATCTTGCAGACTGCCACCGCAGGTAGCAAAACACCTCTGGAAAGCCTGTCGCTTCAACCTTACATCCCAGTTTCACCCGAATCCAGCAAACCAGAAAAGAGAGGAATAGGTATCAGGATAGCCACCTGGTAGTTTTCTGATTAAAGTAAAACTATTTTAATAAGTAGCTTCTGACTTCTGGCTTCTTGGAAAAAAGAGGGAAAAAAAGGGGAAAAAAGAGAAAAAAGAAGAAAAAAAAGGAAAAAAAAGCTGTGGAAAAAAAAAACAACTTCTGACCAACACACAAATATGTAACCATCAGTTTGATCCAACAAACATCCACTTTGGCCTATTAGTAGATTTACACAACCCAAAAAAGGCTGTATGTACACAACAACTACCAGAGCAGTAAAATACTAATTTCCAAGGTTTGCAGCTATTAAAATCAATAAAGCCCTGAAGCACATGAATTAATTGCAACAATTTCTACAATATTCTTTAAAAAAATCTCTGGTCCTCTCATCTGAATCAGCTGTGTTGGTTTTCTGCATTATCCATCAAACCAAGTTCGGTTTCAACATCCCTTGCCAAGCTGTTTCACAGTTACACCTTAAGTTTTGTGTCAAAATCTCTTCCATGTTGGCTAGTAAACAACCCACAGGTGATAACAACCATAAGATGTTCAGACGGATGAGTGACACCGATGAGACCCCAGCGGCTCTCGAGGTGTGAATGACCCCTCAAGCATAACTGCCTGAAAACCAGCACCGGTCTAAACTGAAGCAGCTTTTCAGATAAGAGGTAAAATACCTCCAAGAACCAAGAAAAGAGATCCAGCTGCCATCTGTTCGAGCACTTTTTTTAACAAGTGACTCGCTTTTTTTTTTAATCTGGACTTCAATTTCCTTCAGCTTTTGTCCAGCCTTCTCCCACCATGAAGAATGTTTGAATTTTCTACTTCAAACACTTCCCTGTCTATTTTCTATTGGTGGCTAATGCAGGAAATAGGGGTAGAAGACTATTTTCACATCGAGCCTGAATGTGAAACTCAGAATGAAAGATCATTTTTCAAAAAGAACAAGTAAAAAAAAAAACGGTTCTTTAAGAAGTTGCAAAGATAGAGTTAACAACTTTGATTTTTTTGGATACCATTTGAGGATAGAGATTACAAGTAAACATGTACATTACCTGGCCTTTACTAAAGTTGAGAACATATTAGAACCTTTAAACCTGAAAAGACTTGTGGTTTCTCATGCTGGCTGAGAATTTGGTCATAAGAAACAACACAAAGGATTCACTTCTGCAAACGCAATTATCCGATCAGCTTAACAAGATGATAAAACCTCGTCTGGAATTCTACCAAATCAAGGACATGTTTAAAGCAACTATTGGCCCAAAGGACAAACAGGAGGAGGAAGATGTGCCAAAGCCTCCAAAAGAATCAACTTTTAGCAATCTTGTCCAATAAAACTGCTACAGCAGAGCCTGTGCATCACACCATGGAGCAACAGGCAGACAAAGACCCGACTAGTTATTTTAGGGAGCCCATGATCCATGGAGAGGATGGTCACCTCCCATGGTGGAAATCTAAGAACATTTGCTTTTCTCCTGCATGCTCTGCAAGCACATCTTCACATCGGGTGTTCAGCACTACAGGAGAGTTGGAAACCCTGCTGCGTCTTCTGTTCAGAACAGATAAAGCAGACATGTTTGTATTTCTGGCAAAAACCCGTCAGACATTGATTCTGTGTTTATTTGTCTGAGCCGATGTTTGGGGACTTACTTTCTTTTATCAGATCCATTTTCCATCTTTAATCCATGTAATGAACGACAGAAATCCACAACGCCTCAAAGTTACAGCAGTAACAATAGAATAAGAGGAGATTCTAGGCAGACAGTAAAATCATCTACCGGGAGTAAAAATCAGAAGCTTGAAAAACTAAACTTTAATCCAAAGTGGCCCCACTTCACGGCACCGCCACACTGATCATAAAACTTTTATAGATGAAAAGCTCTTTAAAGCTGCACCCCACTAGACCGGTTCACACACTTAAACATATAGGCTTTATTTATGTGTGTTGAAATGGTGACCTTGTCACCTTTCCTATCTGGTGTTGTGTTCTCCAGTCATAGACATGTTGCTGAGTGGGCCTGTACAGTCTCGATGGCTGTGCTGAAAGAAAACACCGACCCTGTTCTGGGAGCTGAGCCGAGTCTTGTCAGAGACATACTTCCTGTTTTTGCCCTACACAAACAATCCGCTGCCATCTCTATATGTCAAGACTCATCTAAATCATGGCCTTTCTCACCTCAGGTACACACAGAGGTCCCGTCTCGCGTCAAAGGAAAGAAAAATATATCCCCAGAAGTAGCTGCAGCACTTTTATCTCATTTTACCGAAGATATCATTTCAAAGACAAATCCTATTGGGAAAAATTCATTAGGCAGGGCAAAATTAACACAATGCAGAGAATGGAAGGAACCACATGATAGTAAATTAAATGTAAAACCAGAATCATCTCGTCATGTAGAACATTAGAACCGGAACGGAGGCTTTACTATTGCAAAAACTTTGCCATACATGACTCGCATGAGTAGTCTGTATAATTAGCTCGTGTGGGCAGTGTGAGGCAATCTGCTGTAAAATAACTTCTATTTTCCCTGTGGGGAGATCGTTGACCGTCTGTCCAGGCTGCAGCTGTTGCCTTATTATCCATTCATTGAGCCGTTGTACCTTTGAGTGTGTGAAGGGCTTTTGCTTTACTTTCAATGACAGATTTTCTTAATCCCTCAAACTTAATTTGATTATCTTCATTGTCTTTAGAATATCCATCCATTGGAAAAAATGATTTATACTTTCATTAAATAAACATGCAAGTCCATACTTATTAATTATTATTATTGCAGACGCCTTTTTTTGCAAGTGGTTTAAATTTTGACTTTTCACCATGACAAAAGGTTTATTGCATCATTCCACTGAAAGGGTGCCATTTGCATGTTGTAAGTCTCAAAAAATAAAACTATTTTTAATATATTTTATTAAAATGAATCAAGTAATATACATTTTGTATCTAAATATTCAAAATAGGCATTGCTCAATCACAAGTTTTTTTTTTCTTTTCAGTTTCAAACCAAAGAAGTGTCACAATTTCAACTATCTGTCACCATTTAAAAACTTGTTTTCATCATGTGACCTTTGATGTAAAAGATTACCCAATACTGACTTTGTTCATAGTTAAGTTTGTGTAGTTGTGTTCTCATCTTCAGCCTCCAACCAGAGGTCCACTGCACCATCATGAAAGACTACAGTTAGGGCAAATTGGAAAATATTCAATTGCAATTTTTACATTTTGCAAAGTCAATATGAGCTTTGATAATCCGCCGGGTTCTCTCATCTTAATGCACACTTTCCATGCCTCTGTGATTTTATTGGAACTAATTGTTGTGCAATTAATTCAATTTTTACTCAAATTCTGTCTAAACATCACAAAAACTAAATAACTGACAAAAATGATCCTTAAATGTGTTTTGTCAAATTCCAGTCTGCAAGATTTCTTACCTTTTCTTGCCTTCTATGTGACATGCAGCTCCACCAAGGACCCAATGATTTCCACGATATAGGAAATGCATCTAAAAAGTGAAATAAACACAGGAAGTAGCAAAATTAGTCAATACTTGGATTTAATCTAAAAAATGTGATTTTATTGATAATCTACATATTTTTCAAAGTTTAATAGATTAAATGACTTAGGACTTTAGTCAATACACATTTTTGATAAAAGCAGAGTCTATTCCTAGAATTAGGCACCATGGGGTTTCATTTTTGCTATACTGCCCACCTCTTGTAGACTCAGATAACAAACCAGAACTATAAGTGAATCAAAATGAGAAGATACTGTGAAACAAACAAAATGTAATCTGATTACAATAAATACCAACAACTGGCAAAACAACAGATATAAATCTAAAATTTGGCAGCTGAAAAGATTAGAATCTCATCTTCCAGACATGATCACTAAGAGCTTCTGCACAGTATTTCTACAAATATTGTAGAGGAAGGAAATGGGGAGCTGATTTACTGACAGTCTCACTGGAGCCAGAGGGTGGTGAACCGGCAAACTACTCTGTTGCATTCATGAATAGAATAAATTAGTCAACACTTTCTTGCATATGAGAACAACAAAACATTATGTGATGATGGAAGAGCACAGAGTAGAACTTTATTGCACACCGAGGTAAGAGAAAACAACTTTTATGGTGTGCACCGTTGGGAGACCCCTGCTAACTTCTTTAAACAATGGTAAAAAGAAAACTGCACTTGGCATTATAATAAAAAACACTGCAGCTTAAAAAATATGAATTTTTCATGAAGCAGAAGAGCATATGCAGTCAGAGTACAGGTGTTGCACGTTGTTAGGGATTGTTGAAGCTGCTTAAGTACTTCACTGTTAAATTATGCATTTCTCACTCCTTATTAAAAATACTTGGTTGTTTTCTTACTGATGTTGGACTTCTTTTATTCCAACCGGATGTGTAAGTGTCGCGCTAATCCCCAACGTTTTAGTCGGTAGTGTGTTTTTTCCCCGGCCGCGAAGCGGTGCATCTTGGATGCGTCCCAGAAGTGTAGTATTGCATCGCTCCGCTAAATTCACACTTCAGGTTTATTTTTCATGCATTACGCTTTTAGAATGCATCAAGCTCAGCAGTTCAGATCAGGACAGACGGGAAGTCAAACACCGGAGCAGGTTAAAGAATCCAGCAACTTTCAAAGTAAAAGACACATGCAGATTTCCAGCTGATAACAAAAATAAATAAATAAATCATTACCTCAGTGGTCGAGGTAAAAAAACAGAAAATAAACCACAGACCTTTTGGACACATTATGCCATCTTGCTTCTTATTGCATGAACTGCCAAAACCACGCTTGATCTTTAAATTTTCTGATACTTTTGTAACCTCGTGGAACCAGCTGTGTGGAATTCTTTCACAGTCACCAGATCTCAATCCAATAGAGCACCTTTGGGATGTGGAACGGGAGATTCGCATCATGGATGTGCAGCCGACAAATCTACAGCAACTGCAGGATGCTATCATGTCAATATGGACCAAAATCTCTGAGGAATGTTTCCAGTGCCTTGTTGAATCTATGCCACGAAGGATTAAAGCAGTTCTGAAAGCAAAAGGGGGTCCAACCCAGTACTAGCAAGGTGTACCCAATAAAGTGGCCGGTGAGTGTATTTACACCTCAGAACAAACAAGCTATAGAAGCGTATTGGTGTATTTTATCATGTTTATCATGTTGGAGCAATGAAAGGAACAAAGAAAATCTATCGGATGAAGCAAAGAGGGAGGGATAAAGGGTTTGCTTTTAGGACAGTGATTTAAAACAGACACTAAGGGGCGTTAAAGCAAGCCAAAACCTCTGGTGTCCCTTAAACTAAGAACCCAAGAGGGATTTTAGTCATTTAGGAATTCATGAATGTCCTTCACAACATGTTGACCACATACTCAGAATAGGAGCCATTAGATTTTCCATAAAGAAATGTCTATCCAGTCAAAATCTTACATTGTAGCATACTCTAAACGTGAATGCCCGCTCTAGGTGCATACTTGTGTTTTTACATTTAGGACCTAAAGCTAAAATCTAAAGAGCTAAAATCGCTGACAGAACACTGAACTAGTCAAAGTCTGAAACTTTGTCATTCAGGGAGCTAATTAGAGTTACTGATTTATGAAAAAAAAATCTTCATGCAACCCTTAGTCAAGATGCAACAAATAAGCAAAACAGCTGTTTAAACCTGGTTAATCGAGTCCAACCCTTAGTGATGATGCTTAATGAGTCAAGATGCTCCAGGCTGGTCGGAGTTGAAGGGGGGTCCTCAGCTACTCCACCCCCGGTAAATCATACAGCCATCAGTGATCTGTGTAGGGCTTTTAAAGGGAATTAATTAGAATGAGATAATGACTGCTGTGAAGCCAAAACAATGTCCTCAGAGCTCAATCAGGTCAATTAGCAACACGCCATTATTACCTTGACAATAGATGGTCCGTTTTATTCTGCTGGTCAGGATGTTGTATTGGGAGCCATGAGTCGTGTGTGTATTTTTAGTTCTGTGTCAGCAAACTGTTTATTTCTTCCTGCTTGGCTAAAACCCCAGCTAAACAAATCTTTAATAATGTGCTAATTTTATCTTTTTTTTCCTCCAAATGGCATCATCGGAGTCCCCTAGCCGAGCTGCAGAGCACTTCTTATTCCATTCCTTAGTCAAACGAATATGGCACATCAATTTCTCTGCCTTCTAGCTGCAGAAAAACGGATTAATATTAATTATGAGGCCAAATATGTGAGGCTGCCGAGCTCTCTTACCTGTGCAGAGGAGTATTAGCTGTGTGATAAACAACTTCTTACTATTTGATAAATAATCCAGGAGAAACACAGCATCCCGACAGAGCTATTAAAGTTTTATGCACTGTGCCGTGGAGGAATTTCTTCTACTGAATAACAGGCTTCAGTCTCAATATTTCTTTATTTCTTCCCATGTTTTTTTTTTTTTTGTCTTTTCAAATATGTCCAAATCAAATGTTTCACTGTGGATAGTATAGGCGTATGTCTGCATGCACCATTCTCCTCCTCTGCACACCAGCAGGCTGCTGTGTGCCCACATTCTAAATATAAAGTGTCTGTGTGCTTCTTCCCCTGCAGCCAGCAAGTTAATGAAGACCCCATTTTTAAAGCATGTGTCTTTAGTGAAGAGGACAGAGTGTTATTGACCGTTTATAGATACTAAAGGGTGTTGAACAGGCACAGGCATTGCATATATGGGGAATTTTTGTCAGTGGCAGCTTGTGTGAGCATCTGCTGGGAATAAAAGAAACCGATGTTTGAGATCAATCATTGTGCTGACGTGTTTTTCTGTAACTTCCTTCAGAAACACACCAGTAACAGTATGGGAGTCTTCTGCATCACTATAATTAAAGTAGACAACTAACACTCTTCAATACTGTTGATGCTGAACGGTTAGAACATTATTCTACGTTGAGAACTTTCAGATACCATGACTCCGAGGCAAACGCTGCAGGATATTTGAGTCTTACAAAAGCAAATAAATAAATAATAATATGTTCTAATGTACCTTAGTGTTGGTGTCCCAATCAGAATTTTCCATGTTTTCATTTCCTTTCATTTTCAAACGTACACAGGAGAGGTCAATGGATATAGGTAAGAGAGAAGCTGATGCTGTTCACAAACAATGACATCAGATTTATTTATCAGGTCTCTAGAATGAACTTTTTTTATTTCAATTTTAAAAAAGGAGCAGTTATAAAATTATAGACATTTTAGACTGTCATCAAATAAAATTAAAATGGCTGTAACGACATCACGCTAAACCTTCCCACTGCTAAAATTACAATGTAAGCAATTAATTCTATAAAAGACATTTGGTTAATTTAACTATAAAATATTAGGGTGCACCGAGTTGAGAGCGTGCCGATGCAGGTCACTGACAATACAAGAGGAAACGGGGAAAAAAGAGCAAACACATGCTAGTTTTGTCACTTCCCATAAATAAAACTCTTATCTTTAAACATGTTAAGAGTGTTTCAGGTAAACTGAGCTGGACTTGATGCAAAAAGTAAAGTAAAACAAAAAAAAATAACATCTAAATAAATAAAATGTGAACCACAGGCTAGATGAGTCCCAAAGTGTAAAAAAACAGCAGATAAGCCAACATAAGGATTCTGTGCCACAAAACATGTTTGATTCTATGGTATGACAACTTTCCATACGTGCAGCTCCCCTGCTTTTTTGCTGTCATAGCTTTTAGCAAAATGCAAATAAATAAAACATACCACCCCTTTGGGAGTGTTAAAAAGCTGTGACAAACTTTATGTACTTTCCCCAAACCAAACAAAAAAATTCAGTCAGCATGAATACAGGTACGGCAACACAACTAGTCAATATTACTGCATTTTCTCCTCAGTTTGCTGCAGAGTTATCTGCTGTTTTCTCCAGCTGCAACTCAAATCAGAGCTGAGAATCATGCTGAGGAAAGTGGTATCAGTACTTTTATGAGTAAACGATGACAGCGTTAGACTGATACTCAATGCTGGTCTCATTACTGAGGGATTCCCAATAAAGTTTAGAAGATATCAGATGTACAAAAACACCTCCTCTGTCAAAAATATACCAGTTAATGTAAAAATAAATGAATCTTCACTTTTATTTACATCACAGTACAGTTAATTCAATAGAAGAGCCCCGTATTTCACCAGTGACAAATGCTGCCATTTGTTCAGCAAAGAATTATAGAATTCAGTTTAAAAGTAAGCAATGTAAAGGTTTATTAATCTAGTGTTTTTAGAGTGAAAACTAATGATCCATTTAAGCCCAACTCACAACTGAAACAAAAACTAATTTAATTATTCTGTGTTTATTTTCCTTATTAAGAAATCTTCCTTTACTTTATGCTGACATGCACGTTTTTTTATTATGTGTGATCAGACATTTGACATATGTCTGGTTTTATAGTAGCAAAGTTTATATTTCTGCATGACTCACTGGTAAAACTCAGACTTAACCTATGGTTGAATTTGGGCTTCAAGAGCAGCTGGTTGGTTTTTTTGCCCCTTTTGAGAGCAGAATTTTGCACCAGTAAGCAGTATAAATATGTAATATTTTTTCCTACGTTTTTGATGTTAAAAGACGCAGTAGGAAGGATGAGAGTTCTAGTATACGTAGCAGAATTTTTGCGTCAACCAGTATGGTGATTTGGATCAAAAGGAAGAAATGCAAAATAAGGCCTCAAAAGATATGGGAGGTTCATCCAAACCCAGAAATCAAAGTTTTATTCAAGTAATTTCCCATGTTTCTTTGATAGTCTCTAAAACTACATTCCACTTGCTCATCGCATCTTTGCAGCAAGTAAAAAAACATATTCAACCTGTGAGTTTACGGTTGCTGCACAAATGGTCAAATGCATGAGTAGGTTTAACTTTTAACACATGTGGATTTTATCTTAGACAGTTAAAAAATAAAAGCATTCACTTGTATACAGATAACATGAGTTGGTCAGCTTTGTTCTGTAGAACTTTATTCAAAGTTTCTTACTCAGAACTTTGACACCTTTTCTCTAAAACAGTCTGAATTTTAACAGTAATCAATGCATTGAATGTTTCCAGGTGCTGGGCAGTAAAGTTGCTACACATTACAATAAAACCTCCACCATGTTTTACTGTAAGTACTTTTTTCCCTTTATGAACATAATAGCCTTTCTTTTCAGCCTTTCTAAACACCTTAGTCACCTTAGTCTGGCTGAGGTTGAACCAAACTGGACTACTCCTAATCAAGCTAAGGTACCTTAGTCAGTGCGTTTACATGCGCATCAGAAAAATGACATATTGCTTTAAAAAGACTCAAGTTGTTATTTTTAAATGCATGTAAACGCATTAGTCTGGCTGAAGATGAACTTCTTCTAATGGGGCTGAAGCACCCAGATAATGCGGTAGTTATCTGAATTCATTCTGCAAGTAAACGGGTCAGCCGAACTGAACCGATTAGACGCTCGCATTCCAGAAGTGATACGACAGCTGTAGCGCTCGTCTGATGATATCACCGCCACAACGTAACACGCGTAACAACATCTAACAGTGCAATACATGGGGCGATGGTGGCAGAGGAGTTAAGTGGACGCCCCGCAATCGGAAGGTCGCAGGTTCGCTGTCGTTGTGTCCTTGGGCTAGACACTTAACCCGACTTGCCTGTGTTGGTGGTGGTCAGAGGGGCCGATGGTGCAGAATGGCAGCCTCGCTTCTGTCAGACTGCCCCAGGGTGGCTGTGGCTACATAGTAGCTTACCATCATCAGCAGTGTGTGAATGTGAGTGAATGAATAATGGAAGGCGCTTTGGGTGTCTTGAAAAGCGCTATATAAATCCAATCCATTATTATTATTATTATTATTATTAATAATATTACATACCAAATAAGCTGTGCTGCAGCATTGTTGTTGTCCATTCCTTCATCCACGCTGTTTCAATTCCGTCTGCTTTACTCCCACCAGCGTTTGTTTACTATTTATGTTGCTACAAGCTAACTGGAACAATGCCCGACACGAAAGGGTGCATGTCGCCACCTACTGTACCGGAGAGGAACGAACTTCATTTGAGAGGTCGGATTTCTAAAGCGCATGTAAACGAGGATAAAGACTCACAGCTTATTATCATAAGATCAACCTGGATCGACTTAGATGTTGATACTGCCCATGTAAACGCACCGAGTACGATTAGAAAACTGAATTTCCATGTAAGCAACATCCTATAGCTTAGCTGATCGATGACCGACCTGGGCACTCCCCTACCCGCAAGTGATATGACCGTGAAAACTGTCTTCCATCAATATCATAACCATAAGACTCTGCATGAATCTGACATTCAACACCATCAAACAGTACACTACCAAATGTGTCAACTATTTCTTTGACCATTTTGCACATCCTGCTTTTACTCCAGCTGCTTCACTCCTGCCAGCGTTTATTTACTAATGGTGTGCTGCTATAGGCTAACCAGAAGAATGCCAATAGGGAGCCTAAGTCTACGTCCGGGCCATAGGTCCCCAACTGCTCAAAAAATGAATGGGAGTCTATGAGCCAATAAGAGTTATTTCCTGATCTGCTGCAAAATGCACGAGCGCGTAATGAATGGAGGACCCAGGTAGATGCAGAAGTGAGGTGGTTCAGTGAGACAGAAAACCAGCTGGTCCAATAGTTGCTTTTGGTCCGAACCGTGTTACTGACTGAGGCTTTTTGACAAATGCGAAGCAACCACTTTATTATTATTTTTAAATCTCCACAATATATTCAAAGCTATGCTAGAACGTTGCATGAAAAATGCTTTAAGCTAGATTGTTTTGCATATTTCCCATTGTCGCTTTAAGGTACTAGCTCAATAACTGCCATAGTTCGATTTAGATGTAACCACACTGATGCAACTGACTTCAGAAGTAATCTAGTTTTAATCCAACGATTTTCCCTTGGATGACCAGCTTATACTGGAAGTTCTGGCAAACAGTTTTGCCTTTCAGTTGTGTTGTCCTCCTTGACCTTTGCCCATGCAGCCCTACTGTGCCGTTTACAATCAGAGCTAAAACTAACACTCTGGGTTGCTCCAGGTCAGCACCATGCCCTTTAGATTCCTTTTGCACAATCTAGAACAAACATCAGAAATTATTCTTCTTGAGTTCCTTCTGAATGCCAGGTCCTGGGGGCATTTTGAGTTTTATTACTGTAAAAGCCAGAAACATCTCCCCTCTTCATGTCAAAGAAGTGAATAAAAAGTAGGAAAAGTCAGCCAGATTTTTCTCCTGTAGTATCAGTTGTTGCTTTTTAAAATTCAGATTACCTTAAAACAGTATTACATTTATTTATTGTGGTAATGCAAATTGATGTAAATATTACGGGTTGGTCCAGTAAACGCAAACAAAAAAAAAAGATTGCATAAAGGATTAATTGTGGTTATTTTGACTGTTTTTGCAGCTCTGGCAGGCAAAAGGGGATTTGTAAGTCCCACACACCCAGAACTTGAAAAATAAGCTTGTTTAAAAACATATTTGATGCTTTTTTGAGGAACAGGACCGATTCTTTTAAGCAGATGTAGTTTGGTCCAGAGCTGCATCACAGCAGACTGACGTCATGTAAATGCTTGCATTACTCTGACAAGTTGATTCAAGTTGAATAAAGCCGAGGAATAAAAACATGCTTCGACTTGAGTTTGATTTGGTCAGACTGAACTCCTTCCAACTTGTTCAAAGGTTTTTGTTCTGCTCTCAGATAAGTAGAGGGATGCTGTTGAAAGGTGCCAGAGTCTCATAAAGAACATGACATGTAATCTACAGGCACTGAGGGTCTCTGTGGAACGAGGCTGTAAAAAAAAGATGCATTTGGTGCTTTATACATCAGGAGCCTGGAATAAGAAGTTTTACCAAAAATAACTCGGTGACTTTAGTTATGATCTACGTTCCAACCCTCGTCTATGGTCACGAGCTTTGGGTAGTGACCAAAAGTACAAGATCACGGATACAAGCGGCCGAAATGAGTTTTCTCCACAGGGTGTCTGGGCTCTCCCTTAGAGATAGGGTGAGAAGCTCGTTCATCTGGGAGGGGCTCAGAGTAGACCCGCTGCTCCTCCACATCGAGAGGAGCCAGTTGAGGTGGCTCAGGCATCTAGTTAGGATGCCTCCTGGACGCCTCCCTGGTGAGGTTTTTCAAGCACGTCCAACCGGGAGGAGACCCAAGGGAAGACCCAGGACACGCTAAAGGGACTATGTCTCTCGGCTGGCCGGGGAACGCCTTGGGATTCCCCTGGAGGAGCTGGCCCAAGTGGCTGGGGAGAGGGAAGTCTGGGCCTCTCTGCTTAGGGTGCTGCCCCCATGACTGATTGAGGGCATCAAGGGGAGAGGTCATCTGATCAACATACAAACTAAGCTCACATAGGACTTTTTTTGATGCAAGCAGTTCTTTGAGATACCTAAATTATAGAGTCTAGAAATCTAGACAAACCACATCAGTAGCAAAAGCTTTTGCTCTGCATGTCGGTCTAGCCATGCTCCATTGTTTTTATGCCTCAACAGTATGTGTATTGCATGAGCGCTGTAAGGTAGATTGGGGATTTAAAAGTTAGAAGCAACTTTAAAAGACTTAGCTCTGTGAATTTCCACCATCAGGTTTATTCAGTTTTTTTGATTTACAACCAAAAACCAGCCGGAGTGCAGGTAGAAAAATACCATTTAAAATTGATACGTAACAGGTCAGTTTTTGTTATGCAAACACATATGAATACATTGCTGATCACTGATCAGACCAAATAAAGAGACTGAGTCCTAGTAAGAAAATGTGTGGAAGCTTATTTATTTCCTGCTTCTTTTTTCCACCAAGTAAAAACATACATTTTAAAGACAAATTCCAATATTTAAGTATTAAGTTTATAAAAAGTTTATAATAAATCAATCACCTATGTCCTCTTGACATGTTGATTTCATTAACAAACATGAGGTTTCAGTCAAATGGAGATTTTAAAGTTTCCATCCTTCAACTAAATGACTGAGAAATATCTGCATCTCAGCACGAGGACACATTTTGTACAAAAGTACTTGGAGAAATGTTGCTTCTGAAGGAGATCGATCACTTTCACATCCCTGTTCAATCCACAAAGAGCTGATGAGTAACGTTCCAAAAACAGTGATGCTGTTTTTGCTACTTCTGGATGCTTTTCAAGGAGCAATTATTTGTTTCCATTTATGAACCTGTTGATGCTCGTTATCACACTTGATTCATTCCCAACACAAATCCAGCAAAAAATAGACGCGCGCATTAATCCATGTTATGAAAGCTACCAACTTCTGCAAGTGAGATAAATTACTAATCCAACCTAAATACATGCAGACATATGCTAAACCAAGACCTGACACTTTACATGTTAGTGTCCTCTCATCTGTGCTCATATTATTAAAGCTGAATCTCAAGCTACATTTCTTTTTTTTAACTTTCTATGTCTGTTCTCTGGTGGTTAAATGAGGCAGATTGTGACTGAAAAGCAGCCCAGTGAGACTGTTCTTTACACACCAAAACACACACAGCACACGTGAAAGCAGGTCACAGATGCTGGGTTGGAATAGAAGCACTAGTGGTTTTGATTGGGGATAAAAAAAAATCTTCATTTTGTTAGGGCATACTGGGTGACGTGTGTCAATAGTTATTTTTTATACCTAGTTTTTACTTTGAAAAGTGGTTCAACTTGTTGCCATGGCAGCACACACAAGTCCAGCAAGTTTTGCCCCAAATCTTTTTTAGTGAGGTACAGCTTAAATGATAAATGACCTGCACTTGTAGCGCTTTTCAGAGTCAGAGGACTCCAAAGTGCTTTACTCTACAGTGCATCATTCATTCATTCATTCATAGCTGGTGGTGATGAGATACAATGTAGCCACAGCTGCCCTGGGGCACACAGAGATGAGGTTTCCTAGCACAGGCGCCATCAGTCCCTCCAACCACCACCAGCAGGGAACGTGGGTTAAGTGTCTTGCCCAAGGACACAACAGCAGCATTCTCTGTCAGGAGCCGGGATCAAACCCACAACCTTTTGATAACTGGAGAACCCGCTCTACCTCCTGAGCTACTGCTGCAGAGCTAACAGTTTCAAATTTCTGTCCCTCTGATAGTAACTGAGCCTAGGATAAAAGCCATGTTGGGAAGAAAGTGGCAACGCTAATTCATCACTCCATCACTATCTACACTATCCACGTCCCTACCATCACTGATGAACAAGACAAAGACACGTCAGCTCCAACCAACTGGTTAAATCCAGAAACAAAATGACAACTGCACAAAACTAAAACCACCTTGTTGCAAATGCAGGGAAAAAACACAGCAGAAATCAAAGCTTTAAGAACATCAAATTATATCTAATTTGCTTTATTCTCACCCTCTTTAAAAACTGGTTTGCTTTTGAAATCTTGTGTATTGAATATGGATCTCATTAACTATCACACTGTACTCTACAAAGCTAGCCATAAAATGCTACCAGAAAAAAATCTCAGATCATGACTGCTGTTCTGTTTGCCATGGTTTCATTATTAAAATAAGAGGTTGCAGAAATAGGAATTTTATAAGTTATACTTCACAGTAACAGTGTTACAACCCGGCAATGATAGGTGAAGGTGGGTGTACCAAAATAAAGCAGGAGCGAGAAATAGACAACAGTGTATTTGCTAAAGTTTAATTAGAAGGAGAAGAAGAAACTATCTTTTATACAGCGCCTCTCAAAATAAAAAAACACGAGGTGCTTCACAATAACAAAGAATTAAAAATAAAAAAGCAAATAAATTAAAAAATGATTCAAAATATAAAAAATGGCAAAAGTAAAAATTGTGATTAAACATTGTGAGGAAAGGGAAAAAGAAAATTAATAAAAAGATCAGTTAAGCAGAAGAAACAGAGAGCATAAACGTTGGACGGTCTCTGTTTTTAACTTAAAAATCTGCAGTGAACTCAGAAATCTCTGGGAGAAAGCAAAAAACAAAAAGACCACTCTAAAACCCTACAACGGGTTCTGACCTTTAATGGTAAAAAGGCAAATATAATCACTCTTAATCAAATTAATATAGGAGAATTCAAAGTACTACTAAATATAACTGGAAAACTTGTCTTTAGGGCTTAATCACTATCAAAGTCTCTTAAAGTTAGCAGCAATTCAAATATTGTCAGTTCTGAAGCTGGCAATATGACACAAACTGAGACTTCCACATTAAAAGGGAGTTTTTTAAAACAACTAGTCGGCTAACAACTGAGATCTGGGGATCTCAGAGCTCCACTGAGTCCCACGCGTGTCTGGTTCTCTGAGCTTATTGAAGACTCTTCTGGAGATCACTAGTTGGGATCAGTTGTGCAAGTTGCAGAGGGAGGGAGGCGGGGTAAAGCTTAGGTGTTTTGCAGTGCTGTCCATGGTGCTGGAGCAGGGTGAGCAGTAGGAGTGCTGTCCATGGTTCTGGAGCAGGGTGAGCAGGAGGAGCGCTGTCCACTGTGCTGGAGCAGGGTTAGCAGGAGGAGCGATGTCCATGGTTCTGGAGCAGGGTGAGCAGGAGGAGCAATGTCCATGGTTCTGCAGCAGGGTGAGCAGGAGGAGCGCTGTCCACTGTGCTGGAGCAGGGTTAGCAGGAGGAGCGATGTCCATGGTTCTGGAGCAGGGTTAGCAGGAGGAGCGATGTCCATGGTTCTGGAGCAGGGTGAGCAGGAGGAGCAATGTCCATGGTTCTGCAGCAGGGTGAGCAGGAGGAGCGATGTCCATGGTTCTGGAGCAGGGTGAGCAGGAGGAGCGATGTCCATGGTTCTGGAGCAGGGTGAGCAGGAGGAGCGATGTCCATGGTGCTGTTCATGGTGTTCTGGCTGGAACCTTAACACCTGTGTTTGAGTTTTAAATGTTCATGTATTTTTTAAGATTGTTAAAAAGACAAAAAATACAAATAAAAAAGCTGTATGAGATTTTAGGTTCTAGAATAATGGTATGTGTAAACACAAGTTTTCTTTTAGTAACTATGGCTTCTCATGTTTAATAAATTCTCAGACTTCCCCTACTAACCCGGTTCTTTGTGTGGTGCACATAAACCAACTGAGTGATTTCTCATTGAAGAAACGGCATAAATAAACTTTAATTATCTGCTTAACTTAACTAAGCAATTTTACCTCAAACGAGTCCATCTCCCTTTTGTGCTCAGTCTGTCTCGAGGAGTCATCTTAAAGAAAACATGAAGCGCTTGTTTCCCAGCAATAAAAAAAGGGGCCGAGCGGGATTTGACAGAGCCAGTGGCAATTCAAAATATTTATTACAAGAAGTCAACAGCAATGTTTGTCTTAGTGTCTGTAATCCATTTGATGAATTGCGTTGAATAGAAAGAAGGTCTAGAGATAATTGGTATGCTCAGAGCCGCCCGTTAGGCCTTGTAGTGCTAACCACGGTACAAAGATGGCAGATAAGTAATGGTGTTAGGCAGACGACCATGCAGCTTGAATATTAATGTCAAGCTCTGGTCAATATTTGATGGATTGAAGAGAATTGGAAAGACTAAAATATTAGACAACATTAAGATATAAATAGCACAGAATTCAGAT
This sequence comes from Aphyosemion australe, assembly GCA_006937985.1. NCBI lineage: Eukaryota > Metazoa > Chordata > Actinopteri > Cyprinodontiformes > Nothobranchiidae > Aphyosemion > Aphyosemion australe. Next base: position 620,065 of record SSNS01000025.1, read on the forward strand.
AAAGACCCTCGAAAGTCAAGTTGATCTTTTTCAAGCTGAAAGTTGTAATTTTTGTCTTCTGCTAAACTGTCAGTTGAAGTGTGTGTGTGTGTGTGTGTGTGTGTGTGTGTGTAAAAGGTTTCATTTTCACAACATCCCTCAAGTTGCGTCAGCAGGGCAGAACTAAACTGCTGTAAGCTTCAGTAGCCGCTCTGCCAATTGAATTAAAAGTGGAATTAAGGTGAATTAGGGGTGTTAAACCTGGATTATTGTCACAAAATTGGTGTGCTTATTTGAATGCCAGCTGAATTAAATCTGGAGGCAGCTTTATTTTTTCTTTTTCCTAACAGGATAGAGGCAGGAAACAGCTGGACTTGTTCTTTTTGAACTTGTGTGATAAACTTTGAAATTAACAAACTGGAGATAGGAAAACTTTAGAAAACAAGTGGTATGAAAACTGGTAATTGTATGATGCCAAAAGTATCATGTCTGACATGCCAACTTCAAAATTTATAAGACCTCTATCGTTTTAATAGGATTAGCACTTTCTTCAAAAATTTGCTTCAAATACAACACTGTCTTCTGCCCTCTGGTGGAGAATCTAAGCACTGCAGATGGCAAACGTACTGTACAGAAGCATATTGCATTCACTCAAAATATATTTAAAAAGTTCAGTTTATTTGAATAGATGTGATAAACTGTAGAGGCCGTAAAAAAACAACTGTTCCATGCCATGAGCATCGCTCAACCACTCGCGTGTGCAGGCATCAATAAATCAACATGGGAAAAGTATGTGAATAATTGTTTTCTTTTTATAGTAGAGCTACATCTAGCTGTGAAGTTACAAGTGACCCTGTAGCCAATCAGGGGTTGACAGTGGCAATACCAACCCAGGTGAGCGTGCTAGGAACCACTACAAAGCAGGGAGTGAAAAGTAAAGGGACAATCCCAAACTGTGCTGCTGGAAAAGGCCTATAAGATAGCTGAGTGGAGCCAAGTAGAGTGATGAATTAGCTCTGCTTTCTGAGATTACACTAATTATCCCACACATCTTTTTTGGAGGTAAAAATTCTCGTTGAATGAAATACGCTTCATTCTCATTAGAACAAAACAAGAAGTGTATTATTGATGTAATAACATTAGCCAACCAATAGTTACATTTGTGAAAGCACTAGTTCCATTTTATGTCTGTTTTATTTCTTTCATGTCTGGCATCAAAGATGTAACAAAAAATTATGAATTGCTTTTTTAAAACACGTGTTTTTGTAAATTAAAGAAAAAAAACCCTCCAAGCTGTAATGCACAGCTTAAAAAAAATTCATAAATTTGTCCACGAATTGCCAAATCTTAATAAAATGAACATGAAAAAACTGTTAAAAATGCATTCCTACTTTTCTCAAGTATTTAGCAAAGAAAATCGTTCAGAATAAAAAAAATTTTTTAAGTTAAACGGCAAAATTCTGTGAGCAGAATAAAAACAAATTACAACAGAGGTCAGAATCATGATGCCACAGCATCTTCACAAACCAAACCAAAAAAATTCCAAATATAAAATACTTAGATTTAGAACTTTTATAACCAACTTTTTTTAATCAACATTAATGCTAAATTATTGAGATTCTAATGCAACAGTGTCAAGGCTGGATGACCAGAAATACACATAAAAAAATAATCCCACTCAGGCTGAACATTTTTTATTTGTGCCAGGAATTTTTTAAACCACTTAAAACACATTTAAAGGTTTGGATGTTGATGTCTTACTAAAAGCACACCTGGCAGATTGTGATTGTTTTTAGCACCCCCTAGTGTTCATTAGTGAAACTAAAAGTGAAACTTATCTCCTCGCTGTGCGTTCGTCTTTTACCACCTTAATCTAACTGCTGAAACGTCTCATCAGCCTTCATTAGTGTCTACAGGAGCGGTTCATCACTAAATCAAACAAATCAGCTGTGTTCATGATCTAAAACATGCAGGAAGCAGACTGCAGCGCCAGGCATGTTGGCTCCTTTTTACTAAGTCCAACAGACCAGACCGCCACTCTGAAGTTGCAAGTGTGGTATTCTGGCCCCAGAGGGGTGGTGGGGGTCTGAGTGACATTTTATTAATGCTGTAAAGGGTCATTTTAGCACATAGTGGCTCAAGAAAATGATTTAAAAATATGAAAAAGTTTGCTAAAAACACAGTATGCGAATGACATTTTAAAATGCCACTATGAATAACTGTTTTGGGCATCTCTTTTGTAAAATGGAGTTTACTCACAGCTTCAGGGCTATGACTGGTCCTCTGATTAGAACAGAATAGAAAATCCCTTTATTGTCCTGCAGAAGGGGACATTTTGGATTTATCTAATAATTCCACCAGTTTTGCATGAACGTGCACACATCCAGAGCCAGAAATCTTGGATTTAGTTACTGAGATGAAGTTTTTTTTTATTCCATTACTGTGAGGTAGAAAGCATCACATTTATAACTACTGAAGTAATTGCCCTCAATTCTTACAAAACATCGCAGAGTTCTGTGAGCAGACAGAAGCTCATACTTAACGTTTTAGCGTGTCTTCAAGTTTATTCTTCAGAAAAGGGAAGCAGTCTCTGTCATCATATTCTCTCTCTCTCACACACACACACACACCTACTGACCACTTTGCACAGTACGACAGAGTTGTCACATTGCCCGCGGCACAGCAGATGCCACTTCATATGGACAAAGCCAGGGAGAGGACACGGCTTAGATCTCATTAGCAAATTACATCAGTTCATCAGTATCCAAACCGTGCAGCAGCCCTGGGCGTTTCCTCCGAATACCCACCAACAGCTTTCATGCTCGTTTAAGACCAGGACACTTTTTGTCCTGAAAAACTAAATAAAAGGACATTAAATTAAATCTTAGTGACAATATCTGCCCGATTGCAGATGTCTTGAGATAGCAGACCTCTCCTTTTCTCAGCATGGCTCTTGTTCTTTCTCTCTCTGTGCATGTCTCTCCAGCTGACTACATACTGAATTGCAATTCAACACGTTGCAAACAGCAAAAAAAACAGAAGTTTCCAGTCTTCTCCATTTATTCTTGGTTCTGTGCCGAATGCACTGATCTGCAGCACATATGCTCAGAAAAAACGATGCTATCTTTAGAGCGTGTGGACGACTCTGAGCTGGGTTTATTTACTCCTCAGTAGATGCTCACACATACCTGCTTGTGTGTGTTTTTATGACTTTATAAAGGAAGGGTAAATAATAAAAATAAATGAATACATGAAAAAATATATACCAACTTAGCCTGGTTTAGGATCCATTACTTTTATTTTACAAATGCATTCATAATAAAGAGTTTCATCTATGGCAAGTGCTTTTGTAAAATAATAACAATAATAATAAAAATAATAATAATAAAAATAATAATAATAATTTAACCAAAAGTGCTCTTGTGGCTTCTTTCCAAAATTGAAGAAGAAAAAACAAAGAAAAAAACACAAATGACAAATAATCCCCTTAGGCTTAGCATAAATAAACTCCCTGTCTGAAAGCATAAAAGACCAAATTAAAATGCAGAACATGCCCTGAGCTTAAAGCTATGCTCCTTTATATTTACAGTCTGAAAAAGCAAACACTCAAATCAATAAGTAAAATGAAAATCCACTGTTGTCAAAGAAAATTAAGAGTCTTTCACAGAAAAAATTGACTAATCATAAAGGCCTGTACAATAGCCTGCATGAATCAATGCACTTGCATGCTCACCACTTATATCTGCACATTTATGTAAACAGTGATCCACATAATTGAGAGCTCTTCACACGTCATCTACTATTTAAAGCAGTTTGGTTGATTTTTGATGAATTTTCTTAGCTAATAATTCCATAAATCATTAAAAGCTCCTAAAACAGGCTCACAACAGGACGCAAAACTAGGAAAAAGACACAACTTTGGTTCATTCTTTCACTTATTTTCATTGTTTCCACAAATTTTCCTTCAGCTCATGAATCGATAAGAAGAAAGGCTCACCCCGAGAGCCATGAAAGTTGTTTCCATAGTAACGTCTCGACATGTCATTTGTCGGTGTCACAAGGTCATCAGCAGCTGGTGAATGCTGAGCCGCTGAATGGAAAACGGGACGTCTAAATGAGTGAGGGCTACGACGTGTGGGCGTGCAGCTGTAACTCTTGATTTTCAAGTGCACTGCAAGTTTTCTGTTTAGAATTTTTACCCTTTTTTTTCTTCTTTGCATCACCTTCAATTTCACAGCAGCCCTCTCATTTGAAATTCTAGCTCAGGGGGTTTTGTGAGCGGAGAAACCATAATAGCGTTCTCTCCCCACATATTCCTAAATGACTCTGATCCATACGAGATGTTTATCTTCAGTGTCCAATCACAGCCGAACATCGATTCCTCCTCCACATCAATGTAGCCGCGGCAGCGCAAATTGCCTTTACCTTTCATGAGTCTGCCAGGAAAATCTAACCTGTCTCATCCTGTCAAGAATGTCTCTAAGAGAAGCCGTCCTCATCTGTGACTGAGACAAGCATCTGTGGCAGTCTTCATCACACAATACAACCCAAAGAGGCTGCTGAAAGGGAAGCTCTTTAAAGGTGATTTTTATCCGTCACGACACGAGCGAGCTACACTCCAAAAGTAAGAATTCAAACACCCATAATGTTGGAAATTACTCCTCAAGGTTTTCTTGAATGTAAAGCGGTAAAGGACGCATTTGGTTATCACATTTAAAAAAAAATTCACATTTAAAGTCAGGACATAACGCACCTAAAATGCACCTTATTTACACAAAAACAAAGAATATGTATTGAGGAATAAATGTGAGTTGATTCATCTTTAAAATTGGAATATTGCCTGAAGCCTTTTATTGCCTGAGCTCCTTATCAGTGGTGCCCCCAAGGGGTGGCCAGGGGGGGCCACCCCAGGGAAGACCAGTGTCAATAAATCATAATGTTCACTCAAACCATAAATGCTTCTTATTTAATCAAGACATAAAAGTAAACCCAATAAAAAAATTATACAATTAATGAGTAAAGAAATAATCAGAATTTAAAAAATGTATATATATTTCTGCAGCTCACCATTTAAAAAAAGTTTATATCTCCATAGTTTTTTGTGAAGACAGCAACAGGTGAATAAAACAAAAAAATTTAATTCTAAAATCATTTTTTAAATAACATTTCAAATAACTGAAATGTATTTTTCTGAAATCTTTGTATTTTTCAAGTGTTTTGGGTGCATATTGTTTTATAATAAAAAAAACAATAAAGGAGCAATGCAATGCCACAGGTTAAACTCTCCCAGAGTTACCACAAAGATCAATTTGGTGTGCCCCCGTCTGGCCACCCTTTTTAAAAATTTCTGGGGGCACCCCTGCTCCTTGTATCCACTTTTATACATTTAGTTTACATTTATTGTCTCTCAGTCACATCACAGAGCAGCATGCTGAAAGAAAATGTAAAACAAAGAAAAGGTCAGGGCATATTTCTGTTTTCTTTTTTATGGTTATTCACAATATGACAACTAAAAAAATACAAGAAAAAAACCGTTTTAATTGCTCAAAACAAAGAATTATGTGCCGACGCCAGCACCGTTGGCAGTTCCGACAGCTGTTTTCCTTTCTGCTTGGAATACAAGCGGTATACTTGACATAATGAGCAAGTCACAAAACATGTCACTTTGCATTCAAGAACTGTTGCCATTGCAAGTGTGAGCTAATTGAACTATTTGACAGTTGAATAGCAGGATGCAGATTTTATTTTTAATAGTTTGATCCAAAGCCAGACATGTTCTAAATGATAAAAAAAACAATTAATGCTTCTGATGTTCTGCTTTGTTCTACATGCAAAGGTTTGTATGGATTAGGAAAAAAGATTAAGGGGTAGAAAGAAAGAAGAGAAAGAGGAAATGCAGCTATTGCATTTCAATGAGACATCTGCACTTGTAGGGCAGATTTGAACACAACATACAAAATTACATGTAAGAAAACATGGATCAATTTTGCAGAAAGAGCACACAGATGGTGTTTTTGTGAACGGAACTCATTAAAACAAATCATCCTTTCAATCCTACAACCCCTCACCATGACATTTCTTTACTCTATACAAGTACCTGTATAGACATCCAGCAGGGAGGAAATTTGAAAAAAGCACAATCAACAGTGATATGATGCAAGTACGGGACAGGAAATGCTGCCAGAATATAATTCAAACAGTCACTAGTGTGGATTTAATTATAATTGTTATGAAACAAATCATCAAGGTTATACAAGAAATTGGAGACCTAAAACTGAAGTGGCCACATGTTCTACAAAAACATAAATTATACATTATTTCCATTTCGATAGAAATTCTTGTCATGCCTCATAGCTGCAGGTCATTTAGGGGAATTTTAGGGGGTTCTAATTGATTTTAACCTTAAGCACCAGCTGTTCCTGCATAACGCCTAAGGTTACGGTGTAAGAAATTAAAAGTCTACCGTTGCTTGAAGAAATATGTATTTCCCACCTTTCATGTCAGTTTTAGTTCATGGTTTATTAGCTAAGGTCTATTAGATGTTAGTTGTGATGGGCATCTTAGGAGTGATGGTGGTTCAGGGATCAGGAGTTCATCCTATAATTGGTGGGTTGCTGGTTCAAACCCAGGCAACATCAGTCATTGTGTCTTTGTTTTTATGTTTTGTTTTTATTTCTTTTATTATGAGGCTTTTATCATAACTTATTTTCAGCATTATAGCAAATTGCTGTTGTTTTTATTGTTTTTAATTTGGTTTGTTAAGCACTTTGGTCAGCTTTATGTTGTTTGTTAAGCGCTTTATAAATAAAGTTGACTTGACTTGACTTTGGGCAAAACACTTCACCTTTTTGCCTGCTGGTGGTGGTGGAAGGGACCAGTGGAGCCTGGCAGCTTCTCCTCTGTCAGTGCACCCCAGGGCAGCTGTGGCTATGATGTTGCTCACCACCACCAGCGTGGGAATGTGTGTGTGCATGTGGTAATGACTGCTGTAAAGGTAGTAGAACTCTAGAGGGCACGACATTAAATACAGGCCATTTATCTTCGTTTTTTTTACCATCTACCATGGGTGGGGAACCGTGATCCTTAAGGGCTGGTATCGAGCATGTTTTAGTTGCTTCCCCGCTACAGCACTCCGGATTCAGTGGTTGAATCAGCTATTCAGCAGCTCATCAAGCTCTACAGAAGCATGTTAATCAGTTGCTGATTAAAACAGGTGACCTGAAGCAGGGTAACAACTAAAACATGCAGGATAGCAGCCCTCGAGGACCAGAATGCCTGACCAACTGCAGCAACCCCAGATCATAGCACTGCCCCCACAGGCTTGTGCAGTAGGCACTAGGCAAGATGGGTGCATCACTTCATCTGCCTCTCTTCTTACCCTGATGCGCCCATCACTCTGGAACAGGGCCCATCTGGACTCAGACCAGTTTTTAATAATGCGTTGGACAGTTCTGAACCCAGCTTTAGTCGTTTCTGCAATCTCCTTAGATGTTTTCTCTGCTTGATGCATGCCAATGATGTGACCCTTCTCACACAGACTAACATCTTTTCCACGACCACCAGATGTGTCTTTCCACATGGTTGTTGAAGAAATGAGAAGCAACTCATTGCACCAGTTGGGGTTAAATAACTTGTTGTCAGCTGAAAGATAATCGCCCATGCAGTAACTATCCAATAGGAGGCTCGTACCTATTTGCTTAGTTAAATCCAGGTGGCTACATTTTATTTGGCCGGGCAGTGTAGCTTAAGTCTGCAAAGCTTCCACCTTAATCACTATAAACCGATTGTTGCAAAAACTGGCATATGAACAAGGGGAAAGTAGCAGATGCAAAAAAGTTCAGTTAGGTTCAGATGTGTTCCATATGATTACAGTGCTTCATGCTCAATTCCAGTCTGGTCTTTTTGTTGCATGTTATTGCATTACGTTTGCCTTTATGTTTTCTGAACCTTTGAATTACTGAAAGCTGTAGAGTTGTGAAATGTAGGAGTTATAAGAGGAATTACAAAACACTCTTTTCTTTGTTTAGAACACCTTATTGTTTTATCTGAAGGTTCCTCTGGAAAGATTTGAAATTAAACCATCTCCCAAGTGGGACGTCAGTTACATGCTAACTGTTTAAAATTGATTATGCAGTGTTTTACCAGGCTTAATTTAGCCTCTACAATGGCCAGTTTACATGGCCGCCTAAATGGTGTCAGAACCCATGGAGCATCAAACCAGAACACAATTAGTCATTTAGATTGAAAATACAGTGTTGTCAATTGTTGTCATCCAAATTCCCCTCTTCATCAGTCAAGCTTCCTGCTGCTGGTTTAATCAATCTCCAGTGAATAGTTTGCATGTTAATAATTTAATAGAAAATCTTACCTTGAAGACTTCAATAGCATTGCACTGTTTATTGGTAGAAACATACCAGTAATGGATAACATTCTTATAACTTAGTCTACTTTTATATTATACAGTCAAACCTGCAGGGAACCATAACCAGTCCACAACTGGCTGAACTTGGAGTTGTTACAGTAAGCCATAAGACTGATTAGATCCTGAGCAGCCTGATGTGACTGGTTAACAAATGGGAGAGAGCCTAGAGTTTCTCTCCTGCATTTCTGAGTCCAGATTTTTAGGACATTGTGTCCAGATGGAAGTAGATAAAACCTGGCACTAGTGAAGTTCTGAGCCTAAGAGATCTGGCATGAATTACATGATTCCATACTGCTGGTGGTAACCAAATACTCAAACACAAAGTAGTCTGAGGGTTCATTAAGAATGCACACAAAAATGGTCTTTTCATGAACAATATAATGCAAACAAAAGTGACTCGCTACAAGGTCTGTTTAAAATCAGAGTCGCAAAGCAGAGAAAGTTAATGACACGACTGAGAAAATAGGTGTGTAATGGATATGCGATGAGACCATAAAGCGGCAGCAGGGAAGTATACTGGAACACACTAGTGCACGTTAAACATTCACCAACCAACTGGTTTTAGAAGTTCTGCTTTAAATTAGAATAACGTAAAAGAAATATTTTCACAAATGAATTCAAGGTGCATTAATTTATTATTCCTGCTTTAAACCACAAATGACTGCCTTTAAAATTAATAACCTGTGACAGCCTGCTTGTTCAGTTTTTGTGTCTCAGGTCTGCTGTTGATGATTGGAGACACCTGGCCCAGGTGTCAATCCTCTCCTTTAAGAACTACACCTGTGCGAGACTTCAAAGTGCGAGAGGTCCCAGGTTCAAATCCCGGACGGGCCCCCACTTTGTCATGACTCTGCTCAAAGTCATGACAAAATAAAGGGGTGAGATGCCATAATTCAAAACAGTTAAATTAATATAACAATATAAAACAGAGGCAAATAAGTGTGAAGCCAAAGCTGCCACACCAATCAAATCACACAATAAATGCACATGGGGAAGAGAAGCTCTCTCGCCCAGAACTGCAGGTGAAGTGGAGCTCTTAAAAGAGATGGTCACCAGGCCCATCTCCAATCACCATCAGCAGATGGTCTGCTCCAAGTGCAACAACCATGTGGAAAGAAACATCTGGTGGTCGTGGAAAAGATGTTAGTCTGTTTGATAAGGGTCACATCATTGGCATGCATCAAGCAGAGAAAACATCTAAGGAGATTGCAGAAACGACTAAAATCGGGTTCAGAACTGTCCAACGCATTATTAAAAACTGGTGTGATGAGTCCAGATGGACCCTGTTCCAGAGTGATGGGTGCATCAGGGTAAGAAGAGAGGCAGATAAAGTGATGCACCCATCATGCCTAGTGCCTACTGTACAAGCCTGTGGGGGCAGTGCTATGATCTGGGGTTGCTGCAGTTGGTCAGGTCTAGGTTCAGCAACAGGATGTGCTCCAAGAATGAGGTCAGCTGACTACCTGAATCTACTGAATGACCAGGTTATTCCATCAATGGATGTGTTCTTCCCTGATGGCACAGCCATATTCCAAGGTATCAGTAACAACTGTGCAAAATACCAATAAAGCTTTATTTTCTTGTGCAAACCTACTTCCTGATGTAGTCAACACCATGTATTCAAAAAAATTCAATGAAGCCACCAAAAAGGAGTCAAACATTTGTTCAGTTTAATATGATATCTAAATGGGCATTAAACCAATGTGCATAATAACTTTATTAAACTTATATGAAAAATATTAACATTTATATGAAAAAAAGGAATACTGAATTCTCACATATGAAAAACCGGGACTTGAGAATTCAATTTCATTGAATCTGAATAATACAGCTTAGTGTCTTCAAACCTTTCCCTATATTTCTGTCATCTCCATCTCCATCATCTACCAAAATGCAATAAAAATGGTGCCAGAATGGATTTTTATCTGTAAAAACATATTTGATATTTTGATAATTCTCCACACAAACCACCACAAACAACCTTTTTTAATGTTCTCTTGGTTTACCATACATCATATGAAAGCACAGCATCTGTGGCATTAATGAACAGAATGAATAAATAATAAGACAGAGCGGCGGACTAATCAGGGGATGGACAGATTGTTCGTAGCATTCTGTTCCTCTACCGGTCAAGTCAATCAGCTTTATAACGGAAGTGAATGAAAAAGAACACACAAGCTCTCCGCTGCTGATCATTACCATGGCAACACTCAATGTCCTCTCTTGTTTTTCCTTTTTTGACTCTGGTGGGAAAGCAAAGGATTGGAAATCTGGGAAAAGACATGGAGGAAAATTCTACCTGGCCTGGAAGCAAAGGGGTTACTGCTGATGGCATTTGACCCAAGGTTGAAGAATGGTACAAAAATGATTTATAAAAACATAAGGTCATAAGAAATAATCATCCAACCTGAGCAGTGGAGAAAGCTGTAGGAGATGCACAGACCAACTGTCTGGTTCCTGCAATCTGTCTCATCAGTTTCATATATCTGCTACATCGGTACAGCTTGTACAGTAGCATAGCAATAGCAGCCAAACACACACAGTTTGATATCCTGTGACTCACTTTCTTGCATTCTATCCATATTCGTCACAGTGAGGATGCAAAAAACTTCAGATTTGTTCAGACGCTATATTTATTAATAAATCAAGTTTGTACAACTTTGGAAAGCTGAAGCCAAGTTGTTTGAATGACTTTGAATGAGTACATCCAACTCCACGACTCTCCGTTTGTTTACAGGATTTCTTGCCAATATGAACACCTGCTCAGCGGTCCCGGTGCTGGCATCCTCCCTGGGATTCTGAAGAGATACTGAACCTGTAAAAACCTTTAACCCAGGACGAGTTCAACACAAGGCTCCTGATGAAATTGGACGTAAAAAAGACAAGTGTGCCATAAGTAAACCATCTCTTACAGCGGAGATTGACGACTAGCAGTGCTCTGGCTATATGACCCACGAACGCATTCCATCCAGCCTGTAAAGTACTAAATTATTTACAAATTATGAACAATCCAATGCAGGAGTCTGTTGTAGTCCAATCCTTAAAGTTTATATTTTATATTTTATGAGAGAAAAGACAGATGGTTTGAAGAACAAGCCATCTTTGCCAAAAGAAAAAAAAACATAAACAAGACATTGTAAACTCTCAAGAACCTACGATGCAATCTAATCCCTAGAGTTTCAAGGCAATCCACACCTCCGAGAACATGAGCACATCTTGTATGTAGATCAGGACAACAAAGACTCTACAGAACTCCAGAAGGGAGGAAAGGGTTTGAGATTTTGCATTAATGAAGCGCTCCACTCAGAACTCCACACCTTTCTGTTTCAACTGAGAAAGATTCTTGAATGAGGATCAAAACGTCCAGTTTCTTTTTTCTGACGCCATTGGGGTTACCATGCTCTGGAGAACCTTGTCCAGCATATCCTAAAAGAGCTGATGACAGCAGTGTCTGGGTTTACTCAAGAGTTCTCACAGAATATGATGCTGAAAATGCTGGGGGAAAAAGACAGCAGTGGCACAACGTGTTGCTGAATGTATCATTTCTCTAACCCTGATTAGGAGAGAAGTGGCTCAGGTTGTCCAGTAATCAGAGGATGTGCTGGTTCAATTCCAGCCTGGCCTCTGCAGACTGCCCTCGGGCAGCTGTGGCTATAATGTTGTTTACCATCACCACCAGAGTGTGAATGAATAATGGATTTTCCGTAGAGTTCTGAATCCTTAAAATACATTGTATAAAATAGAAAATTATTATTATTATTATTATTATCAACAGCATGATTATTGCCTGTGCCCTGTGTAGCGAGAGTTCAACAGCTGAATTAGCGTGCCGCTGTAAGACAATAACAGTAATGCTGCAACAGTAGGTGCTGAGTTAATAAGTTGAAATGAGTCAGCCTGAAGCTAACAAATTAGCATCAATGAGCTGAGCAGTGATTAGCGGCGTTATCATCCACTGTTGTAAAGTCAATTTTCTATTAGGTTGATTAGCATTTGGAGCAGAATTGCACTGCAGATGGGTTGGCTGTTAAAATAATTGTTTCCATGCTTCGGTCTAATGTTGCTACCCTTAAGTGAAATTCTGCACAAAAAGCAGCTTTTGGTAATTCCCTCAGACACTATTGTTATCACACTCCATTTTCAATTTGTTTTTTCATCATCTGATTTACCGTTCATTATTTTTATTCAAATTTAAACCCTAAATCAACCTATAACAGGGATTGATTATTAACCAGAAGGATCATGGTTACCAAAAGTGTTACTAATCAAAAGGCTGGCCTCTAAACTGCTTCAAACACCTTCTGATCTTTGAGCACATTTATAATAACGTTTGATATAAAATGTTTTTTTAATCTCACAAAAGAAAGCATGAAATTGCAGCAATTATTAAGAAGCTTATATGAACACTGTCCTTGAAGGTTTGATCAAAAAGAAGAAACAGCTTTTAATGAAAACACCAGAACTACTCCCAGCGTGAGCTAAATCTACATTAATACAGTATCTATTATAAATAATAAGTTGTTAAACTGTAAATTATAGAATATGTGAATTCACAAATCTCAACAAAAATAATAATCAGATGAGTCTTTATGAAGGAGCTGCCATTAGTGTATCTCTACCAAACAGAACAGGACCTACAGGTTTGTTCCTGTTAATGGATGACTGATGAGAGCAGTAATCTAAGGACAAATTAGCCTTTTGAGAATAGAAGCAAAGAAATGTTGAGACAACTGACAGAGCAGGGAAGGAAAAAGACATCACCAGAGGGTGATATCCTGGTGTAATGCATTCCTCTTGCTTGTTATCACTTAATAGCCTTGCCTAGTGTTTATTCCGAAAATGCATTTCATTCATCTACTTAATGAACCCCCAAAACACTGCTGAAGTAACATATATGTTGTATTGATTAGTAATGCACAAGCACTAACAAACACAAAACCACATACCTTTAAGGGACAGACATAAAAGCATGTAATAAATGGAAATTTCTCTTTAAGGTGATGGCATTTTGCTGACTGAAGCATTGATCTCAGGTAAACACTATCTCATATATGTTAATACACAAGTGGTGGGAAATGATCACGTAAATGCCAGCAGTAACAAAGGTCGCTAAACAAAGATCAGACCAAAAAAAAGGAATTCAAAGTCATATTTTAAAGAGACTCTGTGTTGAGAGTCCATGACTTAAATGCTGCATTTCATGAAGTACAGACTTAAAGAGGACCTAGAATATAAAACAACATGCTCCTTGGTGTTGTTGATTAAAGACAGCTTGGGTGGTCAACAGTAGCATGCCAAAATGTCAAAGCTGTGTGCGACCTACTTTTTATGTAAATTAGAAAGTTGAAAAAGGCGAGAGAAAAACTTCTGATCTGAGAAAGCCTCCTCAAACCTGCATGTCTCCAGTGTCTGAGGCCTTCTGGGGAAACCAAGCAATCAGCAAGCAGCTCATTATCATATTCATGTCCTGGCTAAGTGGGAGGGGTAAACAGCTCTTTTCACAGCAAGGCTGGTTTAGGGGGTTTAGAATGGCCTGTATCAGGGTTCCTGGGACACATGAAAGCCTAAAGAACGTTTCTTATGATTTTTAGAGGCTCAAAGCTCTGCTATAGATTGTTGATTAACTGCATTCTAGATCCACTTTTTAAAAAAAGCTTCCAGTTTAAACAAGAAATTTAATTCCTGAAAGTGAATACTAGTATTGATCAAATTAACAGTAAAAAAAAAGAGGCTGTCAAACTTTATCAGTTTTAACTAAAAACATAAACTCAGGGTAGAAATCTTGGTGTCATAGTTGATTCAGACCTGAGCTTCACTGGTCACATTAAGGCCATATCTAGATCAGCGTTTTATCATCTTCATCAATTAGCAAGACTCAGAGGTCTCATGTCCAGACCAGACCTAGAGAAACTCATTCATGTGTTCATCTCCAGCAGGCTGGACTATTGCAACGGCCTTTTGGCTGGTCTTCCCAAAAAAGCTGTGAAACAACTGCAGCTTATTCAGAATGCTGCTGCTAGAGTCTTAACAAAAATGGCCTGTATTTGATATAGCGCCTTCCAGAGTCCTAGAACAGTGTTTCCAAACCCTGGTCTTCAGGGCACACTGTCCTGCAAGTTTTCCATGTCTCTGCTTCAGCACACCTGATTTAGATTGCCTCCTCAGGAGGAGATCACATGCTGCAGATGCCCGTTAATCACTCATTCATTTAAGTCAGGTGTGTGGCAGCAGAAAAACACTGGTGTTTGAAAGGGCAACTTGGAAAACATGCAGGACAGTGTACCCTGAGGACCAGGGTTGGGGAAACACTGTCCTAGAACCCCCCAAGGTGATTTACAACACAATCAGTCATTCACCTATTCACGCACACATTCACACCCTGGTGATGAGCTACATCGTAGCTACAGCTGCCATGGGGCACACTGACGGACGCGAGGCTGATGTACACTGGCGCCACCGATCCCTCCGACCACCACCACCAGGCAAGGTGGGATAAGTGTCTTGCCCAAGGACACAACGACAGTGACAGACTGTAGCAGGAATGCATCTTACTTTTGATCATTTACAGTTTAGTGTCCATGGAAAACCAAAGTTCAGAACATTAACATGTTAACACAAATTTCACAAGATGAACACAAACCAAACTCAACCCAAAGCAATTCTTCCACCAAGCATCCGTTGGTATAGGGGTAAGCTATCATACATCATTCACAACAACACAGGTAAGTTTTTTTTTCTTGCCCAAGAAAAAATACATATGATGGTAAGCTAATTCTCTGGCCGTGCAGCAGATTGTGCTGATGTGAATCATGCTGTGTGGAGCTTTTAAAGTTGTGAAGACCAACATGGCTGGTGGGGAAAGATGCATTGTGGTTTGAGATATTTTGGCCGTTGCAAACTGCAACACCCATTACCTGGTTATGGGATGGGTCGACTTTCTCTCCACACAAACAGAAAAAATGGTCGCTGAAATAAACGTCTCCCAAAACATTTTGTGAACAATCTACCCCAGCGACTTTTATGAACCAAGAGAAGGAGTGTTCTGTAAGTTTCGTCAGCACAGGATTCACTGACTGTAAGAAAACGTGGCTGCTTACAGTCAGACCCATCAAAGAAGGAACAGAAGCAAGCTAGCGGTAGCCAGGAACGCTACAAACTCAGGAAAAACTTAAAAAAGCTCTCAATGTTCTGCATAACCACAGCTGTTAGTATACCTCTTTGTACAACTAGAATAAACTTTCTGCATGTTCAGACACACTAAGCGCATATCAGCAACACTTTTCACTATAGACATGCATTTTTGATTGTCTATTTCCACAAGCATAACATAGTAAAAGCACTTTCATTTTCAATATGAGAAACCATTTCCTTTTCCCAATGGTGAAAGCTCTAATAGTGTATCAAAGACCATGATTTATCTTGCTGACAGTGCATCTCTCACTCTAAAGAGTATACGGCATGCACTGATCCAGTCGAATCTGCTGAAAATAGGAGGCATCCCCTCTGGCCACTCTCTGCTTGACACCTCTCTAAATTTGAATTGCTGCAAGACTGTGCATGTAGTGCATATAAAACATTGCTTTAACACTCAAGAGACTGCATATATTCTCAGGTAATTGGGTAATGGAAGCCACATCTGAGCTAGAGAATGTAAGCTGTCAGCCTTGCCAGAAAGACTAGATTCTTTTGTATTCTTCTGGTGGAGAGGAGGAGAGGTGTGGTGCAGCTGGATGTCATCCAAGCAGTATAGAGCAGAGCATGCGTGTGTTTGCCAAGGGAAATTACTGTGTACCCATGGTCTGTGACAGTGCCACCAAAAACTGATCTTCAATCAGCCATCTCCTCCCATAAAAGATTATTGTAGGGAAATGTTCTGAAGGGCTTTAATTGCCAGGGTCTACAGCATGTCAGAGACCTTTAAGCAGTGTGTTGCATGAAGGTTACACCATAAATTCTGAAAAGATCATTTGCATGTGATTTATTTGACGTTTTAGGATTGTTTTCAGCTATAGTATTAGTAAGGAGTCATTCAACCGTATTTTTCTGCAGTTTGTTGTAAATAAATCTGTTTGAGTGTGGAAAACAGTCACGTTGAGACCAGATTTCCAACTTGAAAGCACATCTACAGATTTATATTAAGTATGCTGAACTTTTTAAGTTTCATTGTACTTGAGGGGAAAAATAAAGCTTGGAAAAGTCCATTTAACAATTTGTGGAAAGACTTCACAAGCTACTTACACAACAATAAAAGATTTTCTTTGTGCATCTCAGCCAGACATCACAAAGAACTCGAGACATCTTTAATAAAAAGAAGTATCCATTTGTTTGTTTGTGGCTCTGTCTAATGACAAAGGTCAAATCCTGCCTTCCGGTTCTTGAGCTTCCTTATTAAAAGGAGTGCACCTTGTGGATTACCCTTTATTTACTGTTAACGCTTTCTGACTTTGATTGTTAGTCTACCTTTTGTAGAGCGTAGTTTGAAAAAATATACCTTCAACAATGGATTTGATTTAAATTCTAGTTTTGAATTTCTTATAAAAGGGACATTTTAATGCCAGTAGGAACAGCGTGTTGCTGTTTACCATTGAGATTGTTTTAAAGGAGCCATTCAGCTCCTCTAAATCCGAGACCATGGTCTTGAGTCAGAAAAGGGTAGAATGCCTTCTCCAGGTCAGGGACGAGGTCCTGCCCCAAGTGGAGGAGTTTAAGTATCTTGGGGTCTTCTTCACAAGTGAGGGAAAGGTAGAATGAGAGCTCAATAGGCAGATAGGTGCTGCGTTTTCAGTGATGAGGGCATTGTACCAGTTTGTCATGGTAAGGTCGATTTACCGCAGGGGTGCCCAATCCCGGTCCTGGAGGGCCGGTATCCAGCAGGTTTTAGTTTTAACTCCGCTTCAACACCCCTGATTTCAATCAGCAGGTGATTAGCAGGCTTCTGCAGAGCTTGGCGAGCTGCTGCACAGGTGATTCAAGCATTGAATCAAGTGAGACACCACTAAAATGTGCTGGATACCGGCCCTCCCGGACCAGGATTGGGCACCCCTGATTTACCGGCTTATCTACGTTCCTGCCCTCACCTATGGTCACGAGCTTTAGGGAGTGAGTGAAAGAACGAGATCGCAGATACAAGCGGCCGAAATGAGTTTTCTCTGCAGGGTGTCTGGGCTCTCCCACTATGATGTGGCAGACCAGCAGGACCACTCACAACCTATAGCATCTCAAACGTGACCTTTTTTATTATTTTGTCAACAAATAATCTGATACTTAGCAGTTTAATAATTGTCTATATTGGACATTTACCCTCCATCGGCCAAACATTATTACCCCAGAGAAAATATCATCAGTAGCCAGAGACTGGATCAAATGGACTCTGAGTCCACTGCTCTTTTCTACTACACAAACGTTTGAGGTCCTCCTCCATAGCATGGAGGGTAGAATCTTTTTAGTCTGGAGGACACAGCATCTATTTTAAAAATAAAAAGCAAAACAACATCAAAGACAGATCTGTTTGAGTAGAAAACCGTTTCCCTCTTTGCCTCAGTCTATTTCAAATGAGACTTGGCCTAGAAAAGAAAGCTGTGATTGTGAATCATGTTCAGATGTAGCCTTTCCTTTTAATGGTGGACCTATAACATGCATTCCATCTATGGTACAGCAAATGTAGAACAAAGACAAGGACAGTGTGACGGAGCTCATGCAGAACATTCATGACTGTTAATGAGGATGCAATCTGAAGGCACAAAGATCACAAGCATCCAGATTTAATTTAAGTTTTGATTACAGATTACTTTGTGTACTCTGAATATTTTGATGATATGCATCAGACTCGTCATTCTCAAGGACACTTTACTTTTACATTGCCAATAATGAGATTGCTGAAACATTTGAGTTCTGAGAGAAACGTAAAAACTAGGAATGTCCGATATTATCGGTCTACAGGGCTGTACTGGCCGTCGGGCAAGGCGGGCCGACTGTAATTTATTAAATAATATTGAGCTGCTTATTTGTTAATTTTTATTCTGACCAGACCGGCCCATAATAACCTCAGCACGGCCCTGTCTACTTGTGTCGGGGGCCTATCAGATAACAGTTTGAGCACATGCGTTCCTGTATTGTTGTTACAAATACAGTTTAAACGCTGCATTTCTGTTACACCGGAACGTGGAAACTGCCTGATATTCATATCAGCCAACTCCATTTCTCCATCATGGTGCAGCAGCTCTCCATCAATCTGAAGCTAGTTTATTAATGTCATCCTTTCATTTTCTTCAGTTTTTGCATTTCTCATGTCAATAATGATAATGTTACATTTGCTGCCAGTAAAAATGAATCATAATTCATTAATTTTATTTTATTTTCAACAATTTACAAAAACAAAGCATGCTGGGAAATCTGTTCATCCAATCATTTTCATAGACGTCATCACCGACAAAACGTCTAGTTTAGCTAACTTTTAAGTGGGGAAAAGCTAATAAGCCTTTAGTTCAGCGCTAATGTTCGGAGTACTAGCAAGAAAAGAAAAGGCACAGGTGGCCGAATGCAATTTAGAACTTCCTTGGATTGTTGGTTTAAAACATTTGTGCGTTTAAATTCAGTTAGTGAGCTGGTAGTTCAGCCACGTGTCAGATTCATCCAAAAATTTCCCTGTGAGAACAGAACGGGGAGACTGGATTTCCCTCCATCACTTGCTGCGTAGAAGAAACGCAGAACCGACAGTGAGTACAGCCTCGCGAGCGTGTGTGTGTGTGAGTCAATCGCCTGCTGTGTTTTGCTTTTTGATCAGGACATTGTTTTATTTCTTTCCTCATGAAATTACAGCTGAAACTCAAAAATGAGAATCTGGTGCAAAAGTTGGTTAATGTCAGCGATCCAGAGGTGAAACTAATCTATGAGACAGACTCATTACATACAAAAGACATTTCAAGTCTTTATTTGTTATAACTGTGATGATTATGGCTTACAGCTGATGAAAACCCCATTAGAATATTACATGAAATCAATAAAACAAGGATTTTAAATAGAGAAATGTCTGAAAAAGTATATCCTACTCATATATGTACTCAGAACTTGGTTTGGGTCTTTTTGCTTTTACTGAAATAAATTAACTTTAGCGTGATATTAACATTTTTCGAGTTTCACCTGTAGATGGGATTCATGGTTCTTTTAAGGGATCTGGAGGATCTGTTCTTATCAAAGGCTCAGCTAAAAGACTGACTCATTTTTAAACGCTTTTACTAAAAAAATCTTGTACAGAGCAACTCATTATATTCAGTAAATATTGTATTTATTGTTGTAGTTTCTAAGCTTAAAATGTTATGAAATAATTATTAATTCCATCTGACGTGTGTGGAGGATATTTAAGTGATCAGCCAGTTAAAAAACATACAGGGTGGCACCATAACACTCTGCTTATCTGTGTGTGTGTGTGTGAGAGAGAGAGAGAGAGAGAGAGAGAGAGAGAGAGAGAGAGAGAGAGAGAGAGAGAGAGAGAGAGAGAGAGAGAGAGAGAGATCTTTAGGGCATCCATGGCTACTTAGTTTTCTGACTAATTTTATATTCTGCTTTAATGTTTTCTTTACTTCACTTAAAACGAGCAGCTAGATATCAGCAGTTGATGTTTTATTGCATTAAGCAGCAAAATAAGACCAGTTTTTGTACTGGAGCAGGGAAACAGCTAAAACATGATGGATATGGAATATCGAGGACCAGGGTTAGAGAGCTGGCGTAAAAAATAGGTGTCATTTTTTTTTTTTACTTCAAAAGCTGGTGGGCCGGTCTCGGCTCAAAATGCCCGGGCTGATTTTTTGTCCCAGTCCAGCCCCGTCGGTCTACCAATAATATCGGCATTAAAATTTTATATCGGTATCGGTTTTCAGTCTTTAAACCCTCCCATTGTCCACATTTTTGTAACGTATAGGACGCAGGGTACATGAGACAGCTAGACTGGTGCATGGCAATATACACTGCTCACAAAAATTAAAGGAACACTTTAAAGAAACACATCAGATCTCAATATGAAGTTGGATATCTATACAAATAACGACAGGGCAATGTCTTAGGAACAAAAGGATGCCAAGTCTTTTAATGGAAATAAAAGTTTTCAGCCTACAGAGGGCTCAATTGTGTAGACACCCTAAAATCAGAGTGAAATGAAGATGTGGCAGGCTAGTCCATTATTTCAAAAACTTAATTTCTGCAACTCAAAATGCTTTTCAGTATCTTGTGTGGCCCCCACGAGCTTGTGTGCATGCTTGACAACGTCGGGGCATGCTCCTAATGAGACAACGGATGGTGTCTTGTGGCATTTCTTCCCAGATCTGTGTGAGGGCATCCCTGAGCTCTTGTACAGTCTGAGGAGCAACCTGGCGCCCCGCCTAATGGACCGAAACATAATGTCCCACAGATGTTCTATTGGGTTTAAGTCAGGGGATCGTGAAGGCCATTCAATTGTTTCAATTCCTTCATCCTCCAGGTACTGCCTGCATACTCTTGCCACATGAGGCCGGGCATTGTCGTGCATTAGGAGAAAACCAGGACCTACTGCATCAGCGTAGGGTCTGACAAAGGGTTCAAGGATTTCATCTGGATACCTTATGGCAGTCAGAGCACCATTTCCTAGGCAGTAGAGGTCTGTGCGTCCCTCCATGGATATGCCTCCCCAGACCATCACTGACCCACCACCAAACCTGTCATGTTGAACGACGTTGCAGGCAGCATAACGTTCTCCTTGTCTTCTCCAGACTCTTTCACGTCTATCACAGGTGCTCAGGGTGAACCTGCTCTCGTCTGTAAAAAGTACAGGGCGCCAGTGGCGGACTTGCCAATTCTGGTGTTCTTGAGCAAATGCCAGTCGAGCTCTACGGTGCTGGGCAGTGAGCACAGGGCCCACTACAGGACGTCGGGCCCTCAGGCCATCTTCATGAAGTCTGTTCCTGATTGTTTGGGTAGAGACATTCACACCAGTGGCCCTCTGGAGGTCATTCTGTAGGGCACGAGCAGTGCTCAGCCTGTTCCGCCTTGCACAAAGGAGCAGGTATCGGTCCTGCTGATGGGTTGTGGACCTTCTACGGCCCTGTCCAGCTCTCCGAGAATAACCGCCAGTCTCCTGAAATCTCCTCCATGTTCTGGAGATTGTGCTGGGAGACACATTAAACCTTCTTGCTGCAGCACGTGTGGATGTGCCATCCTGGAGAAGTTGGACAACCTGTGCAACTTCTGTAGGGTTAAGGAATCGCCTCATACTGCCAGTAGAGATAATTACTCAAGCCAAAACTAGCACGAGTGGAAAACCAGCCAAAAAAGATCAAGAGGGAGAAACTTGAAATGACCTCCACATGTTAAACCAGTCCTGTTTTGAGGGTTTTGTAATTGTTGCCACTTTAGTGCACCTGTCGTTAAGTCCATGAACACCAATACAGCTGAAAGTGATTAACAATGCCCTCAGCTGCTTAATCAACCAGAAAATTATCAGACAGGTTTAATTTTAATTTCATTCATTTGTTTTGTATGGTTTGTAAACACTGTATGTTTTTTTTTTTTCTCATTTTGTTATTTTTTTATGAATGAAATAAATAAATAAAAAATTAATAAATAAAAAATAAATAAATAAAAAATAAATAAATAAATAAATAAATAAATAAAAAAAATTGATTTCATGCCAGGCCCAATAGAAAAAGTGTTCCTTTAATTTTTGTGAGCAGTGTATATACACACAGGCACATGGCGATATATTGAGGCTGGAAAAATTATTGAGTTCATTTTTATCTATCATACGATTAATTGACTTATTGATTATCATCCCAGTTCTAAGCTTTATAATTCTTCTATCACCAGAAAAAGAAAAAATACATTACTAATACACACATTTTAGCTTCACGATTAGGGAGAAAGAGATTCAGCTGCTGTTGGAGACAAAATAAGAATATAACAGACTTTATTGATCCCACAATTGGGAAAATCACTCGTTGTGGGATCAATAAAGTCTATTTTATTATTATTATTATATATGGCACTTTTCCTATTACTAACTTCAATTGAAGTAGTTGTCATTTTGCACAGAATGGTATCGGCTTATATTGATATCAGAAATTTAGAGTCAGACAATGTCGGTAGCCTATATCAGATATTGGTAAAAAGAAAAAGCCAGTATCAAAAAGAAAACACCCTCAAATTCATTTGTCTAAATTTCAAAGAGATGCATTTTGAAGTCTTTTGAGTTGTAACCTAACACCATTTCTTCTTAGATGCCACTTCAGCATTTTGTATTATGTTGTTCTCTCGAGCAGCAGTTGTAGAAAAGCCTTATAGTATAACTAGAGGTCACAATAACCTGCAAGATGATTTTGGGATTGACTTAGGAAGAAGGACGATCTTTGATGCAACATAAACCAGACAACTGAGACTTGAAGGTGACGTTTGTGAGAATAGGAGCAGTAACCAATTACATGGATGAATGCTAACCAGATGACACAATGAGCAGATTTTAAGTTGTTCTTCATCTACGCAGTCATTTAAATAAGATGTTTGATGTAAGTTGTTGGAGGTCTTTCTTTGGACATTAATCCTACTTTAATCACACAAGAAGGTTTAAGGACTGTTAGATAAGTTTAAATGTCAGTTTGAGATTCAAAAATTGGGTTTATTCATCTTTTGTGCTGTGACAAGTGAATTTCCCCACTGTGGGATCAATAAAGTCTATTCTATAAGGAGTTAATTTTAACTTCAGAGCTTGAACCTTTTTCTTAAGTTGAACCAGGATGACTCAAATTCCACACGAGTAAAGGTTGTGTGGGATTTGTTTTCCTGCACAGAACTTTCACTGTAAGTTAAAACCCCATCAAAGCCATCTCATTGCAGCGTTATTAGCATGGATATCAGATAATTATAGCTGAAACCACTAGCTCTGCAAATGAAGAGGACATCTAAAGACACATCTAATCAACATAGCTAAGGCCTAACTAAGGAGCCTTACAAGTTAATCTGCTTCATCTATAGATTACATTTTGTTGTAGCAGCTTTTTGAACTGCAAGACAAAAAGATTCTTAATATGCAGCACATGAGGTGGCTGCCACATTGTTGCACAATCCAGAGTTTAATTTGCAGGAACTTTTTTTTCCCAAGGCCAAATGCTTGGAATAGTGGGAGGCATTTGCAAAATCAGCTTTCAGATAATAAATCTGTAGACTAAAACTAAAAGCTTTATGTTCACTTTAAAGCTTTAAGTCAGACCAGGAGAAATATTGATGCAGCATAAAACTTATTGAACCTGGATAGCAGCACACTTAATAAACCACGGCTTTTATGACATTTGCTTCCTATTAGTATGAAGACAGACATAAAACCCACAGATTAGATCTGCTGCAGCGATGCCTGTCAGTCCTGACATTTTGCTCATTACTTCAAGTTTTATCTGTGCAAAAAAGTTGGAATAAAATAAAAAGCCATGCAAAAAAATAACAAAATAAAAGTCATTAGGTGTTTTGCAAAACATTTCAGAGTTTTGAATGGTTGGATAAAGACTCAAATTATTTCACATACTTAAAATAATCTAATTAAAAATCTGAATGGATTTCAGGGTCTTTTAATAAAAGAAAATCTAAATGTTTAATAGTAATATGCTGTGCTGTCACTGAGAGGAGAAAACGTTAAATTTTCCTTTTCAAGTTAAATACATTGTGAAAATGTATGATAGAGCATTGTGACCTTGTTTGTGTTCATTTGCCATATTTCTAAAGCTTTAAAGGTAATGCATTTGATGTTTCTGAATTTCAGGAAACAACCGCGCCTCCATGTTTTGAAAAATGCGCAACACTACCAGGTTTATTCTCCGATCAGAATCAAACAATTCTTCCCTGGAAAGTTAGACTGTAGTCGTAGATAACTTCTAGCAGTAATCTGAAATGCATTTCTCCAAATAGCATGTGGAACTTTAGCTTACCTGTCGAGCAGAAAACCGGCGACATTGGCGTCTGTGGGGAGCCCAACCTTCTCTTTCAGCGCACGCCATCGTTGAAAAGAGTCTCCTAAAAAAAACTCTGGTCTTATTTTTCACTTCAGAGGCCTTTCTCTTCTTATCAGAGACTTGGAAGACACTTTTTCTCTTGCGACTCTCAGCCATTTTCAAAAGAACCTGGTAAGAACAGAGAGGGAGAATGAATGGATGAAGGCGCTCTGCACAGAGTGTGCATGCACAGGAAGTGAAAACTAACCCAGGAGCGAGCACGTACGACGATCTTGTGTAAAAGCTTCACCAGAATGATTGACAGTTATACGGACCAATGGTTTAGATGATCCACCCGGAAGTAAAGAACATCCGCAATACCTTTGAGTATTAAAGGTACAACAAATGAGTTTAAAACATATTTTTTCATGCCTCTTAACAACATTCTAACATAGTAAAGCTATGAATATGTTGTGGAGTTAAAAAAAAAAAATGAATAAAGTGGTTCTCTTGCATTAATAACACTTTACGAACCAAAAGCAACTATTGAACCATTTGTCTCACCAAACTGCAGCACTTCCACACTTCCCTGGGTCCCCCACACAATACACACTCATGCATTTTGCAGCAGAACACCACTGGTGTGAGAGGTTCTCCGCTAAATAATATCAGAGAAGGAGAAACAGCCGGCTGCTACCACTTCAACTTTAGGACAAACTACCAGAGTCCCATTTGAAGTCACGGACAACAAAAGACATTTGGACCTAGACAACAGCAACTGGTGCACTATTGTTTCCTCCGGCATCGCGGGTCTCCGGTTCCGGCAGAAGCGTCTGTGGGAAGATACCCGGGGGGAGGGGTGAGTGTTCCGTGACCGTGTTTGCATTCAAAACCTAGCTTGTTTGCAGATTTGTTATAACAGCTTTAACAGGTCAGAGAGATAATCTGTCCTTCATCAAACTATATTTTTCTTGGCTTGCATCACCTTCCCCCCCAAAGTGGCATTTGAAAACAAAAAAATGGAATTGCATTGTGGGCAGTGTGGGTTTTAGTTAATTAAAATTTAAAAAGCTCCAGGCTTTGCATTAAATTAAAACAAAAAGCACCTCCAGGCGTTGCAAAATAATGAAGTCTAATCTGAAGGTTAAAACTTAAACTTATTCTTGTTTTACAGCAAAAATAATTAAAGCTCTAAAAAGGCTAAGGTTGTAAATAATGCAGGTTGTCTTGAGTGCTTACAGACTTCCACAATCTAGAAAATAATGCATTTTTGCTGGTAAATTTGACTAAATATACTTTTTTAAATATCAGCAGTTGATAGATTAAACAGATTAAACTGCACTTTGCATCTATGTGGCTGTGCTAAAGTTCATCTAGACTCAAAAGGTAAGAATTTGTCAAACGTACATCTAAAGCCCTTTTGTCTCAGTCACAGGGGAAAAGCCATCCATCACTATTAATGCAGCTCTTCTTTCCCCTTCTGCAGTCTTGAATATAAAAGAAACAATCCAAAGGTCTCAGACAACCAAACTACTGTCAATCCATAAATCCACATGAACAACAAGAACACGATCAAATACACACACCTAATCCCAGCATCATCTATGAGCTACTTTCAAAACTAAACACCTTGATCAGTTAGTTTGCAGATGATGCACCGCATTTCATTAACCAGAAAGGCCAGATGGAACGTTTACATCTTCAGATGATTCATCACAACACATGCTAAATAATTTATTTAATGAGAAAACACAAAAACAAGCATTCACATGAAGTTCATCAGTTCCTGTTTGATTAATGTGGCTTCATGAATAGTGAGACGTTTGCAACATGGCTTTGAAATTTCCCTCTGATATTTTCAGAGAGCTTTAGAAAGGTTGGGATGCTGTGTGAGATGTTGAAACGAATGCAATGACTTCCAAATGTTTTACACTCCTCTGATACTTGCCATTTTAAAGGTTTGAGAAACTCATTTAAGCAATACATCTGCAGTGGTCTCTGGTGGGAATGAATGCCTTGCAAGCTGTACTCAGGGCAAAAAAGGTGCAGAATTCCTTGGATCAGCACCGACAAATTTGCTGCTGCACAGAGTGATTTTGTGATATTTGGACATATTGCCACAGATTTGATAACAGCAACGCAACTCTACTCTCTTTTAATGTTTTATCTCCACAAATAACACAAGCCTGGAGGAGTTTCTCTGTGTGGTTGTGTTGCTAATGCTAACGGTTAGCTTCTACTAGTCGAGACGTTCTCTGCTGTTTCCTGGACTTCAACAACAGCCGTCCATGTTGTTGTGAAATCTGAAATCTCCCTGCCCTTATCCCCTTCAGAAACAGCTCATCAGTGACTCTTGTGTGTTTATTGTGCTTGATGCATTGTAAAGATATCTTTAATCAAGTTGATTATATATGAGGAGTAGAAATCAAATGTGATTGACAAAAAAAGAATGTGATTAAATCTCATTGCAGACGTGGTTCTGTTATAAAGTTCTTTTGGGTCAAAATAAATCACAGGTTCTGTGTCACTTAAAAAGAGGAACTACAATCTTACAGGAAGCCTGGCAGGGCTTAGCTGCAGAGACACTCACACACAGTCTTATGATTAGTTTGGGGTAAATAGTTCAAGAGGAGAGAAATGAAATGTTGATCATAACTAAGTTAAGTTGCGAATAAATTGGTTTGAATAAAGATGGTTGATGCTGATTTAAAAGTGTTGAGTTGGGATCATATGACCATGTTGGCTGAAAACGAGGATTTTGAGAGTGTTGCATGAAACGCCTGCAAGATGGCCTGATGAAACAGCTGAGTGCACAGGAAATGACGACTCACACACAGACTAATCTGGGTTCGTCCCCGCCTGTCAGAACACCAGTCAACAAGGGCTGAAGGTTGCAGGACGTTGGGCTTTGGGGGTGTGGTTATCTTACGGTGACACTGGATTGCTGTGCAGGCGCCAAGGGGAAAGTTCCACCACTAACGTGATTTGACCGGATCAGAAAACCACAGAGTGACTCAGCACTGCTTGATTCACTAAGTTGCGTCCGGGGCTCCGGGGAGCTCGTGTGGAGCAGAAGAGCATGACACACCCTTGGATGGGGGGAACCTCTTTCTTCGTTCACCAAAACAAACGGAAAATCAACATCTCAATAAGAGCAAAGTCATGGCCGTCAGCAGGCTAGGATGAGTCAGATCCTGAGAATATTTACCTGTACTAAACTTTATGCTTGGTGATGATGTGACACGATGCTCTGCCCTTGCTAAAAAGCTATGCTAAAATAAACTAGCAAAATCAAACAAAAGTTTGTGACTGGTTATTTTTTCACGAGTAAAACTAGACAAGGGGTTAAGTGTATTACATCTAACGTTGCTTTAATCGGTTGCTTTAATCCAACATCAGCCTTGGAGCTGTTTTTCCAAGTTCCTAAAAATTCCCAGACTGTAACAAGAGCCAGGATCAGGAGGGATCTGCTATAATGGATGCGGTCGTGAGGTTTCGGACTTTCTCGATTGCTACTGAGAGGCACTGAGCCCCGGAGGAAGAAGGCTGAGGCACCTGAGTCAGGCAGATTATTCTGGGTGAGTCCCTCCATACACATCAGCCTAATAACTTTCACTGGAATCCTGTCGCAAGCCTCTGTTCCCCCAGGCCAGCTGGAAGTTCTGACCTAAGAGACGGAGGGCTGAGGAGGAGCGATATCCATGACACCGTCGCAAGTCAAGATCAGTGAGTCCATGAATGTTAAGTGACAGTGTGACGTAGATCTGTCATCCTAGAGTTTCTAACCATCTATTTTCTATCAGAAGCTAATGGAGTAAGGTGTAGGAGACTATTTTCATGTTCAGCCTGCATGAAAAACTCAGTGACCAATTATAATCAGAAATAATCATAAAAATTCCTCTACAGAACTTTCGCAACATTTCAAGGCAAAACTTTGAGAAGATCTTGCAAAAAATAGTTCAGACTAACTGGTGTAAAATTGTAAAATACGACACAACGATAATGTAATGTAAAAATGTTCTACTGTCCAGTCCTCTTCCAAATCAAATGGAATAGTGGATAGAAATAACTCCACTATTTTACACAAGTCCAGTTAAACTAAAAATTCTTTGAAGGGTTTAAACGAATATTAAGAACATGCAGGAGGTCAGTGGAATAAAGAAAACTCGCAGGGATTAGTCCAAACCCTTAGAGACCCATTTAAGCTCGACTAATTCTTAACAATTGAACATTTATTGCTCTATAAATAAGTGCAGTGGATTTGTGAGACAACTTGGCAGATTGTTCTTTGGTTTCAGCTTCATTCACGTGCCTGATGAGACCATTAAGCATTTTTATTAAGACCAGCACTTGACAATCCTTCCAGATTCATGCTGCTTGATCGAAAACTAATTCATGACCACATGATCCTTTACCTGTTTTGCAAAGGTAGATTTCCAGAACTGGTACCAAGTTGATTTAAAGTAAAAACAGATTTGTTTTTCCACAGCCACAGAGGCAAACACCCAACGTTTCTCAGCATTGCTTTCCCTCCAAATTTAAAGCTCCCTCAAGAGACATAGTGAGGACTGCACTGCAGTGAGATGATTTATCTAAACAGATCAATGTTTGCCTCATTCATCCTGTAAACAAATGTTTTATTATCAGATGTCTAAAAGCTGCTGCAAAACTACCGTCTCTGCAAACTCCACCAACATTTCCAACTCAGTCTTTGAAAAATCTGATCACGACAAGTTTGCTTGAGCAGGATCTTTAACATCCAGCTGGTGATTAAAGCACACAGCAATGTTCAGCTAAACGTTTCAGTACAGGACATCTATGCATTTGAAGTAGAGTTATTTTATGCAGATAAACATTATTAGAGAAGTTACTAGTTGCACTACAATCAAGGGCAGCAATTGGTTAATGAAAATTACTAATGCCATTATATGTCCAGTAATGTGACTTCAGCCAAAATAACCCCCATATTTTGAAAGAAGGTCCATGCTTCACTTTATTTGCTTTTATAACAAAAAGCTGAGGTCAGGTACATTAGGTACAGTATTGTGTGCAGACTCCTGAAGAGTGTTCCACGTCGCAGACAGAATACTAGAAAAGATTTCTGAGAAATCTGGAATACTGTAGAGATGCCATTAGACTAAGCATTGTTTCTGCTATTGCACTGCAAGTCTGCTCTTGCATCATGCACAGCAAACAACAACTTTTTGCTTAGAATGACGAATGCTGCACGCTGTAAAGTGCAAACACAAGAGAGATGTTCTCATTTTCTTTGTCTCTACTCTCTACATGGTTAGAACTATCACACACATGCGCGCACACACACCTTTTACCCCAGTCTTAGTATTCATGAGCTTAAATCTCAGGTTGTGTATAATTTAAAGGTTATGCGTAAAATCGGCAATTGTATAATTAACTTCTTTAAGCCTCCTAATTTGTATTCTTAGGGTTTTATATGGAAATCAGGTTGTTCTCATTTAGTCTGTAATTTAAAACGAACACAATAGGCGCTTCAAGCAAATCATCAACATGGTGAAAGCTTCACAGGCCTGCGGTATTTACAGGTGCTGGAAAACTAATTGTGTAAAGGCAAACAAATAAATATGAAGTTGTCAATAATTAAAGAGAAAAGGGTCTTAAACATGCAATTTCCATAGGGGGAGGGGGGTTACAAAATGTCTTCTCATACAACGTGATGTCAGTGTTTATTTAAGTAACAGACAGATGAACTATGTTCAGTTCTTAACTTAAAATTAAAAAAGCAGGGGAAACTTTAGGATGAAGCTAGCCCGGGAAGCCATGCTATATATGTAAATATAAAGTCTGGCCACGCCCCATAGGCAGAACTTGGTCATTGGGCGAAATCTACGGTGATTTTTAAAACTGTCTCTGCATGTAACTGGACAGCCTTAGGACCAATCAGAGCAACATGACGTATTGAAAGCAACAAAAATCAGCCAACAGTCCTCCAAACATCATCGAAAAAGTAGAAGATGGACTTAAATCTGCTCATGTCTCAAATAAGAGCCCAAGTCTAAATCGTCCAAAGTTGATGCCAAAGTCGTTTCAAATAAGCATCGTTCCTGAACTGCCGCCATCTTTGTTGTTTTGTTGTCATAATGGTGCTAATGGTGCGTTCGATTTGTCCTCGGAAATCCCTACTTCCGAGTAAGAAAAATCAAATAAAACGCCCCGCAACGTTGGACCTCCCAGTTGGAAACTCGGAAGTTTTTCAGAACTCCGACCTCGAGATCCAAGATGGCAGCTCTCCGTATCAACAACAGTAAGTTTTGGTTGAAATGTGTTTATTTTACAAGACACACATATAAGAGTGCGTTTAAAATCAATGATACATGTAGCGCTTGCATCTCTAAGCTGAACAAACTAAAGCGTTATTTATTAATCGTCTGATCATTGAGAGCTACCAAAACGAGGGCACCGCCATATTGAAATTCCAACTTCTCCGACTACGGTAACCAGAACGCTATTAACTCAGGTGTCCGACTTCCGAGGTAAATCGAACGCAACATAAGCCCACCCAACATCTCTACAAACAGAGTGCTGTGATTGGCCGAGCCAATGGTAGACCTGCTGAGGCAGCAATGGAGCGTGGCTAGACCGACCTGCAGAGCTCAATCTTTAGCTTTGTCTAGATTTCTAGCCTAGGATGAAGCTTGCAGGCAAACACTCTTATTGAGTTATATGCTGAAAATTTGCCATATGAAAGAGAAGTCAAGCGGTCCTCTGAAAAGTCATCTTTGCCAAGACTGAACACAGGCAAAGTATCCAATCTGTTCTGAACGCAGAAAGTAAAGAATAAAATGTGGATTCAACACAATGTTTCCTTTAATTGACAGAAATCTGTCAGAAAGAAAAATTGGCAGCCCTAAATTCTTTGCTTCTCCTTCTGAAGAGCTACAGAATAAACACCTTCTGGGATTTTAAATCACAAAAGCAGACTCTTTCAAGTTCTTCTAACAGCCATCTGGAGACTATAACGTGTGAAAGTCTCCACTGAGGAAACGTGCACGTCTCATCATTTTGAGATTTGACATTCAAAATACTACCATAATTATTGCATCACAGGTAGATTAATAGCAATAGATGGGTTATAATTACTTACTAGTGCAAAGCACCCCAATGACACCTCACTGTCAGGGCAATGTTAAAACAACACTTTTAATTGTCCAAGTCGGCACATAAACCATCCATTTTGGACCTCTAAAGTTTGTCAAGCAACTACGTTCCCCGTCATGCACACAAGTATTTCGTTGTGGGTTGTGAAGCTGCTGCTCTCCTGAGAACTGAGCTCTCCATCTCAACCCTCCATTGTCTCACCGTTCCTTGTCCTCCCTCTCTCTCCCTCCCTTCACACATCATTATGTTAGAATTACTGCTCAGTGGTGCTCTGCTCCACATCTGTCCCTCTGCTTAAGTTCGGGTGGCCGACGACAGTTGTATTTCTTGTCCCTGCGGGTGTTGTCGAGTGGAAGCAAAGTGGTTTATGGCTTGCTAGTTACCGCCTCTGTCCCATCACTACTTCCCAAACTAAAACAATAGGGAAAAACACAATGCAAGCAGCGTTAACAAGCAAAACACTGAACCACTGCCTAATAAATAAATTGTTGCAGCTGATTATTGCAGACGAGTAATTAAAACAGGATGCTGTCATTTGAAGTTTATGGTTTCATTAAGAAAAAAACAAGAGAGGAGCCACAATGGGGCTGCACTCAACAAAAACAACTGTGTGACTATAACCAATGTCTGGTGTCTGATTAATTAACAGATAAACGTGCCTCATTAGACTGCAACACATATAGTTCTCTATGTTTTTCAGTCACATTTTCCAAC
The DNA here is from genome assembly GCA_006937985.1 of Aphyosemion australe. Classification (NCBI taxonomy): domain Eukaryota; kingdom Metazoa; phylum Chordata; class Actinopteri; order Cyprinodontiformes; family Nothobranchiidae; genus Aphyosemion; species Aphyosemion australe. Next base: position 652,255 of record SSNS01000025.1, read on the forward strand.
AACAGAACAGGAAGCACCTTTATTAAGCCGAGCACAGCTGTGCTGTGTTTATTAACCAAGTCCCTTTAGAAGTTCATTATTATGCTAATATGGTAAGTTCTGCCCTCTGAGGTCCTACTGCTATCAAAGTGGTGTGTTTAAAAAAAAAAACAACACAACTTCTTTAGAAATGACATGTAAATGTTATTTTGTTGTTAAACCGTTTAAAAATAACCTTTAGGTGATATGATTCTTTATAAGTACTACAATACTAAAATAACCCTTTGTGCATAAGTTTTAAAGTAGACCTAGAATGCAGTTAATCAACAATCTAAAACAGCTCTGAGCCTCTAAAAAGCAACAGAAATGTTCTTTTGGCTTTCATCTGTCCCAGGAGCCCTGATACAGGCCATTCTAAACCCCCTAAACCAGCCTGGCTGTGAAAAGAGCTGTTTGCCCCTCCCACTCGGCCAGGACATGAATATGATAATGAGCTGCTTGCTGATTGGTTGGTTTGAGGAGAAGCAGGTTTGAGGAGGAAGGGCTCCCCCTAGTGACGTGTTAAGGAAGGTTTTCTCAGAACAGAAGTTTTTCTCTCATCTTTTGAAACTTTCTAATTTAAATAAAAAGTAGGTCACACACAGTTTAGACTTTTTGACATGCTACTTTTGACCACCCAAGCTGTCTTTATTCAACAACAGACATGTTGGTTTACATTCTAGGTCCTCTTTAAATCACTGATCCCTGTATAGTTTTGAGTGAGAAATCGAAAATTTGTCATTATTGAAATTTTTGACTCTAACCGATATCATTTTTCCTATGTCAATAAATTTGGTAATAAAAAAAATTAAAAGATATGTGTAGGTTGGCGACTTTCATGCTCCTTTAAGAAGCTGTACCACCTCGAGTCACATGACACCGTGACTCAACGTAATACACGCGACAGCCCCATCTATTAGAAAACTTTTGGTTTTTGCGCATACATGTAGTTATCGTCCATTTATCGTTAGAGGTGAACTCCTCAATATACCATGATATTGATTTTAGGCCATATCGCCCAGCCCTATGTCCAGTCATGAGATTAATATTTTTTTAGATCAATTAATTATGACCTGTAATTAATCTATTTTTTTAATCACCTACTAATGGCTGATAAAAATTCCTCATTTTGATGTATTTTTATTTAAATTCATTACATTATTGTGGCAGACTAAAAGATTAATATACTGTATAACAAAAAGAAACTGGCTTTATTAAGTCATTTATTGTTTAACAGACTTCTAAACTTTCCTTTTACATCACCAAGGTGGAATAATACTGTGCTCTTTGGTCAGTCTTGAATAATCAAGTCCATATAGAATGCTCTAAGTTAACACATCAAGGAACACTTCTTTGAGCAATGCAAACAGTGATCACAGAACTTGTTACTGAAACATTTAACTAACATTAAAATAGACCTGTAAGTTACAGTGCTGTAAGTTAGCATATCAAAACTGAGTTTATCACAAAATATTACGCTTTTTCACAAAATCTGACATGTGGTATGGCATGATAGTTAAATATTAATATAATTACATAAAATAAATAAAAAATTAAAATAAAACATCCCAACAGGTAGGCTAGAAAAGTCCCAGTAAAATTATAGATTAAAAATTAGATTAACGCGATTAAAAAAAATAGTGCACTAAATGTGGCTGTAATTAATTAATCTCAATTAATGCGATAATTTGACACCCCTATACAAAACATGAACATGCTCACATCCAGATACATTGCAGCAGTACAAAGACTTTAAAAATACAGAGTGCCATTAAAAGTGGTGCTAGATTTCAAAACCACATTTATCTTGTTGAGTAGGCAGCTTGGTGTGTCTAATGTGGCCAAACACCAAAACGTCTGTGCCATCTCTGACCTGCTTCCGTATGTAAATTAGGAATGTTGAGAAACTGTTAGTTCTGAGAAAAGCCCGAGCTACTGCTAACGTCCTTGTTGGAGGAGAGGAACACGACAAAGAAGAATGATGGAACACCAACATTCCAGGACGTACTGGAATATCCAGACTGACTGAACGCCAGATAGATCCACACCTTGTGGTCCCGTCTGACAGTACCTAATAACCTGCTTCTTAACGTTGTTTTTTATGTTCTTCTTTTGAAGTGATTCCCTTAATAAAATGATTACCTAAAACTGGCCAACCATTTAGCTTTTTTGGTGCATTATTTTAAAGGGCATCTAATTAATTATTTAACGCATCTGCAGGATAGCACATTTCCTCAGACTTTGTAGTGGATGGTGAAGCTGTTGCTTGCTGCAGTTCGACGTGGCTCATGTTTGACTACAGCATGTATTAGAGCAAAAGAGCAGCTGCAACTATTGATAAATAATTCATCCTTTGAATCTATTTTTGGCCAAAAATGCCAAACATCTCGTTTCTTTCTAGCTTCATAAGATTTTGGTGTTTTTCATAGCCTTTTACACTTTCATAGAATAGATATTTGTGTTTCAAATACAGATTTCAGTACAGATATGGCAACTTTGTGGTTTTAAAATTTGAAGTCATTACATATTGCAAATTTTGTTAAATAAATGTTTTAAATTAAAACTTTAATAAGCTTTTTATTCATATAAATGTGTTTACATTTTGCATTAAAAAAGCCTAATGCTTGTATTTGCATACAGGTTTCATGTGGTTATCATCACTTGTGATCCTATTTTGTTTATCTGGGAAGATCCAATGGGGAAATACTGTTACAATAAATCATTATACTGACTTTCTTTAGTTGTTCCACCACATATGTTCACAAAAACAAACATTTTCCCCAATGTGCACCTCTTGACCAATTGGATCAGTTTTCTTAGTCCAAACAAATGTTGTGAAAAAATAAAAAAAGTTGGCAGATCCAAGGACGTTTATTGCTCCTGAGGTAGCCGGGGTCCTCTGTAGGACAGGAGGAGTGTGAAAGTTAGAGAACCGCTGTTCCCAGTCCTAATAAATCTTTCAGCCAAAGAACTTTGCCTCGTCTCTCTGCATCAGTTCACAGACCGCTGTTCCTCTCGCACAATCGCACATCCAGTCCAGACACAAACAGGCAAACAAAGTTGTATTAAAAGGATGCGGTCGACAGGTAACCTTTTACCGCTGCCCACTGCTGTTACACCAGCGGCAGCAGCTTCTGAGCCTAAGTTACAGACTGAGCCTGAGGGAGGAGGAGAGGCTCGATAAAGGGGAAGTCGGCAAACACCGAATTCATCAACTGTGTAATGAGACAATGTGAGAATGTGTCAGTCAGGCAAAGGCAGGGGAAGGGTTTTTGACTGGCAAGCAACTGCAAAAGAATTACTTAATGGAATTTACTGAATGCTAAAAATGGTATAATAGTTTTGCAGCTATATTTATAGACTATTGATTAGTTTTAATTCATCTGTAAAGGATGCCGATGTAAAGGCAGTTCCCAACACATTCCCCAAGGTACACGGCCTTTTCTTCTCTGGACACAAAATGTTGGTCCAGGTTACTGAACTAAGGTTTTTTTCATGAACTACTGAATTAAAGTCCCACTCCGATCATCTTTTTAGCCATTTTTAATAGAGATGCACCGATCAGGATTTTGAGGGCCGATCACGATCACCAAAAGCAGTATCTGCCGATCCCGATATTACCGATCACAGCGTCAAATCCATAAATTCTTCAATATCGTTTTCTCATGTAGGCAACATTGCCATTGTATTGCAGCGCAGCGGCAAATATGAGTGACGGGTGATCAGCTCTGAAAGGCTCTGAAAGGAGTTGCCGATCACGTGTTTTTTCACCAATATCGGCCGATTACGAGCAGTTACCGATCAATCGGTGCATCCCTAATTTTAAATAGTTCTCAGCAGTCTTTAAACTATGATGAAGTCGTTTTTAGCCAAAATCACAAAACCTGTGCCGCTTTCTAGAACTTAGTTTCTACATAGTGGCAGTAGCTCATTAAAAATTTGCCTTTGGGTTGTGGGCGGAGCAATTGGCTCATTTGTTTCTCCTGCCAGTTGGTAAAGCAGTCTTCACTGAAATGCTGACTGTAAACCAATGTGTGTTTTTTAATGTCTCTGAGACCAAGGAAATTAATCCATTTTTGTCTAACAGAAAGGATTTTGGTAACGTGTGAAAGCTAATTTCACCATCTCTCTTCTTAATATTACATCCCGCTACAGCACATAGGTGTTGATCCTCCATCTTCTTCTCTACTCATCAGAGCCTTAGGGGGCAGAGCGGAGTGGTTTGTGCTCCGCCCAGTGGGTGTGTCACATCACAAAGCCAGTCAGTTTTAGGCTGCATTTTTTTTGTCTGCTACTGATTCACATTGATTTAAATGCAGAAATGCAATTTGAGCTTAAATTTCTTTAGATATGTCCTGTAGCCTAAGAAAAATGCCTCAAGAACATGTTAAAAACAGAAAAACACGATTTTCATTGGAGTGGGTCTTCAAAGTAAAACAGAATTATGATCAAAGATGAGCTGTAAACTTATCAAAGACATTTCAATGAAAATATGTGGATCTCTAAGGTTGTGTGTGTGTGTGTGTGTGTGTGTGTGTGTGTGTGTGTGTGTGTGTGTGTGTGTGTAACTTTAATGAAAAGGTTGTACAAGAATCGTAGACATCCCAACATCAATAGTCTTGCTGGGACATTTTATAGTTTGTCCCTTAAGGTTGGGAGTGCCTCAGGCGAAGGAGTTTAAGTATCCTGCTGTCTTGTTCATGAATTTAGCAGAAGGTGTAATAGAACAGGAGTAAAGCCTAGTTTATACTGCTCAGTCAACAAGTTTGCACTCACACTAGGGCTGGGCGATGTGGCCTCAAATTAATATCACAATATATTAAGCAAGTCACCACGATAACGATAAATGGATGATAATTTCCTGTACGGCGGCAGTTAAAGGGAGCGGCGGCGGGGGTAGATCTGGTCGAGGAGAAGACTGTTCCCACAAAAATCATTTAACAACCATTTGGCAACATTTTGGATTTGGTCACTACCGCCGGTTTCCTCCAGCCACTATCTGCTGCCCCCGCCCAATGCTTCAACCTTAGAATCATCCTCTATTTTCCTAGCTGTCTTTTGTTTTTTAAATGCCTAGTATATTGACATGGGCAAAACTATGTCTATTAGACATAAATCTTAGTATTGGTACATTTTCGGCATATCGCCCACCTCTAAATCACACACACGTGCGATGACTAAGATGTTTTTTTTTTATACCTCTATTTGTGTGTTCATTTTGCTAAGCAATTCTCTGCCAGGACAGCAGGGGGCGTTGACCTTTTCTGGCAGGTCTACATTACCACTGCAGTGACGTCTCTGGTCGATGACGGTTTCTTTTTGCTTGTAAACACAAATATATTGAATGAGGTGTGAATTTAAATAGAAATTAGAGATTCTTGTGTTGATGTTGGAATTTGTCATTGTTCCTAATTTATTAAATAAAGTTTAACAAAAAAAAGCTTGTAAATGCCACTCCACTCGAGGAGCAATGGCCGACAGAGAGCACGTTTTCATCAAGCTGGAACTACTTGATCTCGAGCAATGAGTACTTAGTTACAAAGAATTCAGCAGGAGCAAAAGAGAGCGGTGTTGGAGGAATGTCCACCCAACCATAACTGTTGTTGGGCCAACCAATGACAGAATTGCACTCTGTTGCATTCGACAGATAGTTTAAAAAAATTGGGCTCTACTTCGTTCGTCCTTGCATGCTTGTTGGAGAGCCCTTGCATCAATGGATAATGGCGCTGTCTCCACGCCTCCGCAGAGGGAGAAGCATAAACTAACCTTAACGAGGGTTTTAATCCAGGCCGTAGTAAAAGACAAGGCAACTGGTCTCAATAGTCCATCAACATTCCAACCCATTATTATAAGGTTTGAATTGTGACTGAAAAATGGCTGAAATAATCTTCCTCCATAGGAAGGTCATGGTCAGCCAGGCGATAAACTCAGTCATTTGAGATTAGTCCAGAAAACAAGCCGCTGGTCCTCAGCATTGAAAGGAGTCAGCTAAGGCAGATCAGACTTCTGCCTGGAATGCCTCCAGGTTGCCTCCATCTGGAGGTTTTCCTCCACTTTGCAGGAGACACTGATGCAGACCCACAACTTGCTGGGGGGACAATATGTCCCGTCTTTCTTGGGGAAACCTTGGACTCCAACAGTAGCTGGAGTGTATCAGTAGCTACATTTACATGCGCCAAATTTCCCCAATCCGATCCAAATCTTGGTTGATCAGAAATCCCAAATCTCGGTTTACATGGACACTAACTGAAATGACCCTATCATGCCGTGAGCATACATGCACCAAGCATTCAATCAGATTAAATGGGTTGAGCATGCGCAGAGTTGTCTTTCCCGGATAAAAAATTTAAACAAACGCCATCTTGTCCACACGTCTTTTGCCATTTTGAGTTTTTGCCTTGTAAAATGCTACTTTCAAACCTTTCCAGCTGTTTTTGATTTGGTCGATACTTCTGCAAATTCCCGCTTCCTGCATCTTTAGATGCACTTGAGTGTATAACTCGGCATTTCTAGCCTTTCGCCCATCGAGACGTTCAATAATATTGAGCTCCTGTAGTGTTTCCAGTAAAAGAATAGTGTCGATAACAGACCATTTCTGTTTACCTCCCGCCATGTTTTCAACTTGTCCTGAGCGTCTGCAAAGGCGGAAAGACGTCACACTGAAGTTGCACACATGCGCAGTGGGAATTATTTTACTCCAATATTCTAAATGGGTGTGTAAATGGTTGTCAACTGGAATGATCGGCTTCATTCCGATCGGGCCATATCGGATCAGAATATTCTGATTGACATGCTTACATGAAGAAATTTTGATCTGATAGGGCATTCATTCCGATTACTTGTGCCCATGTAAACGTAGCTACTGGGAAGAGGAAAGTCCAGAACATGTCTCCATTGCTCCACCCATTTATTTAGTTTTATTTTTATTTAACTTTTATTAAACCAGATTAGTCGATTGAGAACTCATTCTCATTTACAACGACGATCTAGCCAAGAGGCAGCAGCAACAGACACAGTTAGCTTTACACAAACAGATAAGATAAAAAACAGATGAGCTAAAAAAAAAATAAAATGCAGATAAAGATAAGATAAAACAGCTAGACATAAAAACAAAGGACTGTTCTCATATATAATATGTACAAGCCATCAAAACAGACTTAAAACAATCTTTAAGCACTCAGAAGCAGGCACATTGATCAGAAACTATTGAATGCAATGAATTATTGAAGGTAGATAATGGAACGTAGGTAGTGAGCTTTAGTGATTTTTGTAGTTCATTCCAGTCATTGGAAGCAGCAAACTGGAATGAGGAGCAGCCAAAGGAGATGCGAGCTTTGGGAATAACCATAGAGATTAGGTTACTGGAACGTAAAATGCGCTGGTTGTTGGAAGTGATGAGTAATGAGCGAAGATATGATGGTGTTCTACCGATGATTGTTTTGTATATAAATTGATACCAATGTAACAACCTGCAGGAATGGAGTGATGGCCAGTTAACGAGTGAGTACAGATCACATTGATGAGTAGTGAAAGGGGCACCAGTGACCAAACGGATTGCTGAGTGATAAATGACATCGAGTTTATGAAGGTTTTTGGAAGCAGTCCTATAAATGATGTCACCGTAATCTAAGATGGGAAGGATTGTCATTTTGACCAAGGTTTGCTTTGCCGAATGAGTAAAGGATGACCTGTTGCGGTACAGGAACCCAATCCTTGACTTGACTTTAGAGAGTAATGAATTAATGTGAATGTCAAATGAAAGTGTGCTGTCAAGCCAGATACCCAGATACTTATAGGAACTGACAAGTTGTAGTTCTGTACCATCCCGGGAAACAATACTAGTGTGGCAAGTTGATTGCGGTAAGTTACGGTTGAAGATCATGAACTTTGTTTTACTTGTGTTTAAATGAAGGTGAAGGTTGGAGAAAGCATGTTGAAGACAATTAAAGCTGTGCTGCAAGGAGGACAAAGCTGCATTCAAAGAAGAACTGCATGCATATAAAATGGTGTCGTCCGCATATAAATGTATATGAGAACTGTCAACAGCATGAACAATGGTATTGATATAGATTTTGAATAAGGTTGGGCCCAGTATTGACCCTTGAGGAATGCCCATAGTTAGAGGTAGAGGAGCAGATTGGTAAGCCTCTGTTCTCACTGTTTGCGTACGGTCTAAGATATAACTTCTAAACCATGCCACGGATGCCTGAGAAAGTCCTATATGTTTGAGCCTGCTAAGTAAGATGTTATGGTCTACAGAGTCAAAGGCTTTAGCCAAGTCAACAAACACAGCTACACAATATTCCTTATTGTCAATGGCACATATGATGTCATTTAGCACTTTAAGTGTTGCAGAGACACATCCATGGCCACTTCTGAAGCCGGACTGCATGGGGGTAATAATACTGCTGGATTCCACATAGTGCAGACAGTATTTACCCAAGTTAGACAACTGTGTGCTAGATGCTTTCACTTGAAAATATATTCTCCCTTAAGAGCTAAGAGATCCGAGTATAACTTGGAAGTACAAGAGTGTTTTCAACTTTTCAACAGCATTCTATGTTTCACGTGTTGTGTAAAATCAGCAAACTTGCAGAGATGAACTTGAAGAAAGACTGTCAACCTTATTACCTTCTCTGTATCCTGGAGATCCCAAGACTTGGTTCTTGGACATTCCTAGAGACAGAGACATGACAGTGAGGACATTTTGTCTCAAGATAATACAGGTTATTTGTCAGCCTCTGTGCAGTTAGCTTTAAGGGACACACTGGTTGATGAAACAAAAACAAACTACTCTGTGGCCTTCAGCAGTTTTACAGCTGCTAGAACAGTAAGCCTCCCAAAGACAGATCCACTGAGAAGATTAAATAAAACACTCCTAAATTCACCTTTGTACTCGATCTACCAGTGGCAGCATATCAAGCAGTTGTTGCTTTTCTAGTAATAGAGTTATTTAAACCAAAATATGTTTAAATATCATTTTTTGATTCAATTTTTCCAAGACAAATTACAATCACTAAAAATGTTAAATAGCTAAAGTTTTCGATTTTTTTGTACTCATTCCTGTGAAATCAAATCCATGCAGAAAGGCTCAATTTGAACCCGTCTTGTCAGAGAACTTTCATTTTTAAATCTGAAACTGACCACAAAAAAAGTTTAGATTCTCTCTTTTCAACTCAAACAGATATGACACGATCATGAACAGGACCATGGGGCGTCTCGTCAGTGTGAAAAGATGAAATGACAAACATAAAGGCAGACAAAAGCGAGATTAAAAAGGACAGACAGGTGCTGAGTCATCGTGACCTGCACAGCAGAAGTCACATCAATGAGTCGTCTCTGCCGAGCGAGTCGTCTGTCACTCGACATGTAGACTCGGAAGATGTAAAGATTTCCTAAGCCAACCTGATAGGGATTCCGTTCGCTGGCTGAAGGGGATGACACTTTTTTACCTTTATGCCATTTTAGTGGAGACACTTCACACCGAGAGAGTCAGGCAACATCAGCACATCCTGCTTTAGCAAAAAAAGGCCTCAGATCATTGCTGCAAACGCTTTTCTCTTCCACATTTTTGTCAAATGCATCGACTGAAAAGGACTTTCTCAAATGTTACACAAGCCACCAAAACTTATATTGCAGCAAACAACTAATCAAGGACTGAAGCCCTGACATCCGATCTTCACACCAAAATCAAATGCTAACTCCCACTGGGACCTGTCCTCACTCTCCAGTCAGCTCAAACCCTGCGTCACCAGCCTAGTGGTTAAACTGGATTCAGACTGGATTCACAGATCAACGTCACCGTCAAATCTTGTTTCTTTCAATTATGTCGCATAGCCCGCCTTAAGCAAAAAAAATAATAATTAGACGGTTGGACTCCCTTTGCCTTCAGAACTGCCTTAATCCTTTGTTGCATAGATTCAACAAGGTACTGGAAACATTCCTCAGAGATTTTGGTCCATATTGACATGATAGCGTCACGCAGTTGCTGCAGATTTGTCGGCTGCATCCCTGAAGCGAATCTCCCGTTCCACCACATCCCAAAGGTGCTCTATTGGATTGAGATCTGGTGACTGTGGAGGTCATTTGAGTACAGTGAACTCATTGTTATGTTCAAGAAACCAGTCTGAGATGATTCCAGCTTTATGACATGGAGCATTATCCTGCTGGAAGTAGCCATCAGAAGATGGGTCCACTGTGGTCATAAAGGGATGGACATGGTCAGCAACAATACTCAGGTAGGCTGTGGCGTTGCAATGATGATCAATTAGTACTAAGGGGCCCAAGACTGCCAAAAAAATGTCCCCCACACCATTACACCACCACCACCACCAGCCTGAAACGTTGATACAAGGCAGGATGGATCCATGCTTTCATGTTGTTGACGCCAAATTCTGACCCCACCATCCGAATGTCGCAGCAGAAATCAAGACTCATCAGACCAGGCAACATTTTTCCAATCTTCTATTGTCCAGTTTTGGTGAGCCTGTGTGAATTGTAGCCTCAGTTTCCTGTTCTTAGCTGACAGGAGTGGCACCCGGTGTGATCTTCTGCTGCTGTAGCCCATCTGCCTCAAGGTTCCACGTGTTGTGCGTTCAGAGATGCTCTTCTGCATACCTTGGTTGTAACGAGTGGTTATTTGAGTTACTGTTGTCTTTCTATCAGCTCCAACCAGTCTGGCCATTCTGACCTCTGATCTCTAGGATCAACAAGGCATTTTCACCCACAGAACCGCCGCTCACTGGATGTTTTCCCTTTTTCGGACCATTCTCTGTAAACCCTAGAGATGGTTGTGCGTGACAATCCCAGAAGATCAGCAGTTTCTGAAATACTCAGACCAGCCCGTCTGGCACCAACAACCATGCCACGTTCAAAGTCGCTTAAATCACCTTTCTTCCTCATTCTGAAGCTCAGTTTGAACTGCAGCGGATCGTCTTGACCATGTCCACATGACTAAATGCATTGAGTTGCCACCGTGTGATTGGCTGATTAATCATTTGCATTAACGAGCAGTTGGACATGTGTACCCAATAAAGTGGCCGGTGAGTGAACATCTCTGTTAACCTCTGATTTAATGCAAAACTGTCTGAATAGCTTCAAAACATTTAGTTTTATTTCCATGCCATCATTTTCTATTATTGTCAAAGCACTAATAACCCCACAGGGTTCAATGCTATGATATCATCCGCCTGGAAGAAAACAGTGTGGATCAAAGTGGACGTAGGCCAGCCAGTTCTCTCCAACTATCAAAACAGTTATACAATTTCTTCATGCTTGGGAATAAAAAAGATATTTAAGGTCTCTGGAAAGATGTAACAACTCAAATTCTCAGCGCTGCACTTATAACTATTGAAGTGAGAGTTCTTTGCTTTGCTGGCTCATGCAGAGAGTCATTTGGTCTCTCTCCATCTCACTGCGTTATGTGTTGGCCTCCAGGGAGGCAGAGTTTCATTACAGCCAAAGCCTAGTTTAGCATGTTTGGAATGACTCGCATCGATCTGTTTGGCCTTGGTAGATCACTGTCCGGTCTTTTGCATTAGAGGATTGCAGGTGAGTGCACAGTGTTTACAATCACTGGATAATGAGGGAAAACTGATGAAACTTTTTTTAGAAAAGGCACAGAAGAAAACCGGTTCAGAACACTTTTGTATTCTTCTAGGTTTCAAATTACTAATGATTCCCTCCATCTCTGAGTCATTATATATGAAAATGTCTATAAATTTTGCCTTAAAAACGTTCTTAGTTTTCTTTAAGAAATTTTCTAAAACATTGTTAGTTACAATCCAACGTTTTACTAAGAAATCCTTCATACAGATTTTAAATCATAAACCGCCCACCTCAACACTGCTGCAGATCAAGGACACAGCCGCCATTGCACAAAGCTGAACAGCCATTCCTGCAATTAGAAAGGCACGTTCCAACTATTCAGCCCAAACAAATAAAGGTAAATGCCTTTAAACTCCATCCAACTCATAAAAAGTGTTTAAAAATAAGAATGCACAACTATTTTCCCTCATAGTGGTCATTTTTGTGTCTTCACACACAGCTGGAAGGCTAAAAGTTCACAAACAAGTGTTAAGATTTTAGTTTTTTTTAGTTAAGGTGCTATTTTAATTAAAGTACAAAGTCTCTCAGCAATTGAAATTGCAATCCAGTGCCTCATTGTGTTGAGTATGTAGTAATGTACTAATGGAAAATGCCCATAATTAAGGTCAATGAACACTAAAGTACGGTCAAACTTTGTCCAATTTAGTCAGTAACCTCAAAGGGATCTGCTTGTATGAGGATTGTACCAACACAATGACACTAGTCAGTGTCTTGATGCAATCTGCTGGGTCCCTTATATAGGAAACTTTTTTTACTGACTGGCTTATGAACTGAACTGTATTGGAATGTTTACTTTGTGAAGTGCCTTGAGACGACTCTTGTCGTGATCTGGCGCTATATAAATAAACTGAATTGAATTGAATTGAATTGTTTAAGTCCACTACCATAAATGTTATCAGAATCACCAAACAGATGGATTGGCTTGGAATGTGCGTGCTGCAAAAGAAATCTCATTATTCACCACGAGACACCAAGTTTAATGGTTTTACAGGGATATTTTTAGAGCCGTGTGGTCTCCATCGGAGGATATTAGTCCTAGTTCAATACCGGATAAGTCTTATGGGTGTGACAGAACAGGGAAGTCCAATGATCAGCAGCCACAGCAACAGAAGTGTCGCAAATTTTCAGCACGACAAAAGGTCGCAAATCCTGAGGCTCATTGAGAAATTCTTTGTTTTTGAGCAGATGAGCCTCAAAGCTGGAAATAAAGCACCTCCACTCAATCTGAGCAATCTGCCAAGCCTCCGCTGAGCTTTAGGTATAGATCTTTACACAGTTCCCCCTTTGTTAAAGGGTCTCTCGTGGGCAGCAGATGTGTTTCCAGAGCCCACTTAGGCAGACACTGAGAGTTGATCAATGGAGGGGAGGAAAGGCACCAGTGGGGTGATGGAGATACCTGCCACCACAGCAGCACCAGCTGATCTGTTACTGACAAATACTCTCCCTGGGACATGAATCTCCTCCAGGTACTTCCAACTGAGCTTGAGCAGATGAGGTGAGAAAGAGAGAGGGGAGGTCTATAAAACACACGGCATTAAGAAAAACATGCGAGGCCATGTTCTCCTTTAGAGTTTCAAGGTCAAATTGGTCTTTCTCAGCACTTCATTGAACGGAATAATCTTCCTAAAGAAAAAAAAAAGAATAACATTGGACATTTAATCAATTTGATGCTCTGATTTTATTCCAACAAATGTGCTGTTTTTTTAATTTTCAGTGTTTGGTGTAAAGACAATCCTTAAAGGTGCAATATGCAAGAATGAAGTACAAATGACATCCTGTGGTCAAATTTGGTTACTGCAATCTCGTTCTCACTCCTGTTCCATGAGTTTCATGGCTGTTGCCAGTTATGGATCAGCACCAGAAGATTCTAGATGACGAGCTGATTCGTTCACTGAGTGAGACTGAACGCTTTTGCCTTCGGCATAAATAATACAAAAAAAAAGAACATTCTCTTGTTTGATCACGGGGTCTTGTTCACGAGTGAGGGAAAGATGGAGCGTGAGATCGACAGGCGGATTGGTGCTGCGTCTGCAGTGATGCGGGCGTTGTACCGGTCTGTCGTGGTGGAGAGCTGAGCTGAAAGGCAAAGCTCTCGATTTACCGTCGATCTACATTCCTACCCTAACCTATGGTCACGAGCTTTGGGTAGTGACCCAAAGAACGAGATCACGCATACAAGCGGCCAAAGTGAGTTTTCTCCACACGGTGTCTGGGCTCTCCCTTAGAGATAGGGTGAGAAGCTCGGTCATCCGGGAGGGGCTCGGAGTAGACCCGCTGCTCCTCCACTTCGAGAGGAGCCAGTTGAGGTGGATCGGGCATCTGGTTAGAATACCTCCTGGATGTCTCCCTGGTGAGGTTTTCCAGGCATGTTCAACCGGGAGGAGACCCAAGGGAAGACCCATGACACACTGGAGGGACTATGTCTCTCGGCTGGCCGGGGAACGCTTTGGGATTCCCCTGGAAGAGATGGCCCAAGTGGCTGAGGAGAGGGAAGTCTGGGCCTCCCTCCTTGGGCTGCTGCACCTGCGATCTGACTCCGGATAAGCAGAAGAGAATAGATAGATGGTTGGATGGATGGATGGATGGATGAATTCTCTTGTTTGTTTATTGTGTCGGTTCATCGGGTCAGGTGAATTATTTCCACAAGTCATACACATTAAGTTGATTAGCAATACATTGTCATATCTGGTGTTAGCACTCTTGGGTGTTTCATGGTAGGGAGCATTTACTACACTTATTATGGTAATATTTCTCCAGCATTACAGAAGTGGGGTTGTTTGCCATCTTGCTGTTAGCTTGCTGCTATATTCCTGAACGACTCATTAACGGATGTAAAACACCACGATTGACTCATTATTCACTTCACACACACATTTCACTGTAATATTGATTTGTTGGTAATTGAAAAAGTAGCTTGAGATATTTTTAGAACAGAAATTATTTTCTAATTCACCATTAGCATTGTTAGCTTAATGTTAGCCTCTAGCCTGCTTTACCTGATATTATTGAAGTAAAACAAAAAGATGTCGTGGCTTCTTAGGGGTACAAGAAATAACTTCTAGGTCGCTCCTGTTTACTGGCTTCAGATCAACTCTGGAGCTTTGAATTACAAATGCTGGCACAGCAACTTGACAATAAAATCTGTTTCCATGTAATCTTCCTTCCAACATGACTGAAACAGACTGTGTTGTGATTATTTCACTGTAGAATTCTTACATATTGCTCCTTTAATTTCAGTTTCCTAGGCATCCAGGGTTGTAGGACATGAAAACAGAAGCCAAAATGAAGAGGAAAATGTCTTAACATTTACCTAAAGAGGAAAAAGGTTAGTTTTGCACCAATGAGCATGAAAGTCTTCACCTTCCCCACAGCTGCTGCTCAGCCTGTCACCTCTCATGCATACCTTTAATGCTTACTCTCCTGTGTGCAACTCCTTTCAGACGAGTTGAATGTGTCACACACTTTACATCAGCGGAGAGGACGGATTAACTACAGAAGAAAAGCCGTCAGCACTTACTGGTGTAGCTGGACAATTTCTCATGTAGGAAACTTTTCTGTCTTATTTTTCAGTCAGTATTTTTCCATCTGCTCCAACACTGGCTGAGTGCAGCGCTTTCTGAGACTAATCATGCTGGAGAAAACTGCCTTAAATTAGAAACAAAAGAAAGAAAAAAATAGCTGTTGTCGAAATGGCGCGTCTTCTTGAGTTTAAGTTGATGGATTCGGTGGACTTTGAGGTTCTGACTCATAAGACAAGCACCATCTCTGACAGCAACTCCTATTCTTGTCAATAATGCAGTCAGTAAACCAGCCTCCTGACAACCCTTATGTCAAGTCTGACTTATAGCATGAAAATTATCCACAATGTCAGGCAAAAATGTGTCTTTCAGATGGAAAAAAATAAAAACTTATTACTGAAAATAAAATAAATTCACTCATTTTAAAAGAGATCTTTTTAAAAAAAAAATGATTAGAGCTTAATAAAAATGACTGAGTTCATTTCACATGTTGGGTGTAATCACTGAGCAATTAATTAGTCCTTGATTGTTAGAATGAATAAAACAGACTGAAAATAAAGTAAAACCCTCCCACTCACTCATTTGCAATATGATCGCCATAAAAAAAATCAACAGCTTGGAGTTTTGAATAGTAATCATCAAGTTTTTTTTTATTCAAAACTAAACACTTCATCAAACTAACAGGAATTCAAGGAATACTGCATAGCATCATGGCTGGGATGAAATTAAAACTAAGACTGATGGGAATATTAGGAGTCAAAGGTGTAAGGTGTGTGATATGCAGCAAACTAATAGGTTTAACAAGATCTATTGAGCTGAAAGTGATTTCCGTTTCATGAAGGAGGGTCTATTTGAGGCCAGCTAGATCACCATGGTAACTCATGCTCCACGTAGCCTGCCTGGAGTGTAAAAAGCACCATTGAGTTTTGTTCTGATAAAATCCTAAAGACTGCAACAACATTTGCCAGACAGAAGGATGGATGCTGATGCCCGATGTAACTAGTTTAAAACACTCTGGACCGATGATGAATTTCAAATTATAACATTAAATTAAGAAAAATGGGATCTTAAAAGGCTGCCAGTGTACCATCAAGACATAGATCAACTATTGGCATTTTAACTATCGAATTTTATCAAACATTTATTCTGCACCATCTTTTAAGCTTTAATCCATTAAATATTTGATTCATAGCCCACGAAATTAATTTCTCTGCAGTTTTACAAGATTGCTTAAATTTGTTTAATATAGTTGTGACATCATGCTGCATTTTGGCTCCTTATTTTAGGCTAATTTGCTTTGTGCTTTTCTTTTCAGGGCTCTCTGATTCATCCATCCATCAATCTATTTTTGTCCGCTTACCTGTAGTCGGGGTCGTGGGAGCAGCAGCCTAAGGAGAGAGGCCCAGACTTCCCTCTCCCCAGCCACTTGGGCCAGCTCCTCAGGGGGAATCCCAAGGCGTTCCCTGGCCAGCCGAGAGACATAGTCCCTCCAGCGTGTCCTGGGTCTTCTTTTAGGTCTCCTCCCAGTTGGACATGCCCGGAAAACCTCACCAGGAGGCATCCTAACTAGATGCCTGAGCCACCTCAACTGGCTCCTCTCGATGTGGAGGAGCAGCGAGTCTACTCCGAGCCCCTCCCGGATGACCGAGCTTTTTACCTTATCTTCAAGGTAGAGCCCTGCGAAGACAACTTATTTTGGCCACTTGTATCCGCGATCTCGTTCTTTCAATCACTACCCAAAGCTCGTGACCATAGGTGAGAGTAGGAACGTAGATCAACCGGTAAATCGAGAGCTTTGCCTTCCGGCTCAGCTCTCTCTTCACCACAACAGACTCTCCAATTCATTTTTTGATCATGTAACCAACCTCTGAACAATTTTATGTTGGGCACAGTAGAAACAAAAGAAGAAAAAAAAAACAGAAAAACAAACAACAAACCAAGATTCCACTCTGTCAGCTTAAGCATTGAGCTTGGCTCCCATCAGGCTGCTACCACTGTAACACATTTAAAACCTGGTGAAAACCTTGAATGTGTAAAGTAATTGACCACAGCTCTTGGGTCAGTCTAGTCAGGTAAGCCATCATATATATATATATATGTACATATATAGTAGCGTAGGGTTTCGCCCTCGCAGCTCTGGTGCTAAGCCCGCCCAATCCTGCGATTGGCTGGACCTAATATTGTTCAGGCCAATAGACCTGCTGAGGCTACAATGGAGCGTTGCTAGCCTAACCTGCAGAGCAAAACCTTTTCCTTTTGCTGTTGGTCTAGATTTCTAGGCTAGGTTCAGCCAAGAGCACTGCAACAAACCCCAGCTTTAACGATCACAAACCTCCTTTTCCCTTGCAACCTCCACCAACTCCACTGGCAGAATTCCCAGGTGTTCCCCAGGAATCCAATCAGATATAATCCCTCCAACATGTCCTGGGTTGACCTGCCCAATGAAATGCCCAAACCACCTCAGCTGGTTCCTCTGTAACGTGGACGTGGATCTCTAAAGCTGAGCCCGGCCACCTGACAGAGATCACTCATTTTGGCCACTTGCATTCATGACGTTCACCCACAGCTCATGACCATAGCCTCTATGCTGGAGATGCTACTCCCGCCGACCCAGACTTGGATAATCGAGTGAAAATGGAAGAACGAGAAGGCAGATCGTGTCGTTTGAAGATCAGAAAACAATAGATTGTTCAGCCCTAGTCAATACGTCTGGCACATTTTAAATTTGCAACCAAGTTCATTCACAGCCAGTAAAAATGCAAAACTGATTAACTGCAGCTACAAGTGGTTAGAAGTTCCATCTACTAATTTTGAAGCACATGAGTTCCTTAAGGCAACAACTCAGGAACTTGGGTAAAAACTGCCATTATGTGAATGTCGTACTTCCTGAGTCACCCGGCCATATCCTACAACAGCAGCAGCAAATTGTATTTTTAAAAGTCCCTTTCAGCAGCAGCACTGATTGTTAGGAATGCATCCAGTTAGAGCACTTTCTGCAGAAAGAACCATTATTTTTAAGCAGAACTGCCCTCAACGTCTGAAAATGTGCCCTGTTAGCAGGTAGAGTTCAGGTTTAACCTGCAACATGGCCACCTTTCTCAGACGCACACCCACTATTGCTTTACTTAATCCTCCAAACTTCCAGATACTGAAGACCAGCAGAGCTGTCTGACGTGTAGCTCGCTCAGATTTAGCTTTCCTTCATGATGTGCTGGAGGCGTGAAATGTTGACAAGTTGTGCGGTTTAAACCAATGAAAGCATACGACTGAACGATAAAAATACATCAGCACTTAAAAAAAATGGGTCCTGCCATTTTTTACTAGGTTGAAATCAACTCACTGACTCTTTATTATCCACTATAGACCAACAAGGAGTCAGCATCAAGTTATGTTGAATGATGAAAATACTTTCACAAACTGAAATGCTTACAATCAATCCTGTAGCATCACTGCGATTCTAGGTGGCTAAAGACGCTATCCATCTGAATCCAACTTGCCGACTGTAGTATGCAGGAGGAAACATGGCGTTTTCAGAGATCAAGTGTTATTTTTATACATTGTTGGCCTCTTATTGGTAAGTTGTAACTGACAACATTGGAATAACAAAGATTCAGCCTAAATGCCACATTATTGTGTGTGTGTGTGTGGGGGGGGGGTGAGGGCAGAGACGGGTTGAGAGCTAAAGCTTCAGGAATCCTCCCCTTAGTTCTGGTCGCCGCTCAGTTTCCTAATCCACGGATTTTACGGGGCAGGGGGCAGGCTTAGCAAAAAATATATATATACATATCGCTTACATTATATCACACTACATAATAAGACAATCACTTTTATGGATTTCTGAAAAATCATACATAATTCCTCAAAGGGCAAAACTCTGGATTGCTGCTTTAACTCCTCTGCCACCATCGCCCCAACAATATACGAACATCAATGATTTCATAGAAGAACTTTATCACTTTGTTTTGTCGATGAGTGTTCAACTGAAAACAAGAGTAAAAAAATAAAACCAAGCCATAAAACAGAGAAAGTCAGCTAATAATATCAACTGACACAAGAAAACATCAGCAGGGAAACAAGTTCAAAGAATTTGCAGATGTGCAGCATGAGATGTAAAAAGCTATGAAAATGTAAAACAACTCTTTAGAACAGGGGTAGGGAACCCTGGTCCTGGAGAGCTGCTATCCAGCACATTTTATAGGTTTCCCTGCTTCAACACACCTGATTTATATAGCGCTTTTCAAGGCACTCAAAACGCTTTCCATTATTCATTCACTCACATTCACACACTGCTGATGATGGTAAGCTACTATGTAGCCACAGCCGCCCTGGGGCGGTCTGACAGAAGCGAGGCTGCCATTCTGCGCCATCGGCCCCTCTGACCACCACCAACACAGGCAAGTCGGGTTAAGTGTCTTGCCCAAGGACACAACGACAGCGACAGACTGCGCGGGACGTGAACCTGCGACCTTCCGATTGCGGGGCGTCCACTCAACTCCTCTGCCACCATCGCCCCAGCCTCAGAAGAATTAAGTAATGCATTACTAAGCAATTAGCTGTAATGTAGATGTATCCATGTTTGACTCCTCACAAATTTTCTTTCCTTACTTTGTAAAGATGGAGATGCTCCTTTAAAAAGCCTGAGTAGAATTTAATATACGCTCAGAGAACAGACAGGATCTATGTGGAGGCTGGAACCTCCCCCAGCATCCCCCCCTGCATCTCCCTGCAGCTCACAAACCATCTGATGGAAATTCAAAAGAACAACAAAGGTTTTAAAAACTGTACCACTAATAAGGGCGATGGTGGCAGAGGAGTTAAGTGCTTGCCCCGTAACCGGAGAGTTGCAGGTTTCAGCCCCCATCTGTCGCAGTCGTTGTGTCCTTGAGCGTAACATTTCACACACCCGGTGGCGCCATTGTTCGACAGCCTTGCTTCTGTCAGTGCTGTCCAAGACTAGCCTGGCAAGCCATCCTATATATGTGAATATATAGTCTGGCCACGAACCATTGACGGCTCTCAGTCGTGAGGTTGTCTTTCAAAATGTCAGCACGCAATTGGATAGCGCTAGGACCAATCAGAGTAACGAACAACGTGACGTAATCACAGCAACGGAAAAGCGAGAGGCAGCAATGGCGTCTAACATCAATGATTTCTGTCGTTTTTGTATAAAAACATGTGAATATCAGGTGTACTGGGACATTGCACTACTTTGTTTGATAAAAATAAGAAGCCGCTAAGTATAGCCGACAGACTTACGCACGTTGGAGTCTAAATAATCCAATGTTGATGACAAAGCCGTTTCAAACGAACGTGGCTCCGGCGTTGGCGCCATGTTGCTTGGGTTCGCGGCCGCAGCGCTGACGTCATCGGCTAATCCCGCTCTGTGATTGGCCCAAAATATAGAGCGCTGTGATTGGCCCAACCAAAACTATAGCGAGCTGTGATTGGACAGCCACAGGCTGCGAGGATTCCAATGAAGCGTGCCTAGATCAAACTCTGCAAAGCAAGATTTGGTCTAGTTCACTAGGCTAGTCCAAGACAGCTGTGGCTACAATGTAGCTCATCACCACCAGGGTGTGAATGTGTGTGTGCGAATGACTGGTTGTGATGTAAAGGACCTTGGGGGGTTCCAGAACCCTAGAAGGTGCTATATCAAATACAGGCTATGTAAATTTAGTCACCGAAAATGTTACCACAGTTACCATTAAAACTAGGGACCATTTCAGTGTGTACTGCAGTTTCTGATGCTGGCGGGCCAGGATCCAGCATATTTTAGTTTTAACCCTGCTTCAACACACCTGATGTCAATCAGCAGGTAATTAACAGGCTTCTGCAGAGCCTGATGAGCTGCTGCAGGTGATTCAACATCTGAAACAAGTGTTTTGGAGCAGAGAAACAACTAAACCATGCTGGATATCGGCCCTCCAGGACCAGGATTGAGAACCATTGGTTTATACTAAAATAAAAATCTGCATGGAGGCATTTGTAAAATTACATAAAAAGTCCCGTTTGCCTTGACATTTCGAAGTCATCTTAAAAAGCTCTTCGAACCTTAAAGATTCTGTTATTTCACTTTATGCAGACCACCAACTAACATGTCTTTTCCTATCTCACTGTGGCTTCAGTGATTAGAAAAGTGTTACCCAACGCTGCCTGTTGTTATGTGTCATCATAAGAACACAAAGTACAGAACGGAAATAAAGGTCAATTCCATGATTTACAAAAGTAACCAAGTTTGATGTATAAAAAAAGCACAAATTATGTTGAGCAAAAGATTAAACTTAAGAGTTTTTGTTAAAGATTAGGAATTAACACAAGTTTAATCAAGTAAACAAATCTAGTTTTTCTTTTAATCTTCCAGAAATTACTTAATTTTAATAGAAATAGTTCCACGTAATAATAATAGTAATAGAAATAGTTTAATAAATGAATAATAGAAATAGTATAATACAAATAGAAATAGTATAAAACAAATAATAGAAATAGTATAAAATAAACAATAATAGAAATAGTATAAAATAAATAATAGAAATAGTATAATAAATAAATAATAACAAAAATAGTATCGGTGACTTTCCAAAAGAAACCCCCCAGAATGAATCATCTCAGCTCTCTGCAGCAGCTTTTTATTTCCTCTTTTTCATGCTGCACATCTCTGTCAGTGAGCTCTCTGCACGCTGTGACTGATTCAAGCTAAAAGCAGTAAACAGGTGGTAGTAAACAAGACTTCCATTTCTGAGCAGGGTTCTTTGTTTTCAACACGACGAGTCCATCAAGCCAATCACGCGTCTTCAGACAAATGGATGTTTGTAGAATCAGCTACACTGATGGGGTCACATCTATGAAATAACAGAGTAAAAATAACATTTGCAACTTAACTGCAGGCACAAGAGAACAAAAGATATTTAGTACAGAACATTTTAGGTTTATGCCCATAAACACGAGGACCAGATGAGGCAGCATGAACGTTGATGAATTCTAGTAGGAGGTAAATGTCAAACGTAACTGTGGGCGTTGAGCATCACGAGCCTGCTTTTCAGTGCCATTTTTGATTCATATTTAAAAGATGCAAATTAGAAAAAAGTGGAAAAGGTTAAATTGTTTTTATTCCATTAAATTAACATTTTACAAATGTATTGTTTGTGGGACAAAGCCACTCACCGGAATGGTGTTTTTTTTATTATTACCCAATTCAGCCACAAGGAAATCTGCAACTGGCCGGTTACATTATAATAATCCTAAATGCTCTGCAGTTAAAATACAGGTTCTAATATCTATAAGTTCATAATTTAAGCTTCTACAACAGAAGGTGATGCACAATTTAGCTAGACATGAAACAAAGCATCTTGCAAAACTAGTGGTTGATGGGTAACCTGTGGGTGATAAAAATGGATTTGCACCATTTAGTTGAAATTCAGCTAAAGAACCAGAGAAAGCCGTTGAGTGAATGTGTGAATTACAGCATGGGAGTAAGACTGTGCCAGTCCTAGAGGAGACAGAAGTCAAACAGCTGTCAGGGGATTCAATTATGGTCATGTTTCTGCGGCACACCCAAATGTTACGCCTCCCTCTCTCCCCCCTGCCCCCACCTCCAACAAACATCTCCTCGCTACACTCGAGTTTAGTCGTGTTGCCTGCAGCGTTTGTGCATATTTGAAAGTATTGCCCGAGGTAAAGAACGAGGCTGGCATTTCTCCTTCAAGAGAAGCAGTCGGACGGTGTCACAGAGTCCCTGCCTGTTAAAATAAATAAATTTTAAAAAGTCGAATACAGGAATACCTTCCTGCCTTTGTAAATGCTTATGTGCTATGTTGCAGCAGGTCATGAATGTTGGTAGAAAATACATTTATTCAGCTTAAACCTAGCCTGGCAGGCCACCCTATATATGTGAATATATAGTCTGGCCACGGTCCATTGACGGCTCTCAGTCGTGGGACGGGATCTATGGTTGTCTTTCAATCTGTCTCCACATGCTGTGATTGGACCGCTACGGATGTCAGTCAACGGGGCAGTCTGCCTTACATCATGGAAGAAGCAGGGAAGAAGACAAAAATATATCGTTTTTCTAAATAAACGCGCTGTGATTGGCCAGCCACAATAATGGTCGGGGCTGTGGAGGTTCCAATGGAGCGTCGCTAGACCGACATGCAAAGCAAAGTTATTTTTGCTTTGGCAAATGACGGTCTAGATTCTAGGCTCGCTTAAACCAGATGGGACAATAAGGCTACGTTCACACTGCAGGTCTTGATGCTCAATTCCGATTTTTTGAGTAAATCCGATTTTTTTGTGTGGCTGTTCACATTATAACTGAAATGCGACATCAAACACTCTCCAGTGTGAACGCTTCACGGCCCTAAAGCGACCCGCATGCGCAGAAGACAAGAAGTCCCAGTCAGAACCAGGAGAGGTGGAGTTGTGATGTGAAAGCCTCACAGACATTTCAGACACAGGATCACACCTGAGTCTCTCGTTTTGGGGTGGAAACTATTTTAAAAACTATTTAACTCCTTATTCCCGCCGTCTTCCCGAGTTAGTATTCCCTGAAAATGTTTTGGTATTAAGTTCATTCACGGAACCCCCCCGCCCCGCTCTCACGGAGAACCCCCCCGCCCCGCTGTCACGGAGACCGAGACGCGCTTCGCTCCAGCAGCACCTCCCGCTCTCATGCTTTCTTGTATTCTTAATTCCAAAACTTGACAGGATGTCCCACAGACCCCTGAATCCTTCTGTCAGCGCTGCTCTTCAGCGCTCCTCCTCAGGAAAGTCCTGACATGACGCTCACCTCCGCTGAGCAGTGATGTGGATTTAATGCGACATGACCGTTCAGACTGCAGTCGCTTTCAAAAAATGTGCATATGTGTCGCAATCAGTACTACATATTGAAACGACCTGGATCGGATTAGGAAAAATCGGATCTGTGCTGTTCAGACTGTCACAAAAAAATCAGATAGGGGTCACAGGCAGGTCAACATGCGGATTTGATGCGCTTTTGCCTGCAGTGTGAACATAGCCTAATTTGGCATTTTCCAGGTCTTCTAGGTCTTTGTTTTCTTTTTTTTATATTGATTAGGTTTGAGGATTCAAGAAGGGCAAAAAAAATAGGAAAAAATACCAATAAAGTTAAGATATGGTAAATGGCCTGTATTTGTATAGCGCCTTCTTAGGGTTCTACAACCCCCCAAGGCGCTTCACAACACAGTCATCCACCCATTCACACACACATTCACATGCTGGTGGGGATGAGCTACATTGTAGCTACAGCTGCCCTGGGGCGCACTGACAGACACTGGCGCCACCGGTCCCTCCGACCACCACCAGCAGGCAAGGCGGGTTAAGTGTCTTGCCCAAGGACACAACGACAGCGACAGACTGAGCGGGACGCGAACCTGCGACCTTCCGGTTGCAAGGCGGCCACTTAACTCCTCTGCCACCATCGCCCAAGATATGATGAAGATATGAACCGATACGATTCACTAGACGTGGGTGAGGTTTTAAATTTAAAGAGGTCCTTAATTCATATTTTTAAAGGAGTCATCACCTATAATACCATGGATATCTACTTCCTATTATAGTCTTTTAGGCCATTAAAATAAATTGTATTGGAAAAATAAATTTAAAATGTGCTTTTCTGATCCTTTTTTGTAAAGGGCATATTTTCTCGCGAGATCACACACGATATTTCGGCTGTGTCGAACGCGCGCGGGACTGAGGGGCGCATTGATTGGTGGAAGGAAGTAGGAAGCAGGAACAGCTTCAGCATCTCGCTCCTAAACAACAAAAGTTACTGAACCCGACCTGGCAGTTACCTACAGAATCCGACCGTGTATGTACGAGCCCGAGCCTCGCCTCGTGCGTAATGGCGCCCTCGTTTGTTGTTGAGTTGGGACAAAGCAAGCTAACAGCCAGGCATCGGCTCTTATGCTGTTGTGAAAATGGAATACACAAACCGAGTGGAGTTTTGTTTCCCGTAACACGGATTATAACACGAGTCGTCAACGGTAAGACATAATTTATGCGTTTCACATTATGAAATGAGCTTTGTTGTGCTGGTTTGTTCGCTGCTGGTTCATATTTGTTTATATTCGGCCTTTGTGTCAGCATATAGGCAAATCTCGTTTTGGAATGCGCATGCTCGTGGGGTGCATGTGAGCTGGTTGAAGAAGGCAAGATTAAACAAATGCGTCAATGTTAAATATCGGCTTCTCAGCCAGTGAAAAATCATTAGGAAGCCATTATAGACATTTTTTCAAGTGGAAAAGTGAAAATTCCAGGTGATGACTCCTTTAATACATTTGTAGTGGTCTATAGCAGGGGTTCCCACAATTTTATCTTTGCTGAGGTTGTGAGGTTAGCAAGATTTTATTTGTAAAAATTACATTTATAAAATCCCAATAAGTAAGTAAGTAAGTAAGTAAATTTTATTTGTATAGCACTTATCACAGACAAAGAATCACAAAGTGCTTCACAAAGATCAACAAAACACAAGATAGTCATCATAAAATGATCTTAAAACAAAACAACAGAATATCATAAAATCATTAAAAATCAGAAAACAGAAAGTCATAAAATTATAAAAATGATAAAACAAATGAAAGATTATTATAAATACAAGTAAGAAAAAACGAATAAAACATAAAAGATTTAAGTAAAAGCAGTTTTAAACAAAAGGGTCTTCAGCTGCTTTCTAAAGGTGACCAGACTGTCAGTAACACGTAGGGATAAAGGAAGTTCATTCCAAAGTCGGGGTGCAACAGCCTGGAAAGAGCGATCACCTCGACTTTTATATCTGGTCTTTGGAATTTCTAGAAGGTTCTGGTTGGTGGACCTGAGGGCTCGGGTTGGAGCATAAGGCTTTAACAGTTCAGTAACATAAGGAGGAGCTTGGCCATGTAGAGCCCTGTATGTTATAGTAAGGATCGATTGAATTCTAAAGTTAATGGGTAACCAGTGCAGAGACATCAGAATAGGAGTGACGTGAGCTCTTCTGTTTGCTCCAGTTAGGAGCCTCGCTGCAGAATTCTGGACCAACTGAAGGCGGTCAAGGGCTTTTTTGTTAAAACATGTGAAAAGTGTGTTACAGTAATCTAGACGGGAGGAGATAAAGGCATGGAGAACCATTTCAAGCTCATGTTTTGACACCAACCTTCGCAGTTTGGAGATATTTCTCAAATGATAAAAACAGTTTCTGACCAGCGTTTTTGAGTGACCTTCAAGAGACATTGATTGGTCAAAGACAACACCCAAATTTCTCATGTTTGACTTGACAGCAGAAGCTAAATGACCAAGTTGTTGACTAATCAGAGGAGCCATGCTCTCAGGGGCAATGATCAGACATTCAGTCTTTTCAGAGTTTAACTGAAGGAAGTTATCTTCTAGCCAACTAGTGATCGCTGATAGACACTCTAGTAGTTCAGCCAGTTTATGGAGCTCAGATTCCTTAAAGGAGCAGTACAGCTGAATGTCATCTGCATATAGGTGATAAGAGACATTTTGAAAAGCATCAATTATCTGTCCAAGAGGGTGTATATATAATAAAAACAGGAGTGGACCTAAAACAGAGCCTTGGGGTACCCCACAGAACAGGTTTGTGGAATCTGACATGATTTGGTTTATACAGACACTGAAACTTCTGTTAGAAAGGTACGATCTGAACCAGTCTAGAACAGTTCCAGAGATTCCCAACGAGTCATGAAGTCTGTTAATTAAGGTGCTGTGATCAACAGTGTCAAAAGCTGCAGAAAGATCCAACAATACTAAGACTGTAAATTCCCCGTTGTCTGCAGCCATCATGATGTCACTGGAAACTTTAAGCAAAGCTGTTTCTGTTGAATGATTTTTACGAAAACCAGATTGGAATTTATCAAAGTTGTTGTGAATTTCCAGAAAAGTAATCAGTTGATCGGCCACGACTTTTTCTAAGATTTTAGAGATAAAGGGCAATTTAGAAATGGGTCTGTAATTATTAGGCTGAGAGGAGTCCAAACTGGGTTTTTTCAGGATCGGTTCAACAACAGCATGTTTGAAAACAGAAGGTACAGAGCCAGATTGGAGAGATAGATTAATAAAATCCACAATGCATGGGCCAATTTGGTCAAAGACCTTAAGAAGCAAAGTGGTTGGGAAAAAATCAACAGGGCAGGAAGTTGGTTTCATGTTTTTCTGAATGAGACAGATGTCCTGGAAATTTACAGCAGTTAAAGAAGGACCATGACTGGGAGGGAGGTGGCTGGATGGGAGAAAGGGAAGAGGATTGGGGGTGGAAAACTTGCCCTGATATTTCTGATTTTATTCTCAAAGAATGCAAGAAAGTTGTTACAGTCAGACCTTGAGAATACAGGCATGTGAGGGGCGTGAGGTGAAACAATCTGGTTTATGGTGTCGAACAAGACTTTAGAATTATTTTTGTTTGAGGAGATCAGCTGAGCAAAGTAAGCAGCCCTGGAGTTTTTGATCATCTCATTCAGAGATGTTATGAGTTCCTTAAAATGCAGCCTATGAACCTCTAATCTAGTTGACTTCCAACGCCTCTCAGCTTGGCGGCATGTCCTTCTGAGACTATAAATATTTTCATTCATCCAAGGACTTTTTCTTCTGTGAGACCCAGTGCTTTGTCTAACCGGAGCCACATTATCTAAGATACAAGAACATTGCTGATTAAGGCAGTGGTTCTCAATTACTTTTGGTGAAGCCCCCCCTAGGGTACATAGATTTTTTCGCGACCCCCCCGCGGGGTAATGTGCGAGCGGGGGGGGGGGGGGGGGGGGNGAATTGTATCAAATAAATAAATATTACATGCTTATAAGTTATTGCTTTATAAAGTTACAAACGCGTAGTGGGATAAATCTACCTGCATTTTCCTTTTCAAGCACTTTGTTTTATTTTATATGCAACCATTTTCCTGTCCTGTCTGTATTTTAGCTGCATCTCCTCTCAATCCTCCAGAAAAACGGCTGCCTGGCTTCATTTTTCACGATTTAAGCAGATCAAAGAGATCTGTGAAACATAGCAGTGTGCGCTGCGCTCGCTGCTGCGCCAGTGAGGTAAAGTCGCAGAAGAACGGGTGATGGACCGCAGCAGCGGAGCGTCAGACACAAATAAAAGACAGAAAGTTCTTGTATTTTAATTCCAGAACTTGACAGGATGTCCAGACAGACCTCTGAATCCCTCTGTCAGCGCTTCTCTTCAGCGCTCCTCACATGACATTTGCGCACAGGCAGGTGACCAGTTCACGCGGAGCACAATGTGCGTTCGGGCGGCAGCAGGTGGAATGTTAATTCAAGTGAAATCGTTTAATTGTGTTGTTTATATGTTACTGGGGAACTCTGGTCAGCTTGTGTGGGATAAATATTAATGAAAAAAGAATGGATATTTAACGGTTTTATTGAATATTTATTATTTTTTTTAAAAATAAGCGAAAATAGATCATGCTGTCTCTGGCTGCGAACAAATGATTCTTTCCATTTCTCATATAAGAAACAAAGGAAGTTATGTTCAGAAAAAAAACATTTTATTTAAATAAAATCAAACAGTGGTGCAGGGCACCTCAGGGAAACAAAGATGAGGCATCTTTTTAACATTACCATGTTCAATAGGGCTGTTTATACGTCACTACCAAACAAAAAATATAAATGAAACAAAAAGTAAGAAAAATCTAAATTTCTCTTCAATGGAACAATTGCACTGCTCCATTAAATAAAATCCATGTTTGGACTTTTTCTGTGTTCACAAATCAGTCCGTGCATGTATTGTGGAATCTGTTTTACTCTCCGTTGGGGAAGCTCCGAGCGGGGTGGGGGGAGGGGTTGGGGGGGGTCAGGTGCGGTGCGCCGCGCCCCCCCTGCTCCTCCTCCGCGCCCCCCAAGGGGGGCGCGCCCCACTAATTGAGAACCACTGGATTAAGGGAATGGATAAAGGAGTTTGGATCATCACCATGAACTAAGCTGCTGTCAAATAATGCAGAAATAACACACCCTACAGTATAATCAGAACTCCATATGAAAGTTATAACTCTGCATGTCTGTATAAAGTTTGTAAATGATCACATTTAATGTGTTTATGTGTGTAGGAGTTGGGGTTGGGGGTCCTGGCTTGTCTTGGACATAGGCAAGGGGTCCCCAAAGAAAAGATTTTGGGAACCCCTGGTCTATAGGATTGAATGCCTTGTAGGTCATACTCTGGGGGGAAAAAAAGCTCTGGTGCACCCGTTTCCGCATGGAGAATTTAGCCAGAGGAGAAAGTAGCTTCAGACGACAGGATTTGGAGTCTTATTTCTTGAAATTTGGACATCTCTGCTCAGATTGGATAACAGCAACGTGACTCTAAAACTGACTCTAATTGCTTTGCAACGTTGATGTTTTATCTCCACAAATAACACAAGCCTGAAGGAATTCTGCAGTGTTGAGTCGATCACGTGATCGGAAATCGGGCCCGATCACGTTACTTTCAAAGGACTCGGAATCGGTTGAAAAAGATCGGATTTAACCTTATAAAACAACAAATATGACATTTTAAATTCATTCTGATATCTTAATATATCATTGCAAATATCAAGCATTAATATCCACTTCAATGCTTTCTTTACCTGCCTCCCTAATTACCTATGCAGCGATAATGGCACACTCGTCCAAGCATACAGACAAGTCTCTACTGACACAATCTAGTATCTGGCCTTAGAAGGAAAAAAGAGAACAAGAACGCAAAAGAAAGTTGAGATTATATGTAGAAAGTAAGAATAGGAGGAATAGGTCAACCGTTTCTGAAAAAAATCAGGGATGGATTATTTCTGGTACTGGTTAAAGTAGGACTGGGCGATATGGCATCAATCCAAATCCCCTTATATTCAGCAGTTCACCTCGATAACGATAAATGAACAATAACTACCCATACAGTGGAAGTTAGGAGGTAGATTTGAGCGGTGGTAGATTTGGAAGAGGAGAAACCTGTTCCCACAATAATCCTTCAACAACTATTTGGCAACATTTTGGATTTGGTTGCCGCCAGAGGCTTCTGCCACCTGCTACCCCCTGCCCCCACCCATTGCTTCAACCTTTGAATCTCCCTCCATTTCCTCACTGTCTTTCCTTTCTCGTTACAGGTCTGAAGGAGTCACGTGACTTTGTGTAATCACGTGACTCCATCCCATCCAGCTTGCAGCACAGCATCTTAAAGAAACGAACGTCTGCAACCTACACAAGTGTTTGTTTTTTTCAAATACCTTATATGATGATATGGGCAAAATGGCATCGGTAATAGACATATACATATCAGTATCTGTAAATTTCTGGTATATCGCCCACCTCTAGGTTACAGGAAGATGAACAAAAGTTATCTACAAAAAATAGTCTTGAAGCAAAACCAAAAATTTCAAAATCTGTCCACTGCTCAGACAAAATCATTTTTAAACTCTGCATATCCACAGGTCCACCCACAGCGATGAACTAAACTTTCTGCAAAGCAATGGATTGTCCTCTTAAATCACATACAACCAAAAGGCGGCGAGATTACCAAACACCTCACGAAAGACACAAACCTCATCAGTCTGGTGGAAAAGTCAGGATTTAAAAGTCTCATTAAGCCTCTTGACTCAAACCATGACCGTAATCGTAAATTTCCATAGAAACAAAGTTGGACCACAAGTTAACTGTGATTGTTCTGGTTTAGTGATTTTACAGTCATAACCAAAACACAAAACTATTTCATCAATGTCAATGGTTTGCTGCAAATGTTATCAACGCTTTCTCAACAGGTTTCTGCTTGAATAAAACTTTATAAATATGTGTTACTAGAGCTGCTACATCACTACAGTAATCCCTACCAACGGCCTCAGATGCAAGGATGTCTTACAAAACATCCAAGTACCCTTTCAAACTGCTCATTTAGCCGAGCCTGTTCCCCACATTAACCCTGCTACAACACACCAGGGAATCAGATTACATACTGTACAGCTCCCATTAACAGTGTCCTGTTTACCTTTTACGCACCACGTAACAGCAGCTCATCCTTCAAAATAAAATCTCACCACAGAACGTAGGCTCAGCATTTATCAGAGAACTGTAAAGAGCACAACTATTCCTACGTCGAAGTAAACACTAAAATTTACCTTCAGGAAGGATTGAGGAGATTATCTAGTCTACCCATCACACAGATGCATCATGTTGCCCATAAAAGCACCACTGTTGTGTTAAATAAAACTGTGCGAGTCTTAAGCGACTCAACTTAAGAGGACATTGTGTTTCTCAGGCTAAGTTTCTTTATTGTATTTATAGAATGTCAATAAAAAAAGTAGAAAATTAGGTACTTTATGGTCTTAATGAAGCATAAATAATTCACATGTCAAATGAATACCTGCCATCATTGCAAAGTAACGCGTCTCAGACAAATAATTACCGTCATCCACTTTCAATCAAGTGAAACGGAAAAATCTTTGGATTGTACTTTATGGTCAACTGAACACTTAAAAGTTTTTCAGGATAACTTTAAGTTTGGTTTTTTAAATGTATTAATTCAAGAAAACTCAGCTGGTTTAGACAGACATTATAGTAAACAGGTCCATACACTCATCACACATACGTCACCACAACAGCATAAAGGACCCTGTGGTTCAAAACTGAAACACATGGCTGAGTCAAAGTTTCATTTGTGTTCATATTTTCTGATAAGGATATTTGTGTTGGCTGTTATTGAGTCACATGTTAATCTTTTTGTTTTTAAATTGTTTTCTGTGATGCTTGATTTTCTCAAGCAAGGCTATGATTCCATGTTCCTAACTGCCACAACATGAATGATTCATATGACATGAAATCAAGGCCCATGCAGGTAATAGAAAATTAGATTAGTAATAATAAATGCTTTTTCATTATGCCACTGGATTGGCAGACCAGGGTGGAGGTCCCCATATTTAAAAAAGGGGGCCGCAGGGTGTGTTCCAGCTACAGGGGGATCACACTCCTGAGACTCCCTGGTAAGGTCTATTCAGGGGTTCTGGAGAGGAGAGTCAGTCGGATAGTCGAACCTCGGATCCAGGAGGAGCAGTGTGGTTTTTGTCCTGGCCATGGAACACTGGACCAGCTCTATACCCTTACGGGGGTCCTGGAGGGTGCGTGGAAGTTTGTCCAAACAATCAACATGTGTTTTGTGGATTTGGAGAAGGCGTTTGACCACGTCCCTCGGGGGGCCCTGTGGGAGGTACTTTGGGAGTATGGGGTACCAGGCCCCTTGATACGGGCTGTTAGGTCCCTGTATGACTGGTGTCAGAGCTTGGTTCGCATGGCAAGATGGTGAGAGTTAGACTCTGCCAAAGCTGCCCTTTGTCACCGATTCTGCTCAAAACCTTTATGGGCAGCATTTGGCACAGCCAAGGTGAGAGGATCTGTTTTGGTGGCCTCGGGATCAGGTCTCTGCTTTGTGCAGATGATGTGGCCCTGTTGGCTTCGTCAGAATGATCTCCAATTTTCACTGGAGCGGTTCGCAGACGAGTGTGAAGCAGCTTGGATGAAAATCAGATCTCCTAAATTCAAGACCATGGTCTTGAGTCAGAAAAGAGTAGAATGCCTTCTCTAGGTCAGGGATGAGGTCCTGCCTCAAGAGGAAGTATCTCGGGGTCTTGTTCACCAGTGAGGGAAGGATGGAGTGAAAGATTGACAGGCGAATTGGTGCTGCGTCTGCGGTGATGTGGGCATTGTATTGGTCTGTCGTGGTGAAGAGAGAGCTAAGCCAGAAGGCAAAGCTCTTGATTTACTGGTCGATCTACATTCCAACCCTTATCTATGGTCACGAGCTTTGGGTAGTGACCGAAAGAACGAGATCACGGATACAAGCGGCTGAAATTAGTTTTCTCCGTAGGGTGTCTGGGCTCTCCCTTAGAGAGAAGCTTGGTCATCCGGGAGCGATTTGGAATAGCTCCTTCACATCAAGAGAAGCCAGTTGAGGTGGCTAGGGCATCTGGTTAGGATGCCTCCTGGTAGCCTCTCTGGTGAGGTTTACCAGCCACACTTCTCTGTTTAGACTGCTGCCCCTGCAACCCAACCCCAGATAGGCAGAGGATGGATGAATGAATAGATTTAATTAGGCCATACTACCTCAAAAAAATGAAACAAAAATTATTTTATTGTCTCAAACTGTGTCTTCCTTCAGTGGGTTTAAGATTAATCTGACTCTGGGGCAATGCTGAGGTAGAAAAGAAAGTATTCATTAACATCTAGTCTACATGTGTGCTCTGAAGCCTTTGTACAGCTTGTGGATAACAGAAGTTTTTTATTTCGGATTTTTTAAAGCATCTGTATAGTATATATATATATATATATATATATATATATATATATATATATATATATATATATATATATATATAGGAAATCATGTGTTAAAGTTTTACTCATCAGTAAACAATAAAACATTTAAAAAGTCAGGACTTCCTCTGGAATCCGTCCACCTCTCTTGATCCAACCATGGTTCAGCCACAGTTTTCATGCACAGGGGACCTTCATGTTACAGTTTCAAACCGGCCTTGTTGCCAATCGTATTAATGCTAAAATATCACTTCAAAAACAAAAAGATCTGCTCAATACTTGTTGTTCTATCTAAACAGAGAGAGTTTCACACAGAATGAAACTATTTGTAAGCCACCACACATATGTGCGTTTTAGGAGGAGCAGCACATAAATGCTGTTTGTCCTGATCAGACCTAATGCTGACAGGTGTTCTTCCATCTCAACAATATGGCTGTGAAACTAAAAGCTAGTTCAATGCCATGATTGTTAAAATTATTGAATCAAATCATTTCCAATCAGTTGAATGGCTGTATATGATGACCTACAGGCTATTCATTAACAAACAGGTGGTTTCCTTTCATTATTATTGCTCTATAAGACTCGTGTTAAAAACACAATGACAATGACCCCTGATGGATCGTTGTGATTTAAGGTGACACCTCCTCCTGCCAGCAAACATTTTTGCTTCCATTAAAGTGATAAACTCCTCCCTCACTGCTCATTATTCCAGCCGGGTCATGCTCCAGTGAACTGAAATGAAGCAAACCTTCTCTCTAATCCAGTGTCAAGGTTAGGCAGATGTAAGACATGAGGCTGCAGAGGATGAGGTATTCATAGCAGTAGAGGATTTTTTTCTCTACCCAAGCCCCAGTAAGTGCAGACATAGCATTACAATTGCTCCATGATATATAATATTGTTGCTGCCCATTAGAACAACCTTAAAATAAAATTTGATTGTGTAACAATGTCTGTTGATCATATAAAGATCAGGTGGAGATTTGTGGCACCTCCAACAAAAACAACAAATCTCCACATCTGCCCTTGACCTAAGATGGACTCTTTAAAAAGGAACAGTCATGTTGGAAGGAAGTTTACAGTGAAACAGATTTCCTTCTCACCGGGCTGGGGTTGTCAGTTTTTCTCCTTTCAAAAATGGTCAAAGAGGGATTTAGTCTTTGTTTACCATCTGTGAGCCTGTGGGATTACCAAGTCTGCACTGAGCTAACGCTGCAGCGCCGGCTTTTGTAATTCGACCCCGGCAGACAAAAGGCTTCAGAGTTGTTTAACCAAAGCCAGTAAACAGGAGCGACCCAGAAGTTATTTCTTGTACCCATAAGAAGCCACGCAATCTTTTTGTTTAACGCTAATATCAGGTGAAGCAGGCTAGAGGCTAACGTTGAGCTAACAATGCTAACGGTGAATTAGAAGCAAATAGTCGGCTCTAAAATACCTCAAGCTACTTTTTAATTTACCAACAACTCAATATTACAGTGACATGTGTGTGTGTGAAGTGAATAACGAGTCAATTGTGGTGTTTAACGACCTTTAAAGAGTCGTTCAGAAATATATTAGCAAGCTAACCGCAAGACAGCAAACAACCACACTTCCTCCAATGCCGGAGAGATATTACCTCTTGGTCAGGACTCCCTTGAAAATGAGGTTTTTAATCTCAATGGGGCCTTCCTGGTTAATTATAGAATAAATAAAATAAAAATTACCGTAGTAAGTGCTCCCTACTGTAAAACACCCACGAGAGCTAACACCAGATAGGACAATGTATGTATCTACTTATCAACTTATTGTGTAGGACTCCTCTTTGCGTGTCATCTAGAATCTTCTGGTGTTGATCCAGAACTGGCAACAGCCATGAAACCCATGGGACAAAATCTATTTTTTGTTTAGAAAAATAGACTGCAGTACTACTTCATTCTTATATATTGCACCTTCAAACACAACATTTAAAGGTGCAGGAAGTAAGAATGAATTCCTGTGGTCACATTTGTGTACTGCAGTCCATGTTTTAAAACAAGTGAGTGACCCAGCCAGCTGAGAAGGAAATATGTTTCAATGTAAACTTCCTACCAACATGATTAAGACAGACTGTTTTGTGATTATTTCATTGTAGAATTATTACTTATTGTACCTTTACATATTAGTAAATTATTGTAAAGTATTTAAACTTCATCCAGTTTCATATCATTATTATTTGTTAATTCATTAGTACTTTAAAAAAGTTTTCAGCTACTTTCATCTAATGATAAAAGTACATAAAGTGAATCGAGGGCATTGTGACATGAAAAAAATGTTTTACTACGATTACTATGGTATATTTTGTAGTTTTGCAAAAGTCACAGTTTTAGAGGAATATCCTTTCCATCTCTTTAGATGACAGTTTAGAGTCATCACCAAGGCAACATGCAGATGCAACATCCTGCAGGAACAATACCAAGCAGCACGCTGGCAGCCTGGTTTGAAAAGGTTAGGCCGAACCAAGTAGCTCCAAACAGAAACCCCAGTCAAAACTAAAATCAAGAGTCTGGCACCTCAGCTAGGAGTGTACTTGCAGAATTCAACTCATCTGGGGATTTCTACACAATCTACACCGATTTCATAATGCTGTTTAGATCGGAGGGACTGGAAACAATCAACAGTGTAAGTGAGCCAGTATCAGCCTCGCTTTCAGCTAATTCTTTCACATGAAAACATCAGCAAAAGTGATGCAAGTGGACGCAATACTGTGTGAGGAAATAAATATTTTGCTATAAAAGATTTATAATAACTGATGTTGTAAAGGACAACATGAAGTATTTGTCCTTTTAAAATTCAAACAATTATAAGTCACATTTATAAATATTCTCAATATTCTGATTGTTGTTAGAGACGCACAGATTCTGGTTTTGAGAGGAAATACCAATTTCTGATTCTTGTACAGCTTTGACCCGTCGATACCAAAATTTGGTCAATTTCACTAGACCAATAATTAACGCCATATGCAACTTTTTCATATTTTTAAATCATTTTCTTGAGCCAGTAGTAGGGTTAATGAAATGTCACTCAGACCCCCACCGCCCTCTGTGACCAGAATACCGCATTTGCAACTTCAGAGTGGCGGTCCGGTCCTTGCTGGACTTTGAAAAAGGAGCCGACATGCCTGGTGCTGCAGTCTGCTTCCTGCATGTTTTAGATCATGAACACAGCTGATTTGTTTGATGATGAACCGCTCCTGTAGACACTAATGAAAGCTGAGGAGACATTTCAGCAGTTAGATTAACCCCGGCTTTCCAGAGGATGTGAAAGCGGCGCACAACGCAATAGCGTTTTACCTGCAAGCTCATTCCCAACCGGCAGCGATTCTGACGCGAAACGGGAGCGAAAGCGTTCCAAACAGCTGATCCCACGAGGTCACAAAATCACGGGAGAATTGCAACACCATGCATGATTTTAGAAGTCCACACAATGACAAGCATGGAGAAAGTCAGCTGCATGTAGCTAAAAAGGTCTGTGGTTTATATTTTCTGTTCTGTTTACATCGGCTACGGGGGCTTCACAGGAAATGACGTACTGCACCTGCCTTTTATTTTGGAAGTTTTCGGATGTTTCACACTGCCTTCGTGTTTGACTTCCTGTCTGTCCCGATCTGAACTGTGGAGTTTGACGTGTTTCAGAAGCGTAGCGCGTAAAAAATAGACTCGAGACGTAATGATAGCATCCCATCGCTTCTGGGACGCGTCCAAGATGTTACACATAGCTGCCAGTGGAAAGGACCCTATCCACTATAACGACGGCTAATTGCTGTGTAGTACGTTTCACGGCCGTTTTACAGCGCTTTCACTTGCGGTGGAAAGCTGGGGGATAAAGGTGTTAAAAAGATGAACGCACAGCGAGGAGATAAGTTTCACCTTCGCTAACGAACACTAGGAGGTGCTAAAAACAAGCCAAAACTGCCAAATGTTCCTTTAAAATACTCTTATGATTATGGGAGAGAAATCTTCTGTGTGGATGATCTGTCATTGCTGTTATGAGGTAGGACTTGGTGACGTGGAGTTCATGGATTGTTTATGTCTGCACATCAGGGATATGAAAGGACCTGCCTCAGGATATGAGATTTTGGTCATACTGCTCAGCCCTAGGAGGAACAGAGAGAAACGATGGGTTTTCTGAACCACCTGTGAGAAAAAGGAGAAAAAACAAAAGA
Organism: Aphyosemion australe; assembly: GCA_006937985.1. Classification (NCBI taxonomy): domain Eukaryota; kingdom Metazoa; phylum Chordata; class Actinopteri; order Cyprinodontiformes; family Nothobranchiidae; genus Aphyosemion; species Aphyosemion australe. The sequence continues at coordinate 689,862 of SSNS01000025.1, forward strand.
ACAAACACTTCCTCAAGCCCAGAACCCCAACAAATTGGCCAATTTGAGAATCCGCATTAGCTGGATTTTACTTTAGCGTAGATGCCAAGTCTAATGGAAGTCCACTAGAATATTTAACAGCAGATAACTGGGAATATTTATCTTGCGTTCTAAACTCAAAACAAGCCATACACATAAATAAATCCTAGTTTTGAGCAGACAGCTACATGAAATCTTGGGGAAAATGAGCAAATGAACAGCAGACAAACTCAGCAGCCATAATCAGCCGCTCCACGAGAAAGAAATGACAGAAAGAGCAGCAAAGCTCTGACATTAAACCCAATGATATGAGCAGGAATATTGATTCACTGGAAGCCACATTTTGTTTGCCTTGAGACCAAGATTAGAGCAAATGATCACATCAGCGAGCTGTGTTCATAACTGTCTGCCAGGTGGAGTCAGCCAATGGAAAAACTGGGACTTTTAAACAAAAGGGAATCAAACCAAAAGCTAAAATGTGGCTTAAAACCAATTAAAGTCACAGCACAGAGCAGAATGTGGGCCCAACACTGCACATGGGTGAAACCAGCAGAAGCCAAGGCATCATTAACAAGCAAAGCAACATCACAGAGGTAACAAACCCACCTTGATGATGAGACGCTGTGTTTTATGTTTTGTTCCCAGCTGCCAGCCGTCGGAGGCCACAGGTGCCACAATTAAGCTCCAACTAACCTGAGCGCGGCTCAAATATCAGAATTCCTCTAACAAAGTCTCCGGATGCCCCGCGTTGGCAGGCGGGTGTTTGCATGTCTGAATTAAGACACAAATAAAAGCAGAGGAACCCTTAGAGACGATTCCTTCTTCCGCGATAAAACTTCAATCCAAAATGAGGTCGTGTCACCATTCCTCCCTCCTGATTGGTCAGCCAATTAACTGCATGTCTGGAGGATTTCCAAATAATAAACGCGCTCCTGCAGCAGGGAGGGGTGCAATTAATACCATAAATGTTGGCTCGCTGGCACAGCTACTGAGGAATGAAGCTGGCATCTGTGATCACAGGAACAGGAAGTCCCTTTGGTTTTAAGCAGATGCTAAATGATTAAATGTCTACTATAAAAAAAAATCATGAACTTTTGTTAGAAACACTCATCAGAAATGCATTTAGTGATGAATGCATAATCTAAATGAAAAACTTCCTGCACATTTGTGATTAGCGATACACCGATTCTGGTTTTGGGGGCCGATACCAGTTTCTGATTTTTGCACAGTTGTTTTGGCCGATTGCAGATTTTTCAAAGAGCTAAAGTTTACAAAAATCTTTGGTAAATTTCTGATTTCTTCAACAACTATAGGGAAAAAACATACATGGAAGATGTGTTTTTGCTATTGAATCAGTGGTGGTGAGTGCACAGGTCAGAAACAATGTAGGATTTATTTATTTTTATTTTTTCTGCTTGAAAATGGTGCGTTCACAGACCAAAAATAAAGTCTGATTTTTAGGTGTCCAATTGTCTGATCACCAGTTATTGAATATTGACTTATTCTGATCATCAGCCAATTTGATTTCAGGGCATCTCTATAGCTGTAACGTCTGTTGGGAACTACTGATTATTGCACAAATAGATGCAATAAACAGGAAATTTTCATTGCAGAAGTGGTATAGAAGTTTGGAGGAGCTTGTTTGTTTTTTTCTTTTATAAAATTTGCTATGAAAACAGGTGAGGAGCAGCATATTTTCTGTGTAATCAAAGTGAAAATGTGTCTCTAAATCCTAATTTTCCACCACAGAAAAAGCAGCATAGACTCCCATTTTATTATACGTTTTAAAGATGAAGCAGGAGCTGAACTTAATTTCAAGTTAGATCAGAAAAATGATTTGTTTTTCTGATTATTCCATGTTTTTCTTGGATTTTGAGGCTAAAAATGCTAAATAACTTTGCAGAAAATACCGGCAGGTGAGTATTTTTCAACATGGTGAGGATGTCATCATTACTAACAGCACTTTCAAGCAGACAGCAGATGTAGGTATGTTCAAAACCATCCTTTTTATACTTACAAAACAAAATTTCCCAAGGAGTATGTCCTATTCTGACTAATCTTTTGTAAAATTACCCTTCTGAACAGCAGCTCCCTGAGTGGAAACCTGCTGCTCTCTTATTACAGTAAAGGAAGTCTTCAACACAATTGACAGGCTGTAAAAAAATAGTAAGACGACTTCACCTTCCTTTCAAGAGAAAACCATTTGCACTCAATCTCCCACTTTTCCCAGTTAATGACAGTGTCACTCTGCTCCTTATGCCTGGCACATTGTTACCCACCCATCATCTTTGAGGAACGTACTTCATTATCAAATGAACTATATGCAAGGTGTGAAGTGGCTGCATGCTTCGTAATGAATGAAGATGAGTCATGCTACTTACTTTAATTTGACCCGTCACTGAAAGAGGAAAATAAAATAAAGTCAAGCCTGGCAGCTCCTCCTGCTCTCACTTTTCTCTAAATGGCAGCGTCCATTTTTTACTGACGAGGTTTGATGATCTTTTTGGACTTGTGGACATTTTCTGAATGAGTTGCAAAATGGTTTTAAATTGGTGTTCCAGTCATTTTGGAAAACTGTGTGCAAAACTGAAAAAATAATGAATATTGTACCAGTTGTGAACAACTTCCTGTGTAAATATGGTCACCAGAAGCAAAATGTATCCCTTTAAATCGATCAAGGAGGTCAAATCGGGCAGGAATTTCTTATTTTGTCTGCTAATGTAACCAGGTAATGCTAAATCCATCCATTCTCTTCCGCTTATCTGGAGTCAGGTCGCAGGGGCGGCAGCCTAAGCAGAGAGGCCCACTTCCCTCTCCCCAGCCACTTGGGCCAGCTCCTCTGGGGACGTTCCCTAGCCAGCCGATAGTCCCTCCAGCGTGTCCTGGGTCTTCCTTTAGGTCTCCTCCCGGTTGGACGTGCCCAGAAATCCTCACCAGGAAGGCATCCAGCAGCATCCTAACTAGATGCCTCCTCAACTGACTCCTGTCAAACGCCTTCTCCAAATCCATGACGAATATCTTTTGTAAAATAGCTCTGACCCAGGCAAAAGCACAAAATCTATTTTAGATGCAATCAAAATATAAAACTAGTAAAAAGTCAACAGAAATCGACAGAAATGTAAACATTTCTAAAATAATATTTGCATCAATCAATCCAGCAACTTTCCAGTTAGCAGTCAGACAACTGGACCCTGGATTTCTGCTGCTGGTGGTGACAGGAAGTTCCATCTGAGAGGCCCAGACTTCCCTCTCCCCAGCCACTTGGGTCAGCTCCTCAAGAGGAAAGGAGTTCCCTGGCCAGCTGAGAAACATAGTCCCTCCAGCGTGTCCTGGGTCTTCCTTTAGGTCTCCTCCCGGTTGCACGTGCACGGAAAACCTCACCAGGGAGACGTCCAGGAGGCAGATGCCCGAGCCAACTCAACTGGCTCCTCTTGATGTGGAGGAGCAGCAGATCTACTCCGAGCCCCTCCCGGATGACGTAGCTTCTCACTAACTCACTACTTTGACACAGAACCATCTTCAAAATTGTCTTTTATAAATTAAAGCAAACAGAAATAAACTGAACATATTCAGATACTGTATGCTGTGCAGTCATACTTCATTTCCACTCAAAGCCACAGACAATAAGAGCCAGGCACCTCTTTCATCTTGAACAGAAATCAGCAGCTTTATTTGTTTTTCTTAATAAAGTCAGCGTTCCGCTGTGGCCTCTTGCTCGTACCACAGCTGCCGCTGACTTACAGTTTACAGTAGAAACACCAAATACCACCATGTCAAAAAGTCCAAACAAGACTCAAAGGGAAGTCCTAATAGTAAACAGAACATTTTTGCTAGTTTTTTTTTTTTTTAAATATTTAAAACTTGCTTGTTTTGTGAAAAATATTTACAAAAAAGTCAAAGAATTGAGAATGGCTTTATAATCCAGTTTAATGTTCATTCAGCATTTACAACTATTGCAATTTAAGGTGCTTCTGGTTGGAATTCTGTTAGCTTCTTTTTCCCATTTGCATAAAAGGTTGCTAAAAATATAATGTAACATTCCCTCTCATTTTCTCTGCTTTGCTTCCCACAGTATTGCACAGTATAGAGGCGCTAGTGCTTATAGCAGCTGAGAGCAGCTGATATGCAAGATTATGCACAGCGACCTCGCTTATTAAGGGCAAAAATTTGAACAGCTAGTGATGCTTTATCTGCTAACGCTGCAACGTCTGGGTGGTAATTCAGCTGTGTGGAACATGACAAGAGGAACACTTGTGGTATGAATTTGAATCTGCTGTAAAAAGTACTTTACACTTTGATGTGCCAATTGCTGCAAATACACGAAGCAATGCACCAAAAAATAAAATAAATAAATCTAGAAATAATCACATTCTTCAGTTTAAAAAATTCGTTAAATTTGTATTTTACTGTTTACTGACAGCAGTTAAACGGTTAAAGTTTGATTGTCAACCTTAGATTATAGCAGATATTACATTTTTAAAAAGTTTTTTGTATGGTTTTTATTACAATATGAGGTTTATGAATTATCCAAAATACTCAACTCTGAAAACAAACCAACAAACTACATGTGACTTATTCATCATCGTCGTAGTAATCATTATTACACAATAAAATACTCGCCTCGAAAGCCATCCTATGTAAAGATATAGTCTGGCCATGACCCATAAAGAGCTTGGCTGTGGGGCGGAGTCTATGATTGTCTTTCAAACTGCGCTAGAACCAATCAGAGCAACGATCAACGTGATATATTCATTGCGACAAAAATCAGTCAACAGGACAGTCCGCCATCCATTTTCAAAATGAATGACTTAAGTACCTCTATCTGCTCATGTCTCAAAGAAAAGCCCAAGTAGAAATCGTTTAAAGTTGATGCCAAAGCCGTTTCAAACGGGCGTCGTTCCAGCGATGCCGCCATCTTTACTGTTTTACTCTGTTGCAGCTCTGCCATCATTGTAACGCAAAGCACGCCTAGCGTCTCTCTACACACATCGAGCACTGTGATTGGCCCAATCTAAAACTAGTTGGTAGTTGCTGAGGCTTTAATGGAGCGTGGTTATTCACACATTGATACTTTATGGTTAAAAAAAAGAAGCTTGAAACTGTTAATGTGCAACTGCTATATATATCGATACATTGTTATATTTGCTACACTACGTAAATATTTAGAGGCTTTTCTTTTTACAAATCTTGTGTCCTGAAAAAAAAAGTTGCAGTTTTGAACCTTTAAAGTGACAATGTGTAGTTTTTACCATTAATCTCTGGAAATATCTATCAAAATGTTGTTGAAAATGGATAAAATGATGTCCAGTCGTTGAAAAATATTGGCAGCTTCGTAACATATAAACATAAAAATCAGGTCTAACATACATAGGGCGTGGGTCTCTAGGGGACATCATATTAGACACCATGTTTCCTTCTACGTGAGCCGACTCCGGGTCCTGTACCTGCCGATGACATCACACTATATGATTGGCTGGACGTACGACTTACAGAAGTTACGTTACCACGTTTGAAAACATTTAGGCGGTAAGAAACATGAATTTAATGACAAAGCTGCTAAACTCTTTCCAAAACCTATGTGAAAGAACAGAATCGAAAAAGCAATGCAATATATTTTGGCCGAGTGGTACTGCCGTAGTTTGACGTCATCTGCAGGTGCAGGACCCTGAGCAGATCCAGAACCTACACCGCCAGAAAAAACTAGCATCGGCATTGCATTCTCTCGATGGAATTAATTGAAGGACCATCAAAGTCTGAGGTTGCATGCTTTCTGCTCGACAGGTAACATTTACCGTAATGTTTATTTAAACTAGTGACAGTCACAGCGATAGTCACGTATGCACTGGTGCCCCCTATCGCCAGGAAACTACACACTGTCACTTTAAGAAAATTAACGGTAAACATTTTCCTTAAATATCTTTATAATGTGATGGTTTTCCTCCTATGTACCTGATTCGCCTTTAAAATTTCATATTTGTGGCTGGGTTTTCAATCAGTGGCACAGCTCGTGGAGCGATTGGCTGAGCTGAACACAAACATTGATTTAGAGATGGGAAGAACAGAATGGCACTGGCCCGTTTTCCCTGGCATGGGTTCTCGTTTGGCCTGGACATGCGCATCTCTCACACACACACACACACACACACGTTCTTCAACAAGGCAAACACTGGCAGCCAGAGGTGTCTGGAGACACACATATGTACACACAGATACACAGAACAGGCAACACTGATTTCCTTTTTGGCATTAACGAGCAGTGAGTGACCCAGCTGAGGGGATCTGGCTATTCTCTGGATCACAGTACAGACAATGTTCTGTACGTTCCGTTTTCCCTTTCCTGTCGTCTTACGTTCACCTTGACAATACCTATGCGCAACCAGCTTCTCTCCTCTTCCATTATTTCATCACTTGTCTTCTGCTCTGTCCTCATGCTCCATTTTGTCGTTTCACGCTGTGCATCTCCCCGTTTTCATTAAAAGAAATGTGGTTTTTTTTCTTGGCTTCAGCGAGCGGCGTCGGCTGCTTGGCTGGTTTGGCACAATGCTGAGCCATCCAACAGGTAAACGTGCTTTATCGGACGTTTGGATTCTCACTCTCAAACACACAACCATTTCCAGGGTAATCTAGAAACACACATCTTTTTGTCAACCGCAGCAGACCGATGGAAGAGGTGCCATGACAACAAACACAATTCTGAACATCTGTGTGCGTTTGACAGTTGGGAATTGTGATGTGCGTGCTTCCTTTGACTTTCACATCTTCTTTAAGTTGTGTTAAAGTTCATATACATGAGCGTCTCTACGGCTCGCTAACAAACACATCCTATCTGGGTTGGAGCGTGTGTGTCTGTCTCACTTTATGTAGGGTGCATTATTGGACGCAGTAGACCGGACACTGCCAGAGGCGTACACCAAGCGGTCACGCGGCGTGACAGAGAAGAGAGCAGAGCTGCTGTCAGAAGGCCTTTTTAACACACTGCTGCTCTCCGTTCGGGGACATTTCGGCAGCGTTCGACTGCAAAAAGAGAAGGAGCGATAAACACACTTCTCCAAAACTCCCACAGAGACACCACGACAGCCCCAAAGGCTGCCGCACCTGAAAATAAACCGCTAATACTTCTGATCTACCCAAATAGACGTGCAAGGAAAGAAAGAGGCGCGACACTCAAACACACACTTTTACCGAGACGGCAGCTTCACATGTTTAATGAATCCCTGTTAGCTGCTTTCATGTGTGGGCGATTAAAAGTAAAGTCTGTTCAAGGAAGATGGTGTATACTATAAAAATGTTCCACACAAGTCTTCTAATTGGCTCACTGTCTCGAGACACACTCCGACTGTCTAGGCTGGCTTCAATCATATCATGATGTTCTGAACAACTTTGATTGGTTCAGCTTCCATCTACAAAAAGTCTTTTTTTTCAACCGTTTTTGATCTATTTTTATTATGCATCCCTGAAAAAAAACACTCAAAATGATTGTTTTAGTGGAATTAGCTTTACAGAACATGATGAAATGACCAGTAGAGTGAAAAAACTAGCCAGCGATGCTAGTTTGGTCTAAAGGAGACCAGTTTCATTTGACTGGTCAATGCAAAATGAGTTTACGCCCACAAAGCTGGACGAGTCATAAATATTTTATTATAGGTTTGTGGAAAACAACTAAAACATGGAATAAAAGGACCTCTATAGGTTTAGTGCACAAAGAGGGAACCAAACCTTTGCTACATTCAAATTTACTTTTATGACACTTTATAGTAACGGATGCTAAAACACATAAGATATATTTTGTCTGATGTCAAATCTGATTTTCAAAAGCTGAATAGGCCGCCTTTAGGGAAACTGTTTTTTAAATAAAGTTTGCATTTTTTGGAAATTCATTTTTTAAGCTTTCTGTTTTCCCTGAAGACAAATCAACTCTCCTAAAATGCAGCATGGCGGCGTTTTCAATACACACTTTAAGATTTTCAAAGAAAAGGAACAAAAATAATATATTTTTTATATTTTGGCTGAGTTATCAGCACTGGAACATCCACCTGTGGATTTTCTTCAATATATCTCCCTTAAACTGCATAACCGACAGGTTTTGGCGTGTGTTTGCCCTGTAGTGCAAATTTTATGACTCAGATATTAAAAAAAGCTTTCTCATAGGTGGACTCCTTCCTCGTCGTGCTTGTTTTTACTCTTCACTGGTTTCCATCTATAAATGCACAAAGAAAACTAAAAATAAGACCTTTGGTGCATTCTGGTGTGTTTGCACGTGTACCTGTTATTTGCAGAAGTTTTGTGCTGCTTTATGAAAATCTCACTTGCACTTATTTTGTCCTAATTACAGAAAATTTCCATAACTGGAGCATCTCTGTGACCCTTTTTGTGCATATGTGCAGGGTTTCCGGGTTCAGTCACTCTTTAGCTCTACAGCGTGAACTGAACCAGAAGGACGTGTGCAGCTACAGTGGGAAGCTGTTTTCCTTTGTTCCTCAAAGCCCTTTTTCTCACACACACATTTACACAGGCACATATTTTCTTTTCAGGAAGTGACAAGCTTCACAGCATTTTGACGAATTAGCTTTTCACTCTCTTGCCGCCATTTCACCTTCACTTTTCTTCCACCGTTCTTTTTTTTTATCCCACCTCTTGTTTGTGCGTCCGTTTCCCTCTGGGCCTTCTAAAGCACAGCAGCAGTCATCGTCGCATCACCTCTATGTTTAAAGCCAAATGCAGCTGTATGCCAGAGGTCACAGCTGTCTAAGGACAAGCAGTCGTAGAATTTAAAATGTGACATTAGCCAGCGGGGTATTGCAAAGAAAAACAAAACACAGACTTTGTGGCAGATAGTAACACTTGTTTCTTTTCCTTATGCTGCATCCATGCACATGTGCAAAACCAAAACTGGACTTCTCTCCTTTAACATCCCGCTGTGAAGATGTTCTGGTTATGTTCCACATGTTGATCGATTACAAAATGTATTTTGTGCACAAGCTGTTTTGGCCAAATTAGGCACAACAGCAGTCTGAATGCACTCAGGTTTCTTCATCTGATGCTCAAAAGACAAAAGAATTCCATCAGTATTGTGACAAGGAACAGAAGCGGATGGTTAGTTAGGTTTTTAATGTATTGGGGGAGGGTTTAAGTTCCTTAGGGAATCTTTGGCTTAAGGACACAAGGGTAACTCAAAGGAATCAGGACCTTGGCTGACCCACAGTCTCAGCGTGTCACCTGGGTGGGCTCATCCAGGGAGCTGGGTCTGTCGCAGCACGAATCGTTTCGAGTCTCTGATGCTCTGAGAGGCTAACAGTTTAGGATCCTGCACCTGGGGTCTAGTGTTAAAGCAGGGGAGGCCTCTAGATGGAGGCGGCAGCCGCATGGTCTGCTTATCAAGTGGCTCTAAGGTGAACCCCGACTCCAGAGAGGCGGAGCCACCAGGACTCCCTGGCTTCGATGCAGAAAGAGACGTGCACTTGTGAAGACGAGGAGACTGCAGCATGCCAGGGCAAGTCGGCCCAGCAGATCTTGGAGCGAATGACTTCTGCAGCATCGCAGCGGGGGGTCGCCACTCACGCTGCGCTGCAGACTGAGCTGCTGACGCTGGACCATCTCTGCCAGTTATCCCCTGTGGAGCGCGAGGGCCGCACCGGCGCTGATTGGTCCGAGGTAGATGACTCAGCTTGTCAGAGCCGGACGCTGTCGACACTTCCTCTTTAGGAGCTTCAAGAGGACGGTCATCACCTATCTGAATTGCTTCCTCTGATCTAGTCCTTGTGAGCTCACTGCGGCCCTCGGTGGGGGGAGTTTTTATTAGTTTTTCCTGGCGGGGGTGCTCGCTGAGGTAGGGATTGAAAGGCTGTAGTATTGGAGGCTGCAGGAGGAAAACAAAAATATGTCAGTGTATAACAAAAATCAGAGAACAGTGATTGTTTACAGAGACGATGTGAATATTTCTACAGTGAGAATGAAATTTCAAATCAAAAACAAGGTTTTGACTTTTAATTTACTTTTAAATTACAGCGTGCGTGCTTTGACTGTCATTGAACTTTTCTCGACATGAACAATGGAGAAACAAGTTATACCAGCTATCGTGCGTTCTTTCACTAAACATACGGCTTTTAAACCGTAAAATCACAACTACCTGCATTTTGTTTCAGACTTTAATTCTCTACTATTTCCTGCTTTTCTTTAGATTCAGGTAGCAAGTAGCTTCCTGCCATCATTCCATAAGACTGCTTGGCTCTTAAGGAAAACGCCGTTACAAATCAACATGGAACAAAACAATTGCTTTTTTTTGGAACTGATCACATTTTCAGATATGAGCAACCATCCCCTACTCGCGTGGATACCATGCCAGGAAAACAAGTTCATGCTTTAAGTAGCTTATGACTCAGAAAATCGATAAAACACCCCATGATGTTTCTAATATTAGCCGTTTGGTTTGATACAGATCTGGAGTCGGATTTTATCTGAGACCTGCTCTTTAGGCGCCTCTGTGCCTTGGCAGGACCTTCAGTATTCAACCCACCTAAAACCATCTACAGCCACTAATGAGCCTGAACTCCAGTTTGGCACAAACACCGTCTCTGAGTGGGAAGTAGAAAGGATCTCAGAGGATGTGAATATATAGACGTGCTGGTCAGGTTGCTGTGTCTGTTTCTGGTCATTTGTGTGTGTGTGTGTGTGTGTGTGTGTGTGTGTGTGTGTGTGTGTGTGTGTGTGTGTGTGTGTGTGTGTGTGTGTGTGTGTGTGTGTGTGTGTGTGTGTGTGTGTGTGTGTGCGCAGATGTTCAGCTCCACAGCTCCATCTCCTGGTCCCCCGCTGCACTGCATCCATCCATGTGCCTGTTGAATGTTTGTGTTTAGTTTTTCTCTCTAACCCTCCTAGAAATGAATATTTGAGTTGAATCTCACACTAAGGCTCATTATGATGTATTTTAATTGGAATATGAATTAGTTCTTCATATTCTATTTCTGTCATGTCTTATTGTGAAAGGACAAAGCGCTCCATGATGACCTCTGCCTTTCAAAGTGCAATTCACAATTAACACGATGCCACAGAACAATCTGTGGGAATTAAATAGTGACTGAATCTGTAATTAAATATTATTTCATATTTAGATTTTTAGATCATTATAAAAACTGGGTTTCAACAACTTTTTAGGTTAGTTGGCCTTATTTTAATAATGATACCAGTAAGGTGCCACCTTTAATTATGAGCTTTGTAATGGATGCCCACCTCTTGTTGGGGGAAGCCAGTCTGTGATAGCAACATGACGCGACTAAAGGCTTGCAGCCAGTAATTATTTGCATCTACAGCTGTCTGCTTGAGATACTAATAATTTGCAGCAATCATTCTGAGCTCTTTACTGCACTGTCATGGAGTGAATATCTCAGCTACTAATGATAGCTATCGCCCAAACAGAAATTCACCAACGCGCCAATTTGTGGCACCTGGAAGATGTCACGGCCCACCGTGATCAATCTCGCCTCTATCGCCACGAGAAACGGCTGATGATTAGAAAAACAATACACAAGAAGAAGATGAATATATGGATTGAGAGGTTGCGAGGGGGTTGCAGGAGGATGTCTGATTGCAGCACACGGGTAGATGAGATTGTCAATAAAGTGGCGTACCATTTCAAGGCTAGATTGGACTCAATATGTCAATTGTGGTGAATGACTTTGTCCAAACACAAACTGTGGATGGATCGTGAGTGTGTGATTTGTTAAACTTGTAACACGCTTCCTTCTCTGCTTTCGATAGAGGAGAAAAGAGGTTAATATGCATCCACATCCGTTGACACAGGGTCAATATTAAATGTCATTCCCTTTGAAAGTTGCAAAGCATAAAAAAAGCATGCAGAAGAGTTTTTTTTTTCCGTTTCAATAAGGTGGAGTAAATTAAAAAGGCATGGGTAGAAAACAGACTAAAGCAAAAACAAAAGATTTATCTTTTTGAAAAAGAAACAACTCAAATCGAGTTCCTTCTCCAAAACATTATTGTCTAACAAAATAGGCCAACATCCCAGAGAGAAACACAGAAATTCAAAAATCAAATCATGCAAATACAAGTAGAAAGGCATGCGTCTGTCATGCCACGTGTCACCAGAGCACAGTTCATGAGCAGGTCGCCCACGTTAAAGAAAAGGTTACTATACCACGCTCTGTCAGCGAAGTACTGCACTAGCTGCTCCTCTCCTTACCAACGCGTTATGCATCGAGGAGGCAAAAGTAGAGGACACAGAACGGGGCAGATTTTAGACAAACGTAGATTCACAAAGACGAGTGTGGAGGTCAAAGGAAGAGGATGAGTAAAATTAGTTTAAAACAAAAAAAAACGGTAAAAAGTTATTAAGTTGGTTACATTAATGCAAAAGAGACACAATAAACCATCAAACACACCATTGTAATTTTCAGATTTCACCAGTGGCCCTTTGCTGTTGGGTTGCTCACACACATTATGTAGTTCAACAAAAGCAAACACTACAGTTTAAGATCAAGATCAGTTCAGTTCATTTTCTAACAAAGCCACCATTATGAATGGATTTAGTGGGTTGGAGAGTACTTTCCCCATACTCTCTATGATCCATTTTCTTTTTTAATCATAATAAAGTAAAAAGTCAAGTTAGAGTGGCAACAACACAAACCTGGACCGAAGGCTTGGCTGTATTTATGTATCTACATTTTTCAAACACAATAAGATGCTATGGGCTATATGCACGCTCCACTTCTGCACTCCACATAAGACCGCACTCCTATTTCCAGTTGTCATAGTCCTCGGCGAAGCTGAGTGAAATGGCTGAGGGTTTGGAGTTCACCTGATGCCTACTGGAGTTAGTTGCTTACGGCTTTTCTGTCGGATGTGTTATTGGTGGAGGATTATTAGAAAGATGCGAGAGAACCACTTTATTCATGTTTTTAATCTAAACAAAGAGACAATTCACCGTAAATCATTGATTGTAACTTTTGGTAACTCCAGTAAGCACCGGGTGAACTCCAAACTCTCAGCCATGTCACAGCTTCACAGACGACTATGACACCCGGAAATAGGAGTGGGGTCTTATGTGGAATACTGAAGTTGGAGCGTGCATAGAGCCCATTATTTTAAACCCCATCGATATAAAGCACCACTTTGACTTATGATCTTTGTTTATTTCTGTGCTCATCGCTCTCACATATGTGCATTTTTTAAAGTCTATTCACTCATCATTGTTCTACTATACTGTAGCTCATCCACATGGAAGACTCAATAAGGTGAGGATGTTACGACACCGTCACTGTTTCTGCAGTCTTTTCAGTGTTTTACTCTGCAGATGTGACTTTTATATAAAACAGCAAGTTTTATTGTTCAAGGAGTAAACCCATATAGTCAGATGGGATTCTAGGAAAAATAACCTACATCACAGGTCTTTTATATGAAAAATGTTCCTCTTCTTTTAGTTTCCTATCCTTGAATAAATTTACAGTAGGGATGTCCGATATTGTTGGTCTACCATTAATACTGGACGATATTGACATTAAAATGTAATATCAGAAAATACCAGCATCAATTTTAACTCTTACTGACCAAACTTTTACATACGATGCACATATCATAAATCAAATATGACAGATCTGATGTAAAGTTTTTGAGATATTTTAGTTTGGCTCAACTTGTGAGGTAGAAATTAGCCTTTTTGTGGCGAGCATAGGGAGCCTAAATCTCCCGTTCCGGTCGGCTCATGCGCCCCCAGAACAACAAAAACAAAAATGAATGCAAGTGAATGGAGCTATAAAAACTACTTTCTAACCCGCTTTGCCTTACGCCCTGAATCGCACATATGTTGTACTTTAACTTAAATGAAAAGAAATTATGTGAGTTTCGACTATGTCTGTCACGTACTTTGAGATTTGTTAGCTTGTAAAAATTCGCAAATAGTATAACTTCAAATCAGACGTCGCGTATATGATGTCATCGCAGAATCTCACTTTTTAGACCATTTTGAGACGATTTTTCTCTCGTGGGAGAATCTTTGAGGTCGGGGCGAGTTTTGCGTAATGTGTCGTGTAGTATACAGGGGGTAACGAGAGGCGATTCACAACTCACGACCGGCTACCAATCAGCAATTGTGCCGTCGCACGAATATCAAACATGTTTGATATTTTGCTCGTCCCTTGTGAGGTTATTGCATGCACAACTCACACAGTGCATGCACCAACCTGGCTCCACAGGTATTTGTGCGTCAACACATGTTGTTTCCTTTTATTTTTACACTTTTTTCCGCACACGACATTGTCAAGAAAACGTGTTTTCCGTGTTTATGTCAAATGCATCCCACAACATTGTTTACTCCTTTCTTTCGTCTTTCTTCTCCAACCCCCATAAACCACTAAGTTTCGTCCTACGACAAGCCCGAAGAAAATGTGAAGACTAATAAATACTAAATGCACAGAAATGACAAAATATAAGCCAACAAAATCATTCTAATACATTTTTACCTTTATATTTATTTTGCTACACATTCGGTGCATTTTTTTTCTAGTTTTCTAGAGGATTAGGGCCACTGAAAAGAAAAGAAAGAGAATTCTGATTTTACTCTCAGAATTCTGAGATTAAAGGTGTCCTAGAATGCAATTAATCAACAATCTAAAACAGAGCTTTGAGCCTCCAAAAAGCATAAGAAATTTTTTTTTGGCTTTCATCTGTTCCAGGAGCCCTGAGACAGGCCATTCTAAACCCCCTTACTCAGGCCTTCAGTGAAAAGAGCTGTTGACCCCTCCCACTCGGCCAGGACATGCTGATTGGTTGGTTTCCCCAGAAGGCCTCAGACACATGCAGGTTTGAGGAGGCGTGGCTCCCCCTTATGACATGTTAAGGAAGGCTTTCTCAGAACAGGAGGTTATCTCTCACCTTTTTCAACTTTCTAATTTACATAAAAAGTAGGTCACACATGGCTTTGACTTTTTGGCATGCTACTGTTGACCACCCAAGCTGTCTTATTCAACAACAACAAGGAAAATGTTGGTTTACATTCTAGGTCCCCTTAAATGTCAGAATTCTGAGAAAAAGTCAGAATTCAGAGATTAAAGTCAGAATTTTGAGATTAAAGTCAGAATTCTGAGATTAAAGTCAGAATTTTGAGATTAAAGTCAGAATTCTGAGAAAAAAGTCAGAATTCAGAGAATAAAGTCAGAATTCTGAGAAAAAAGTCAGAATTCTGAGATTAAAGTCAGAATTGTCTTTATTTTCTTTTTTTCTTTACAGTGGCCCTAATCCTCTTCCGTAATTTTTAGACTTTTTGTTATCATTTATTTATTTTCACTCAGCCTTAGACCCAAATCATCTCAACCAATCATTTCCCTTTAAAGAACAATCATCAGCCTTTGGCAATTAGTTTTCTGTCTTTATTTGAAGTTTTTACTTTTTCTGTTTCTTCTTTATTATTCGTTAGATTCATTTATTATTTAAGTGCCAATTAAAAAAGAAAACCAATGGTAAAAGAAGAACAACACCCCCTGATCTCTGAAATAGTGTGTAAGTGTAAATACAGTGAAGCGTTTCAGATCCTTGGGGATGCTTTGTTATGAAAAGATAAAAAAGGGTTCATAAGGTGTTAGTGACTCACTCTGTCTGCGCTGGGGCATGCTGGTACGGCTCAGGAAGCCCTGGTGCTGTGACTGCCAGGGAGACAGAAAGGGGGTGGGGAGCGCACCCTACGCAAGAAAAAACACAAAGGACAAAAGGCATGACATACCCAAACACACACGTCACACACACACCACACACACACAGAAAATCATGCCCACGTGGAAATAGCACTCAGCCATGAATTGTTAATAATGAGTACTATCGACACAATATATGAATAATCAAATGCATCATTTCTGGAATTTAGTTGCCATGAAAACGCTGCATTAGAAAAAAACAAAAGAATAACTTCACCTTTTAGGAATATTTGTTTTTTGAAAAGTGCTTCAATGATCGTTAATGTATTAATTGAAAAATATACAAATTTGTACAAGAAATGATGCGAATCCTCCCCTGGTTAGGTTTGTGGAAATTGCTGTTTAGAAAATCTGTAAATGTACTGTGACATAGATCAGAGTAGAAGGGTCAGTTTAAGAGTTTTTCTGTAAAAATTCTTATCTTTTTTTTTTTTTTACATTTTGTTAAGTCCCCCCAAAAAAGGAAAATGTTGCCTGGCTTGTTGCATTTTGCCATTCGACATGTTGCCTTTCTGCGCTAGACTGGCAGGCCATCCTATATATGTGAACATAGAGTCTGGCCACGGTCCATTGATGGCTCTCAGTTATGGGGTGGGATACTGTTTTCTTTCAGACTGTCTTCACTTGCTATTGGATAACAAACAATGTGACGTACTCACTGCTACGAATGTCAGTCAACAAGGCAGTTTGCCAAACTCCGTCAAAGAAGATGCAAATACATCCTTTTTCTAAATAAATTTAATTACCTTCATCTGCGCTTGACTCAAAGACAAGTTCAAGTCTAAATAGTCTAAAGTTGATGCCAAAGCCGTTTCAAATGAGCCGTCGCCATCC
Source organism: Aphyosemion australe (assembly GCA_006937985.1). Lineage (NCBI taxonomy): Eukaryota > Metazoa > Chordata > Actinopteri > Cyprinodontiformes > Nothobranchiidae > Aphyosemion > Aphyosemion australe. The sequence goes on from SSNS01000025.1 coordinate 706,406, forward strand.
CGCCCACCAACAGAGTGCTGTGATTGGTCCACGAAACCAATAGAACACTATGATTGGACCACTACAGAGCCCTCACCATCTTAGTTTCGCTCAGTCAAAGTAACATCCCGCTCACCTGGCTGATAGAATGCTGTGATTGGCCCACCAAACAGATAGAGCGCTGTGATTGGACCAGCACCAGATGTTCAGAGCTGCTTTGGTTCCAATGGAGCATGGCTAGACTGATCATTTTGCTTTGGTAGATTCTAGGCTATAGCTGCACAGCTTCTACTTTAAATAATGCAAATGATGTTTCACTCTGAGTCCCAGCACTGCAGTTGACCATCTCCGGCTTGACTGCCTGGATTGGCTGAAGACTTTAAAAACGTTATAAAAGTCTTTAGCCAGTTTGGTATTTTCAGTATAGAAGATGTATCATCCTCATCTTTCTCTGAAAAACTGGACCAAATTGACTGTCTAGTAAAAAAAAACAAGTTGTATTTGTGCACAACCCAAACAAAAACCTTCTGCTCGAATCATTACAACAAGTTAAGCAATCAAATGTTCAATCTTTTATTGGTAAAGAAAAAATGAAGTTGCACCGTGACGTTAACCTCAAACAGCCCCTCGGGAACAAAAATAAAGGTTTTTGAATTGAATTGAATGCAAAAGAGAAAGGAATCACCTTCTGTCAGACAGCATAACTAAAAGAAAGAAATAAAACACGAGAAAAACAAAAAATTTCTCAGCACGAAAAGCCTAGAACCTCTGAGGGTGAATGTTGCGGGGGAGAGGAATGTTTCCTGATCTGCGTTTGTCTGTGTCCTTCTCTGAACACCAACTGTTTCAGCAGGAGGTCTAGGCAGAAACCTCACGTCGAGGCTTTGTTTGCAGAAAAGATCAGCCAATGAGAACAAAAGAATGAGTTTGAGGGTTTACAAACAACTCTGTCAGTCTTGGGCAGCTTTATTAGGACTCTGCGGCGGCTTGGCCTGTCATTTCATTCCTGGCAAACGCCCTCCAATGAAGAGCTGACAGAGCATCACATGAAATGTGACAAAGAAGTGGAAATTTACAAGAAATAAAACAAGAAAATGTATAAAAGCTCGTCTGGTTGGCCTGTCATTGACAATGAGGATGCACTCGTGCTCTTTAGGGTTAAGCTCTCAGGGTAGAAGAAGAATGACCAGCATTCCCAATCAAGTAGCAACAATGTTCTGTAGTTCCCATCAAATTTATTCGTCTAAAATTGAAGAGAAAAGAAAACAACTGATTGCAGAAAAAGCTCAAATAAAACAAAAACAACTCCTTTAGTTATTTTTTTTATATTGCAACTATTTGTTTAAGAATGTTTTACTCAGTTCATTTAATATTTAATAAATGGATTTAAAAAGTGGATGAGTTGTGTTACTGTTAGCCAATCAGAGGCGAGATATCCGAATATCATGAATATTTTTGAATAAGACTCCAGATCCCGCCATTATCCGCCCCCCTCTCCTTTGACTATCTTACACTTCCTGAAACGGGAGTGTGAGAGCTATTTTCCACAGAGAACAACTCACATTCATTCACGCTAGACCACAGCAAATGTCTCCAAAAAACAAGTGAATGAGAGCTTTAACCTATGTCTCGTGTTGAGAGTCAAAGGTCAGAGTTGATTTCTGTCTCTTGCAATTTTAAGCCCTAAAAAACCTCAAACACCAAACTGATAAACCGATGTTAACAAATGTTTCAGATTTCTAAACACCTGACTACCCACTTGGGGTTAAAGGCCATCTACTCCCATCTAACGGTAAAATAGAGTTAAAACCTGTAAGAGTTGAACAAGATTTTAAAAGCCAAGGGAAAGTTGTTCTGTGTGATCTTACAACCTTTTTGTCAAACAACAACAGTATTTTATTGACATAATGCTGCCCCCAGAGCAGTCTCCCTCCCCTCGCTCGGATTCTCTAATCCACCTCACAAAGCTTTATGTGGCAGACGGTAGCTAATACCCAGGTCTGGTCTCAGTGAATCACTTCAGTGACTTTGGCAATTAAATACTCACCTGTCCAAGACTGGGTGTGTGTTTGTGAGGGTTTGACAGCGATGCAAGGAAGCAGACAGGGAAAATGTGTGTAGAGATAAGGTATCGGTCTGAGAGAGACAAACCTTCAACCTGATCACTCTCCACAGCACTCCCACGACCGGCAGCAGCAAATTGATTTAATTGCAATGAAAAAATTCAGGAAGTGTGACATAAACAGGGAAATCACTGGAGCAGGAAACAGAGAAACTATAAAAAAAAGACCAGGAGAGCAGCAGGAGGAAGAGATGAAGAAGAGGATGTTTAAGAGGGAGTAGGAGGGTAGCAGTAATTATCCTATCCGTCTGCCACTGATGTAACGCTGCTTATTGTGCTGCCATTGTTTCGCTGCGGCTGCTCATCTGCATGTTTGTTTATTTGGGTTATACGCAGGGTCGGCTCTCCAGTCCTCAGTCGGCTGAACTCATTGTTCAATCACACTGCATGAGTGTGCTCCACAATCGAGCACAAGAGACGTGCGCCGCACATCCCACTCTCGCACTCACACACAGAGCGAGATCACAAGCAGCCAAACACAAAGCTGTGCGGTTTCCTATTGTGGCAAATCTGAAATTGCAAAAAAAAAGATCCCGCTCAGGTTTTATTAGCCACAAAAGAAAAGTGATGGCAAAGAAAAAATTTCTATTGGTGCGGTTTCCCCCAGGGAGCCATTCACACAGATTATTTTTATACGAGTGACATGTAAGTGGTTTCTAATGTGACACATGGTGTGCAGAAAGCTGCAGCGAGCGTGACCAATACTGTGCATACTTCCAAAATAATCTTACAACTCACTCCATTTTGTTAGACTTTCCTTTTGTCCTCTGCATTCTGCTAGACTTTAAATTGCACTGTAAACAGATTAAAAATAGGAGGCAGCGGTAGCTGATGCCAGAAGCATTTGGGTACAATAAGCTGCCAAATTCTTCCTACAGATTCAGGAAAAAGTTAGGAGAAAAGAGAGGCCCTAAGTAAAAGGTACCACAACCTTTTGGCCCCGCAGAAGAAACATTTATAGGAATTAAGGGCTTGTACAAGGAGAAAAATGTCTACCAATCAGCTACAACATCACCAAGATCATGATTTCCATGAGATGCTCTGCTTATGTCACCAAAACTGAATTTGTCCAAGTCCAACGCCCTCTGATAAAGCATCCTTGTAAGAACCCAAAGAATCTGTTGCTAATTTCCTCTAACCAGACTCTTTGTCCATGCCCTGACTCATTATGGAGGCATGATGTCAAATAGACCACGACATTAGATGGATAAGTCATAACGTCATGGCTGACCATTTAAAGAACCAACAAGAACAATCAGATGCACACAGAAAGCATATGACCTCACGAGGCATATCCAAGGGTCGTGAGCAATACGCATATTATTTTATACTCTTAATGTAGTTCAAAGCACAGCAAGAACTCTAAGATGCAAAGGTCTTATGTCCAATATAACCTTTAACCTTTCAGCAACTGATAAGGCAAATATATCAACTGTAAAGTGAAAAAAGGGTAATCGCTGTTGACCGTGGCAAGAAAATTATTCTTGGGTTATCTCTTAAGCATAAAATTCAATAACACTGTAAAAGGGCCTTTTATAATAGGCGTTTTATAATATTCTGGGTGAATGTGAAGTAAATACAACCAGACTCGATAAACATGGGAGTGAAAGAAAGAGGTTCAACATAATGACTTCTGATGCAGCCTCGAAATCGTCAGGGGGGAAGAAGCGTCTTCTTTCCGTTTCTGTATTCTCGTTTCTTCTTGTCAGAACGCTCACAGCAAACCTTTGAGAGCAACCCCTAGCTTCAAAACGTAAAATGATGAATGCGTTTAATGTTTCGGCGTGTTATTATGCATCAGGTACTACAGATCAGAGATGGTGGCTCCCAACATAGAAATGATGCTCGTCAAGTACTGCTCTGCTTTGATGGTTGCCATAGCAACTTTTTACCCTATGCTCTCATGACAAGCAAGATTACTATCCATTGTGCAGCATAATCTTGCTTGTTATTTTTTCTTGTAGTCTTTGTGTAATGGATAGAATAATATATTCACCCACTACGAATAAGAAGAACTATTTATACTGCGATCACGTCTGAGCTCATATTTGCTCTGATTGTGTTTAATTGTTTTTATTTTTGTTGAAATCTGATAATACTGCTGACTGCCTTGTGTCTGTGACACACATTTAGCAGAAAGCTGATCTAATAGGAGACTGTCAGCTAAGCACCATGCCTGTGGCATTTCCACTTTGGAATCAATAACTGCCTACAACCCGGCATCCCACTGTAGCACGGTACTGCAAACGGAGCAAGAATTCATCCCTTTTTCTGTCCCTCCTCCCCTCATAAATCCTCCCCCCTCTCCATCAGCATTAGGATCGCAGCCCAGGCTTAGTGATGTCTGGGTGTTTTGATTGTGAAAGACAGCATGTCATGCACACTGTAAACTATACTCCATAGGAACCAGGACATGCTACAGCGATTTAACTCTCTGAGGTCTTTCAGATGTGGTTGACTAACAAGGCACTCAGCTGATCACCACTATTTCTTAGTGTCAATACTGACTGTTATAAATAATAAAGTTACATTAGTTTTTGACTTAATCCATCAACCCGGGTATTCTAGCATGATTTCTTTCATGTTTGGACTTACAGGATGGCTCGGCGGTCTCCAGTACGTCTGGGTAGCCTTATCGTAGTGCTGCATCCGTTTGTCTGTCGGCCTGTCACCCTGTCGTAGTGAAGCCGGAGCCCTCTGGTGGTGGCACTGACACTTGACCTGCCGTCCTTGATAGGACTGAGGAGAGGGAAGGGAGCAAAGAGGAGGGAACAAAGGAGAAAAGGCAGAAAGGCTTTACTTTCCATCATCATTAGAAGATCTTGACAAAACTTTAACATTGAAAAAAGCTTAACCTAACTTAGGCTGAGCCGTGACTGATCAAGCCTTTTGTTTAGCCGTAAAGTTTATTTTTAGAAGTTTATTGGAAGGAAGAAAAGATGCCTTTAACACTCACCACATTGGCCTTGGAATAAAATAAGACAATGAAACAAATCACTACCTTTCTCATGCTTTAGCTTAGATCAATTAATAATAACTAATAATGGATGACAGCCCATTAAGAAGCTGAAACTTTTGGCAGGTAAAGAGATTTTCACATAATTTCTCTTACTAATATTCCTACCAGAAGAAACTACTATTCCAATTTATCTACCGACGCACAATGAACTTCATTTCCAATAATAGATTATATTTAAAAAGGTCTTTCATGACACCGAAGGACACTTTACAACAATGGAGATAAAATAGAATAAACACATAGTACAGAAATATATAAACACTAAGATGTAAACATTTAAAAACACTAATGGTGGTAAAAGCTCATCTGAACAGGTTTGTTTTGAGTTTTGATTTAAAAAGTGGGATAGAATGAATGGTGCAAAGGTCAGGAGGAAGAGATACACAATTCCTGTGTGTCTAGTTTTACTGTTTACTGGTTAAACATTAAGATGTTCCATGAACATAAAAGCTGAGGTTATTCTGATAATTAAACACTAGTAGGTTTTCTATTATTTATCTTTTTTATATGTTTCATTGATGAAACATCATTTTAGATCAGGGGTCTGCAACCTTTACCATCCAAAGAGCCGTTTTCTACCTCAGTCACCAGAATAAAAACTGGTTTAGAGCTGCAACTGTTACAGGACCTCTTGAAAAAAGGCAATTTATCATTTTTTTCTACAAAAGAGGCTACAAAATTCTGCCTTTTTTCTTCAGATGAAGGGTAAAAATGTTTTTTTTTCTCTGCCATAAATATTTACTATATGAGATTTGTTGTCACCATTTTCTTTCTATTGTTAGGTTTAAAAATTAAGAAAAAAAATAAAACTTTTTGCAGAAAAATTAATGGATTTTCTTTTTGATCAGTTGTTGATATTTGTGGAAATTTATGCAAAGAAAAACACAAAAAAAATCTAGAGAACTGGTATTATTCTGTAGTGGAAATTCAATTATTTCATGAAAAAAAAAAGAAAATGGTATCCCTGCATTTTTATTGCATCTAAAAATATATAAATGATTTTGTTTTATTATTTTTAACAAAAAATTATTAAGAGCCATTGTGGAAGCCGCATGTTGCAGACCCCTGCTATGGCTGATAGTTAAATGAACAAGTATGCATTAATGGAAGATGTGAGCGTGAGAGAGAATGCTCGTCTGTGTAATATTGGTTTAAAAACTGAAAAACATGGCTGTGATGTGTAATAAGACATTTAATAGCCTTTTGTGGTGCCCTTGTTGTATGAGGAGATGCATTCCATTAGGGGTAGACCGATATATCGGTTGGCCGATATATTGGGTCGATATTTATCATTTTTTATACATCGGCATCGGCCGATATTTGTCCTTAGTAAAGCCGATTTAAAGTCAGGCACATCCGCGGGCAGCCCGGTGCAGTTGCAGGATTTAATTTAAATGTATTTTTGCATTCACTAATAACAGCTGCATAATAAATACTCTAAATTACCTTTATTTAGGTGTTTGACTTTAACACTGAACAGTACACAAAGTTAAGATTTAACAGTTGGTTAAATTCAGAGTTCAAAACCTGATTCAGCTTCAGAAATTTTGTGCATCAACTGATGTTATTAGTGACATTTTAGCATGAAAATAAGGTGGAACATTTCTAGATATCGGCAATCGGCTGACCATGTCTCCAACATATCAGCAATAGAAAAAACAATATTGGTCGACCTCTACTTTCCATAGCTTTTAGTTGTTTGTTTTTAAAGGTGAACGTAAAACCTGTCTTATGTGGAAGAAAGTTAACAAACTGATGTTTATGGTAGCCAGACTAGAAAAGACAAAGTCAATGTTGTGTGAAATACTATTACATGATGATTTAAATACTTTGATGGGAGCATCTGACTCTGCCTCTCCATCAAGCTTGGAAACCAGATCTCTCTGTTTCTGTGCTGTTCCACCTCTAAAAACACACTGTTATCTAAAATAGACATCCTCCCTGTCACACACACCTTTCACTCCATTATGTCTCATTCAGCCAGCTCTTACGGAGTTCAGTCTCAGAACAGTATCTAACACCTCCTTCTGGTAACCTGACTTTAACATCGTTTCTAAACCAATTCCAGGGACAAACACAAAACCCAAAAGACTTTGATTGTCTAATTTGAGATACAACAGGAACCAGCCGTCTTCGCAGGCTCTGAAGCTATTTTGCCGTAATTGCTATTTTCACACAACTGTAGGGTTGGTCCTCACGCTAAACGAACTCCCAAACCTTTGTGTGTTTGTTTAGTTCTTCGTTGCCTCTGTTTGTTAGTCCTCTAGTGCAAAAACATCAGAGCGGGAGAACACATTACAGCTTCAGATTTCCTCTCAGTCTGGATTCCCACAAGAAGCTTCGGCGCAGAGTCAGAGGACACAATTTTATTTTCTTCCTTCTTCCCTTCTGCACTTTCCCTCTAGCAGCCTCTACACTCATTAAAGCCAGCTACAGATCTGAAAACACATCCAGCTTTTTTTATTCTCTTTGTTGGGTGTTAAGTGCGCAGCAATAATGTATCGTGTGAAGGACCAGCTGTGGGTGGGTGTTAATTCTAATTGGACAGATAGCGTGTCGTAGATAAGCTGGTGGACAGGCACCGCTTTGACATTTTGGTATTTCTCAGTATGGAAGGGATTTGAATAATGTCAGCCAGACATGATTTTTTGGCTAACAAGGGAGCACTAATGAACGTTAGAGTGGAGACTCAGCCGGTCAAAATCAAAGAGAAAGAATGTTGTTTTGCAGGCAGGAGCAAAGCAAAATGCCCATCAGATGAGTTTCTACAATAAACAACATCACAGGTTGTGTTTTGGTACTATAGGAAGCTAAATAGAGCACCTGTCAGAATGCATGTTACAATCCCACCATCGTTGTCTTTCATACCTTTTTTCTGGGACATATTAGAAATTAGTCACAGCAGCAAATGTGTCCAGACACGTTTACCTGAAACACTTCTCTAAAGAGCGGTGATCAAGGATGTGAACCGCTGAATGACAAACTAAATGCTTTCAGTATGTGAAGGCTACATGAAAGCACAGAATGTGCATTGATATTCCACATGTTCCACTGACATTCAAAATCTACGGGCCTTGATCATTTACATTTTTTCCATTTAGTTTAAATGACAGTCCCGAGTCTCTTTCATACATGCCTCCTACAGAATGTGTCTGAAACGTGGGAAATAAGTGCACGTTATCATAAAGACAACTCTATATTTCTGTCGCTGGCACGGCTCGTTTCATATTTCAGAACCGTGGAAAACATTCTCACAAGGCAATGTTAAATAAAAAAAGCAACTAATGAAATCTTTCTTATACTTTTCTGCTATCAGTGAGTAAAATACTGTGCAGACTATTATTCTAATAACGTCGCCCTGAGTTGCATATTGTAATCATTACAGTCTATGTATGAAATATTAAAATGATGGAGGAAATCTTTTTATTCTGATTGCTGTATTGGAGTCTATGGTTTTTGGGTCAATTGATTGTTAATGACTGGAAGTGTTTTATTGTTTTATTATTAATTATTTTCACTTTTTGCCTGTTGTGGTAGATAACAAATTTGGTAAAACAAATAATAAATCATATTTCAACTAGGGCTGTCAATCGATTACATTTTTTAATCGCGATTAATCGCATGAGTGTCCATAGTTAACTCACGATTAATCGCACTTTTTTTTCTTATTCAAATTTTTCTTATTTCAACTATGGAGTGGACAAATATACTTTTTAAAGAAAATATGTTTATTATCACTGTACCAAACAAACATGATAAATACACTCCAGTATCCTCCTCAGAAAAAAAATAATCAAAAGTGCAATTAGGCATTACCTCCCACACAATAACACCTTATATGGTTCCACCATAAGGAATCACAAAATCAACACATGTGGTACTAAAACAAGGACAAAGGGAAGAGTGTGATAAAGAACTAGGACTCTGCCTATTTAGCACATTTTAAATATATCTTATTATTTTTAACAAAAATATATAAGGCACTTCTGTTTTTTTTTTTTTTTTTTTTTTTTTTTTTTTGCTTTCTTAATCCATTGAACTCAGACAAAAATAATGCAACAGGGGCCAAACTCAAATCAGCTATGGCACACACACACACACACACAAAGACCTCAGCTGAGAGGTCTCGGTTGCAGCGCTTCGAACACAGGAATTAAATACTCAATAAAAGTAAACAAACTGTACCCTCCTCCTCCGTTTCGCCACCGATTATGTTCGGTTGAACTCCTCCGGTTATCCACCTCGTCTTAATCCAGAGAAAAATACCGAGCTGCGGGTCACTTTCTACACACTGTTTACACTTGCTTTCTGAGCGGTTACGTCATCGCCGGCTTTACGCTCATACTGAAAGCCTGGTAGGCGTAGGTCCCTGCTTTAACGCATTAAAAATGCGCTAATTTTGACAGCCCTAATTTCAACCATTTATTTTGATTCTCCATATATATTTGTCAGTTAGTCCTGGGATGTCATCATTAAAGGAGACATATTATGACTTTTCTTTTAATTTATAATAGTTTCATAGTCCATACCAAACATGTTTATAAAGTTCTTTGCACTAAATCCCTCTCACATAAGGCGATTTCAGCTGTTTTATTCTTCACAGTTTCAGTACCTTCCAGAATGAGTCGTTTCAGGGCTCTGTCCCTTTAAGAAAATAAGCTGGAGCTGGCCACGCCCACCCAGGGCAACAGCGACAGAGGACTTAAGTGCCCACCACATAACCAGAGGGTTGCAGTTTTACATTCATTGTGTCCTTGGGCAAGACACTTAACCCAAAATCGCCTGCAGGTGGTGGTCGGAGGAAGTGGCACCAGTGTTTGGCAGCCTCGCTTCTGTCACCACCAGCGTGTGAATGTGTGTGTGCGTGGGTAAATAACTAGTTGTGATGTAAAGTGCTTTGGGGATTGTAGAACCCTAGAAGGCGCTATATCAAATACAGGCCATTTACTATTTACCCTTCCCCTACTCAGGCTGCTATAAGCTGAGAAGCTCTGGTACCTGGCAGGGGCTTGGAGTATATTCTATTCTATCTTCCCGTTTGTGATGTCACAAATGGGGACTTTTTGAAACAGCTTGTTTTAGGCAGATAATTCCTGAAACTAAACACTGACAAAAAAGGATGGACAGATTTTTTCATGTTTGGAGTGTTTATAGATGCAGTAGAGACCCACATGGCAGCACAAAAGTAGTTTTGCATAATATGTTCCCTTTAAGATACAAAAGTCATTTTTGTCCCAAGTTGAAAGAGTGTATATTTTTTGTCTAATACAGATTGAAGTTTTCAGCTTTTTGCATGTATCAGTCTGAATCATACACTCACCATTTGTTCCCGCTGATGCTGTTGTAGCTGTTGACACTGTAATGTGAGCTGAGCGATAGTCTTGTCTCGGCTCCTCAGCTCCTCTCTGAGTACCTGCACTTCCTTAATCAGTGCCTCCATCTGAACGCACAGACATACAGTGGGTTGCACTAATAGGAGACAACCTCAGGTGGGTGAAAACTGTGTATTGTTATCATGTATACACCGTATCTAGCCAAAAAAGCTGTAAATCCAGAGGAAAGTTCCTCACCTGTGACACAGTGGTATTGTCTTCAGCCTGCTCTGAAACATCTGCTGGAGAGTCTGTTTCCTCAAGCTTGAAATGTAAACACACACACACACACACACACACACACACACACACACACACACACACACACACACACACACACACACACACACACACACACACACACACACACAAGGGGGCATACAAACAGATGCAGAGTACAAAGTGAGCTGAATCAACTGCCTCAGGCATGCCTCAAAAGCAATATTTCACTTCGGTGAAAGAATTTTGCTCGTTCGCAGACATTCTCCGATGACCCTGAACGGCCCGCCACCAGTACTACATACCGGAGGCAAAGAATGTGATTAAGAATTCAGTTTATTTATCTTACTGAATTCAAAAACTGTCCCGACTCTGGTGTGCTTAAATAATTGCAGCACTACTTTAAAACTGTTTCCTTACAGATTTCCATCCTTTTGAAATCGGATTTGAATTAAAATCTACGCCAGTTGTTAAAAGTAGAGAACTATTTGATCAAAAACAAATAAAAAACCAAATTCTATGACATGTAGCAACAAATGTCAGTTGCATTTGGTCAAACCCCAAAAGTATTGCTTGAGATTTTATATTTTATGCCGCTCGGAGTAAAAGGTGTTCAATTTTTATCATTCTGTCACTCTGTTGACATAAATTGTAGTTCAACGCCACATTCCACCTGCTGCTCATTAAAATTACATTGAAATACTCAAATGCTGCAAAAATATTAAAAAAATGTACCGCAAATGGACCACGTAGAAAGGAGTGGGATTTTTTTACATTTGATTCCTTGAACTCATATTCTAATAAAAATAGTTAATTATGGCCCATATCTCTATATATATATATGTCTAATCTTTTATAGCATTAATTACTTTTATAGACAGAGTAATGGAGGCTGAGTGAACATAGATAGTATGCATTCTCGTCTTGATGCAAAATTGAGCCGAACCTCTAGTAACGATTTGAGTCTGAGCAGCTGATTCTTGAGCAAGCTGCAGTCCTGGGTCATGTGTTCAAGTGTGAGTTCGTCCAGCGTCGGTCTGAAGCCCCACTGCCTGCCCTCAGAGTGGTTGTACCGCGGAGACATCCTTTGACCCCTGAAACCATCGTAATTCTGGAAGACTTGAGCTCTGAGAAAAAAAATATATGATTTTATTCTCTAGTTTAATTGTGTTTAGCAGTTTCTTAGCATGTTTTTTTTAACCAACCTGCCATCACTGTAGAGGTGATCCGGACCACTCCACCGGTGCTGTTTACGTCTCTGCCCCTGCCGATTGGCTTGTTTGGGACGCTCAATGAAGGACATTCTGTCAAAGTCTATATTAAGAGAATGAAAAGCAACAGTGAGACAATGTAAACATGTACAGAGACAGAAACTCTAAGCAAAAGGAAGAAAAAAGCAAATTAATTTAATTTTATAACATCAATTTCATATTTTTGGCAGAAAATAAGACGTTAAAATTAAGAGCATTACTATTTTTTACTTTTTAGTCATTTACGTGTTACTGTACAACTGCAGAGCAAACATAAACACATACATATAATGAATGGACTTGCTTTCAAAGGCTCAAAATCAGTCTTTTTCATCCCTTTGTGCTTCTTTAAACTGCCACCATAATCGAAAGAAAATCTCTCACCCTCTGACAAGCCATTTCATTTTCAAGAAGCTACTGTAAAAGGACACAGTATTTAGCAACACTCAGTGGAGTTCAGCTGTGAAGTCATCCGTGACTACGCCGACTCTGACAACTAACAGAGCGTGATCTCTAGGAAATCATAACAAGTCGAGTTTTTAAATGGCAGACACTCAGATGCTGAAAGAAAGTAATGTAAGTAGATAAGAAGTGAAAAAAGCCTCCATCCAGTCGCTTCAGCAGAGTTGTTTGGAATACTTTACCCAGAGAGTCACCACGCGGCACAGGAGCAGACACTGTTTACGAACAGACAGTCTGTTTTGCATACGGAGCCGTTACATTTCTGGAAACTTTAGTGCCCCCAATGACTTTTTTTAGCTTAGAAAAACTCCCAAAAAGTAAAACAAACTGAATATATTCCAACTGAATAAGTCCATAAATGTAGATGAAGTCAAACTTGTTGAGTGTGGAGGGAAGTGACTCCGTGTCTTGTCCGCTGATGATTTGTTAAAGGGCCAAGGAAGAAGTCAGCCCAGCTCCCAGCTCGCCTGCCCTGTCTGTGTTGACAGCCTTGTTTTTCTGGGAACTCCCTAGGAACTGGAGCTGGTGGGAGAGGGAGAGAGAGAGAGGACTGTGGTGGTGCCGGGGAGGAAGAGAGCGAGGTGACTGGTTGGCGTCCAAGCTAGGAAGTAACCGGCATGGAGACAGAGTCTGTGGCCTCTCCCTCTTCAAGGGAGCTGACAGCAGGATAAAAACACAACACGAGTTCTCCTCGGCCTTCCTCTCCTCTCCCTCTTCATGATTTATGTCTTTAGAAGAAATGTTCTTCCTTTTACCACATCTCTGGCTCTCCACCATGGTCTGGACTCTGTTAATTTGCCTCTTGAACTCTACCCATGACGTAGGGAGCTATAAATATGGCCGCTACCCGAAAAGGAGCAGGAAGGGACGACGCTGTAATTCACATTCCTTTAGAGTGAACACCCCCACCACCCCCCTCTCACGTCTCTTTTTCCCAGAAACAGGAAGATCACTGTTTACAGACGCTGCATTCTAATTTCTAGGTTAATTAAATACAGCCGGATTCTCAGCAGGGCGTTTAATCCACTTTAGGGCAAGTTTTTATGCTGGACTTCCACAATACCAATATAACATTCATTATAAACACACCTAAGGGAACCTTTAACACCAAGTTCTCACTTTTGGACTCTAAACTATGATCTGAAGTAGAATTATAAGTGAAACAAATGTGATCTTATAAAAAGACGAGGGTTCTGTCTGGATCAAAGGCACTTTAAGGGATTTTGAAGCATGCTTCCATTTAAACCAATGAGAAAAGAGACTTGTTTCACATCAGATTTTTAACTCATACTGTCTCTCTATTGGGTGCACTCTGCTCATACTGGCTTTTACCATTTGAACTGCCTTATTTTAGGTGCCATGGATGCAACCTTTTTCTATATTGACAAAATAGCATCACACGGATGATCCGGAATTTCTTTTTTCAGATGCACATTATGATGGGAATTTCCTGTTAATCCACATCTTAAAAAATGCTGGATCATATGGACATCAACAATACTCAGGTAGGTTGTGCTGTTTATAACAATCAGGTTCACCATTTTTCACTTATTATTTTTGAAAATGATTGATCACTCTGAGTTCTTGATGCAGGCTGAACGTGAAAATAGTCTTCCTGAATTAGCTTCCGATAGAAAATAGATGGAAAAACGCCCTGTTCAGAAAAGCCTGACAGATCTACGTCACACTGTCACTTAACATTCATGGTCTCACCCATCTTGACTCACGACAGGGAAGGCTGTTGTTGGTTTAGCGTCCAGGAAACAGCAGAGAACGTTTCGGCTAGTAGAAGCTAACCGTTAGCATTAGCAACTCCACCACACAGCAGAACTCCTTCAGGCTTGTGTTATTTGTGGAGATAAAACATCAATATTGCAGAGCAAACAGAGTCAGTGGTAGAGTCATGTTGCTGTTAGCCAATCAGAGGCAAGATGTCCAAATATCAGGAAATAAGACTCCAAATCCTGTCATATTCAGCCACTTTCTCCTCCAGCTGACTTCTACATCCACAAACAGACGCACCAGAGCTTTTTTTCCCCAGAGAACGACTTACAGGGCATTCATTCCTACTAGAGACCACTGCAAATGTATTAAAAATACCAAGCTCAGGTGGTACTAAGGAGCCCAAAACAATCCAAGAAAATCTCCTCTCTAGCACTACACCAACCATTGGTGCAAGGCAGGATGCTTTAATGTAAATTACACTAAATTATGGCCCAACTGTTTGAAAAGTGTAGCTAAAACAAAGACCTATCGGACCAGAACACATTTTTCCAATCTCTTATTGTCCACTTTTCGTGATCCTGGGTGAATTGTTGTTTCAGTTTCCTGCTCTTAGCTGACAGGAGTGACACCCAGTATGGTTTTCTGCTGGTCCATCTCCTTCAAGGGTCAACATGTGTGTTCAGAGATGCTTTTCTGCAGACCTTGTGGTTAGGCAAGTGGTTATTTGAGCTGCTGTTGTCTATCATCTTGAGCAAGTCTGACCATTCTCCTCTGACCTCTGACATCAACAAGACATTCTCATCCACACAACTGCTGCTCACTGGGTATTATACTTTCCAGACCACTCTCTGTAAACCCTAGAGATAGTTCAGGGTGAAAATTCTACTTTATAGTTGCTACAAACAACCAAGCCACAATTAGAGTCAATAAAATTCCTATTTTTCTTCGTTCCAATTCTCAGTTTTAACTTCAGCAATTGGTCTTCACCACATCTAGATGTCCTGCTGTGATGTTAGTTGCTCATTAGATACTTGCATTAACAAGCAACTGAACAGTGTTCCTAATAAAGTGGCTGGTTTATAATACTATAATGGAAAAAAAAAGATAAAAAAATAATGAATTTGCCTGTTTTATGAGATTAGATCCAACTGGATTAGAGGTAAATACAAAAATAAAATTGCAAATCAGAATTTTGACAAAAAAAAAAAAATGTAATCTCTGAAAAAAATCTTTGCAATTGAATTATCACCTCTTTGGAAGTTTTTCTACATCTGAGCATTATGAACCTAATAAAGAAGGGCTTAAAACGTAAAGCTGCGGCATTAGACCAAGTAATCGTCAGCAGAGTCTGTCTAATAAACAGGCAGCTGTATTTGTGTTTGTGCATCTGCGAGCTCATGCTCCTTCATAAGCTTTCTGTAGACCCGTGACAGAATATACACAATTTTACGCTGCTGAAGGGAGTCGTGTTTGTGCAAACTAAGCCTGTCAAAGTCATTCACAGACAACTTGCTGCATTAAATCCATTAGCAATGAATTGTGCCATCGACAGCTTTAAAACCGACAAGGGAAAATTCACTTTCAAGAATTCATTATGTTTCATGTAAAGGGAGGGCGGGCATCAACTTCTTTTTTCTTCCTTCAAAATGCCACACAAGGAGCCATAATGATGTCAACAATGTTATTATGTGGTAATACACTGACCCGATTACCTTTAACATACACAAAGATGCCATTTTACTTCATTTTAATGAGATTGTTTGTATTGGAGATTGAAAATATGAAAGAAAACAACAATCTGACAGATATAACATCAAACTTGAAGGGAACATTGTACAGATCTGCTCCTATACAAATTAACTTTGCTCCTACGCCCATCAACCACTCACATCTGTGTGCATCTGTTCATATAATCAGAGCCAGGCAGCTGGCTGATTGGCATTTTATTCAAAGACTGGAGTTGTAATGGGATTATTCTTCCCCAACCAAATATCAAAAGAGTGGCAGGACACGATGCACAACAAGGTATCCATTAAAGAAGTTTAATAGATGTTCTGGTGGCAAATATCCACCCAAGGCAAAGCACGATTCAATTTATTCAAACCATTATATCACATTGAAGGATTCAGCTGGAAAGCTCAGACCTTGTTGATGTATTCATTTACATTTATGATCAGACAGCTTTGCTGGAGGTTATCAGCTTATACAAAAAAATAAAATAAAAAATGGACAACCTCTGGCCAACGAAACCAGCATTTTCATCTATAATGACCTCACAAATTTCACTTGTGTGTGTGTGTGTGTGTGTGTGTGTGTGTGTGTGTGTGTGTGTGTGTGTGTGCGCGCTGACCGTGTAAGCCATTGTCTGGGAGGTCTGCATCCAACATGAGGTCATTATCATCCAAATCTGCAGTCCCAGGAGAGTCCAGGTTGTTGAGAATGTCCTGAAAAGCACACATATTCAATGTAATAATGTCTACCATATACATTATCATACACATGATTACATTTTCCTTCTAGACGAAGATCTTTAATATGCATGAGAAACTGCAGACAGAGATTTATGACAAGTAACATGCAAAATCATAATGATATACGGTCTTCTCCTGCATTTAATAAATCCCTGCATGCTTATTTTTGAGTGACAAGTCATTTTGAAGCTTAGTGAATTATTATGGTGATCCCTGGCACTTACTACACTGAGTGACTTTAATTGTATTGTGAGACGTGTACGTTACCATCACAATTATACACTTATTCAAATGCAATCCAATGTATTTATTCCTAAACTATTTTAGGAGTAACAGAAATATATATGGTCCTATTTGTTGTTTTTCTTTGATGCAACTTCAAGAAAATTCTCTCCTTCCAACATCATGAAGATGTCATTGTTCCATACATTAAGACAAACCAACTATCTGCCAATTATGAATGATGATGCATGAAGCTTTGAAAACAACAAAAAAAAAAACGTCCCTCATATCAGTTTCTAAATATGCAGCCAGCCTGACTGCTCCATACCAAATATTTCAAAGCATACCCAAAAGCAGAGAACAGAATCAATAGTTCAAAGCTTTCTTTTTTAGGGTGCTTCGTAGAACCAAATTGACTGGGCTTTGACTAGAAGACACAAGCACAAAATTAGTTATTACCGAATCCCTCATGTGCTGCACAATAACCGACTGCTGCCAAGTGTTTCAGACTGAACGATGGAAAAAATAATGAAGGAATAAACTAAACATTATGCAGTCAAAAATTCTCAGTGAAGATGTGGATGATTTTTTAAAGAAACTGCAAAAATCAAGCTTGTTCTCTTATTCTATACCTTTTTACCTTGTCCCTATAACCTTATGATCCCAATTTTCTGGCTAAAAATGTAATAACTCAAGAGAAAGGTTTGAGAAAACATTGTATAAGGACATTTTTCATAACCTTTTAATTGCAATTCATGCTTTTTATAGGAGGTGTCTGCTTGTTACCTGATGTGTTCAGTTTCTTTGTTAGAGATGAACTTACCTTAAAACTGTTAGAAACCAAAGTGTTTACTGTAAGTCTCATTCTCATTTATTTTTTACTTGGCTATTGAATTATTATGGTAACTTCTGTTTTTTGTTATGGTTCTTATTTTACTGATTTTTTTAAAATATATTTGCTGTGGTCTCTAGTATAAATTATTGCCTTGTGAGTCGACACTGGCGCTTGTTACGCAGGGGAGAGGGGGTCCAGAAAACAGCAGGATTTGAAGACTTTCTCATTATTATTAATGATATGCAAATATCTCGCCTCTGATTGGCTAATAGCAATGCAACTCTTCCACTGCCTCCATTTGCTCTGTAAAGTTGATGTTTTGTCTCCACAAATAACACAAGCCTGAATGAGTTCTACCATGTTGTGGAGTTGCTAATGCTAACGGTTAGCTTCTACTAGCCAAGACACACTCTGAAGTTTCCTGGTTGCTAAACCAACAAAAGCCTTCCTCGTTGTGAGCCAAGATGGGCGAGTCCATGAATGCTAATTTGCAGTGTGACGTAGATCTGTGAGGTATTTTCCGTCCCGAGCGTTTCCCCGTCTATTTTCTTTCAAAGGCTAATGCAGGAGATACGGTTAGAAGTCCATTTTCACGCTTAGCCTGCATGTGAAACTCAGAGTAACCGATTGTATTTAAAAAAATAAATACATAAAAAACTGTTTCTCATTGAACTTGCTCGTACATGTTCAGTTTAGTAGTTTCAACGTTTAGGCTTTTTTTTTGTCATGTTGTTTCTTAAATGCAATTATAAAAAAGTTACTTCTCCAGCTCTGTCTAAAATAAAAAAAACACTCAGTCATATGTAATGCCTTTTATTTTTTAAAACTTGTTTTTCAGCAGTCAGTAATTAAAGTTTTGTTTATTACATTAAAACCTAAACTGTTCCAGAGCAGGTGAGTTTTCCAGCCTAAGCCAGGAAGGCAACACAGTCTGAAAGACATGAAGCAGCTTTGTGACACTGAAAAGCCTGAGCTGAACCCGAAGTTACCTCACAAAGCTACTAATCCTCCTTTGTACTACAGGCCTCTGATCTCTACTGTGAGCTGTAAGCAGCACAAACAAACTCATTTCCTGAATATTTATTTAAAAATATACAAACATGTCAAATTCCTGCTGAACGAGCTGTGCAGCTCGTGCAGAGATGAGTAAATAAACAAAATGGAACTGCATCACATCTGCTCTGAAAAGGGATGCTAACATAGCAGGATGGAAAATTGCACACAGTAATTATGAAATAGGCAATAGATTATGACTACTCAAAGGCAGAACAATTTGAAATTTAGTTTTTCAATAAACTATTATGAAGATATTTCTTATGACAACAGTAACATACATGAAAATGGCATAAATTCTTTATTTTTTTGAGGATCAGAAGTAAAAAAGTATGATTTAGACTTTAGAAACAGGATGAATATATCAGGAAATAGTACATACTGGGCTCTGTAGATGCCTAGTAACTCTTTCTGGAAAGAAACGCTGCAGCTGAATTTTTAAGATGCTGTATCAGTTTGAATATATTTATATATTCTTTTACTGTTGGAAAAAAAACACTGAAGAACAAAAAAGCAATACTGTGATTCTCTGAGGGTCGGTATGTTTAAAATGTTGCTTAAAAAAAGAAAAAGAAGCTTTGTTCTGACAGATTTTACTGCAGCATTTTGCTTGAAGAGAAGCATTTTTTCAGGTTAAAAGAATTTATTCAGGCTGATCCAGTTTAACATGAATGGTAAAAGCTTCACACAACTTTAAGCCAGAATATATTCCTAGTTCATCTGCACTGCAACTTTGCAAAACTCAACCTTTTTTTGGATCTGAAGCAATAAACAAGAATATGAAAAAAGTATAAACAGCCATAAAAAGGCAGACAGAAGATGAGGATTTGAATTCTCAGATCATTTGTTTTAATGATTGTTTGCACTTGTAATTGGAATAATGACAATGCTTAAAAAAAGACAATAATCGTTATGTAGATGTTTTTGTTTTAATGTAGTGAGAAGATGCATTCAGGGCCACAGACAATGCAGAGAAGGTAGACTGAGTGAAACTGTTAAATGAGTGATGGCAGCTGCAGTAGAGAGGAAAATAGAGTTAGAGAACTTTTGAATCAGCAGTTTGTTTTTTCAAGATTTATCTCTTTGAATTTTCCTTTGTTTTGTTGATAAAATAACAAGGTGCCGTCTACGACATGGTATATGTGTGTGAGTGTGTGTGTGTGTGTGCATGTGTGTGTGTGTGTGTGTGTGTGTGTGTGTGTGTGTGTGTGTGTGTGTTTTACACAAACCAAGACTTTCCCTGAATGATTACATGGATGTTAATAGTAAATCCAACATTTTCTTTAAAAAGTTGCTTCTTTTAGTTTACAAAATAAGAAAAAACAAAAGCAGCTGAGTTATAAGCCTAATCAATGCAACAGCATAGCCAGTAAATTGGCACCATGTTACATAAATGGCTCAGCATTCTGCAAGCACAAGGCTTAAAAACGTCATTCATTTAAACACTATTGACTTAACATGTCTCAACCTGGAGCTACAAAAACCTAAAATTGGAGACACAGCGTATTTCTTCAGCTTTGAAAAAGCCAAAGGATTACATAACTGGGCGTTTGTTGTTTTTCCTAAACTTTAAGTTTTCAGCCAGGGGGATACCGGAGGAAAAAAGAGAAAATGAGCTGGCGTAGAAGAGGATTAGGGCCACTGAAAAGAAAAGAAAAGAAACGAAAAATAATTCTGACTTTAATCTCAGAATTCTAACTTTTTGACTTCTGAGAAAAAAAGTCAGAATTCTGAGATTAAAGTCAGAATTCTTTTTCTTTTCTTTTTATTCTTTTCTGTGGCCCTAATCCTCTTCCATAGAGTACAGACCAAAAAGATACATTCTAAGATAATTTAGTGGTACTAGGTAGCATACAATTAATGAAATTGACAGAACATAAGGCTTGATTAAATAATAAACTTATTTATATGGACATTTTACCTATTCCTGAGAAGATCACCAATGTATGAGGGTGCTTGTCCATGTAAAGCTGTAAAGACCAGAACCAGGATCTTGAAGTTAACCCTGAAGTTAACCGGCAGCCAGTGAAGCAGGAAGCGAAGCGGGGTGACATGGGTGTGTTTGGAGGACTTGGTCAGAAGCCGAGCACAGGCAATCTGGACCAGCTGTAAATGGTTCAGAGAGGTTTTGCTCAGACAAGTCAGTTGCAGTAGTCTAAAGCCTGGGACACACAGGAGACAGACGCGCCGCGTCACGCCCGCGCCGTCATTTTAAAAAGAAGCCATTAGAAGCCATGAGAGTGGCTACACGGGGAGCGCAGCGTCGCGTCCCAGAAGCGCCGGTCCGCGCAGAGGCGCTGAAGATAGGCGCCAGTTCTATTTCAAGCGCCACGGCGCGCCGTGGAGCGGCTGTTCCTGTTCTCAAGATGTTGTGACTATCACGTGACTTTCCAAGAAGCTATACAGTCTTTGGTTCAGCGGCGCTTTCTGTGTGACCATTTAACTGCGGCGCTTCCGTGGCGCAGCGCGTCTGTCTCCTGTGTGTCCCAGGCTTAAGAGTGAGGAGATGAAGGTGTGGAAAACAATCTCAAGTTCAGAGCGGGACAGAATGGGACTTAGCTTAGCAATGTTCCTGAGATGGAAGAAGGAAGAGGGAACAGGAGAAATGACATGAGAATCCAGAGTGAGAAATGGGTCGAAGGTCACACCAAGATTCCTGACAGAGTGTTTGGTGTGAGAAGCAAGCTGACCAAGAGAGTCTCTGACTTTGGGAACCAGCTTGTCTGGGGCACAGATGAGGATCTCAGTTTTGTCATCATTCAGCTGTGGAAAGTTCCCAGCCATCCAGGTTTTAATAGAGTCAAAGCAGGTGTGCAACACCTGCAGGTTAGACATCTTATGGGGCTTAAAGGAGATGTAGAGTTGGATGTCATCTGCGTAAAGATGGTAGGAGATTCCTTTAAAAGAGCTCAGCATGTGCTGGAGAGGGAGCGGATAAAGCAGGAACAGTAGAGGCCCCAGCACAGAACCTTGTGGGACACCGTGAACTGGGGAGGTGGAGGAAGACTGAAACTTGGAGACGGCCACAGAGCAGTAAAGCTCAGATAGATGAGAGGAGAACCACTTCAGAGCAGTTGCTGATAGACCTACCCAGTCTTTCAGCCTATCCAGTAGCAGGTGATGGTCAACAGTGTCAAAGGCTGCAGTCAGGTCCACCAGAACCAGAACAGAACAGTCCCCTGCATAACTGTGAGTCAGAAGGTTATTAAAGACCCTGAGATGAGCTGTTTCAGTAGAATGAGCTCTACGGAAACTAGGGCTGGACGATATGGCCTAAAATCAATATCACGGTATATTGAGCCTCCATAACGATAAATGGACAATAACTACATGTATGCACAAAAACTAAAGTTGTCCACTAGATGGGGCTGTCACGTGTATTACTTTGAGTCATGTTGTCATGTGACTCGAGGTGGTACAGCTTCTTAAAGGGACATGAACGTCATCAACCTACACACATCTTTTCATTTTTTTATTACCAAATTTATTGACATGGGAAAAATGATATCGATAAAAGTCAGAAATTTCGATAACGATAAATTTTCGATTTATTGCCCAGCCCTAACGGAAACCTGACTGGAAACTATCATAGATGTTATGTTCATCAAGAGCAGCTGTGAGATGTTTAGCCACAACCTTTTCCATGATCTTGGAGATGAATGGTAGCTTAGAGATGGGTCTGAATCTACTATGGAGAGATGGATCAAGATTGGGTTTTTTAAGAAGTGGGTGGATTACAGTGTTCTTAAAATAAACAGGGACCTGACCAGAGACCAGGGAAGCATTAAATAAAGTTAAAGTCCCAAGTATTCATCACACACTGGTGAAATTACATCTCTGCATTTGACCCATCCCCATGGTGGGGAGCAGTGAGCTGCAGCTGTGGCTGCGCTCGGGAACTATTTGGTGGTTTAACCCCCCAATCCAACCCCTTAGTGCTGAGTGTCAAGCGAGGAGGCATTGGGTCCCATTTTTTCAAAGTCTTTGGTATGACCCGACCGGGAATCGAACCCTGATCTCCCAGTCCCGGGGCGGACACTCTACCACTAGGCCACCGGATACTGGGACCAATGGACTGAAAAGCATTTTTAAACAAAGATGAGGTTAAGATGTTGAGAGCAGGCAGAGATTTGGTTAGCTCGGGCAAAGAAACAGGAGCAAAACTATCTAGGACGACGGGCCGGGTTGGAGTCGGAACAGGCAGAGATAAAGCTGAAGGAGAGATGCTAGATCGAACCGTATTGACTTTACCAACAAAGAAAGACGGGAAGTTTTCACAATCTCCATCAGAGTGAATGGAGCCTGTAGGTGAAGCAGGAGAGACAATACTGCTGATGGTGTTAAACAACACTTTGGGATTCCCTTTGCTCTGGGACACCAAATTGGAGAACTATGCAATCCTCGCATCTCTGACTGTAGAGTTAAAGGTCAGAAGATCCTAGATGCAGCAGATGGACATGAAGACGAGTTTTCTTCCACAAGCGCTCAATTTTTCTGCACTGGCGCTTCAGGCTGTGAATGCTGTCATTAAAACAAGGAGTAGGGTTCACTGCAGGAACTGATCTGGTTCTGACAGGACAGATGTTCAGAATGGAGAGGCAGTGCTCGTTAAAGTGAGTAGTTAAAGAGTCAGGGTCAGTATCAGAGGGTAAAGGTGGATTGAAAGCAGCAGAAAATTTGCTAGCTGTGCTCTCATTAAGAAAACGAGAACTAACCAAACAATGAGCAGGAAGTGGGGACGCAGAAACTGACAAGTTGAAGAAAATGCAATGGTGATCTGAAATATAAACATAATCAGGACAAACACTGTCAATATTTAAACTCAGGGTAAAAACAAGGTCCAGAGTATGCCCCCTGGTGTGTGTGGGGCCAGAAACATGCTGAGTGAAAGTGAAAGAGTCCATGAGGCTGGAAAAGTTCCTAGCAAAGTGGTCAGAGTCATCATCAATGTGAATGTTAAAATCACCAACAATCACCAGTCTGGAGAGCTTCACAGTGGAGGATAAAAGGTCACTAAACTCCTGAAGGAAATAACTGTTTGGACCAGGTGGATGATAAACCACAGCACAGTAAAACGGGTCCTTACGCCTGACTTTAATCAGATGCAGTTCAAAGGAAGCGAAGTGACCCGAGGTTGTAGAGCTACAAGAAAGATGGTCTCTAAAGACAATAGCCAGCCCTCCACCTTGACCAGAACCCCAGGGCTGGCTAAGGAAGGAGTAACCACTTGGGCAGAGTTCAGTCAGACCAGAATAATCAGATGCTTGCTGCCAAACTTCAGTCAAAAACAGAAAGTCCAAATTGGTGTGTGTTTTTGCACAAATTATATTAGGAATAATGTCTACCATAATAGAAGAGCACTAAAAATGGCTACTGCGTACATTTACCCTAAAGGAAGATTTTTTTCAAATGTATTGTCTATACTGTAGTTACTCATTTTATTGTGCATGTCAGACCAAAGCATATAATAAATGACATATTTTCAAAAATCCATTGGTATGAAAAAAGTCTCATTGAAAACAGTTATTAACAGAATTGATTTTTTTCAGAGTAACCAAAAAGTTTATGTAAATGTTGCTTCAAGTTAAACTGTTTAAAAAAATTAGAAACAAAAATAAAAACCTAGCTTACCTAAAAATAAATTTTCAGGACTTAACATGACTTGGGAGACTGAGAATATTATTGACCAACAAAAGAAGTCAATAATAGAAATTATCAATTTTTATGTTCTTATGTACATTTGAGGTGCTAAATAAAAAAAATCCCCTAAATTTATATAATATATATATTTTTATCAGCTGTACAGATGCAGCCGATACATTCACCTGATGCTCTGAAAACACCATGATTGTGAGTTGTAGCTCTCCATTTCAGAGCCCATTTGTGAAGCTGGTTTTGTGCTCATCTGCATGGCACATAATGGGAATGTTATCATGAGCTCTGGTAGCCCACTCCTTGATTTTTCACTGAGCTATATGAATGCAGATACCGCCACAGATCAACACAAAAACGGCTAGAATACACAAACCAGATCAGATTTCTAACATGCACACACACTCTGGTGACTAAAGGATGCACAGTGCCCCCAAGTGGACAGAAGAAGCCACTGCAGTCTAGTGGTGAGAATGAGCCTGGGGCATGTATCTAATCCCCTCAAGGATGCAAAAAGGAAGCAAGAAAAAAAAAATCCTGTCTCGCTTTTATGTTTCACTAAGATTAGACCTTTGTCTCAGCTTATTTTGTTGCCATATTTGAATAAGAGCAGAAAACAGGTTTTAAAGAACCGTTTTTTGTCAAACATCTGTTACAAGGTACTTTTTTTTGTAAGCTTAAAATGAAAAGTGGTAGCTTATGTTTTTGCGTCTCAACTGACACCGCATTATGTTGTATAAATGTTCAAGAACTCTTAATCGTTTTAGACAGACGCTGCTTCGTGGCAGAATTATATTTGTGTCTTTCTACATCTCATTACAAATAACTATTTGCTCAGTGAACAAGGGAATGATGAGGGGTGAGGTACAAACAGATGGAGAGGAAATGGTAGAAAAAAGGGAGGTGGAGATAGAGGGAGCTCAGTGCATCCAATTACAGTAAGTGGATTCATTTCCTCTAATCAAATAGCTCAGTTAAATATCTCACAGGCAGAGTCCCCATAGAGCCAGTCTTCACACATCAGCAATCAGCTACTACATTTCTCCTTCTCCCTCTTTCCATTTCTGCCCTTTTTCTTATCAGTCTATTCCCCCTCTAGCCCCCACTCACTCATCAGGCCTTCCTTTTCCAATGGAGGTTGCACCATGTGTCTGACCAGAGGTGTGCCACTAAAGAAAACAATGCTGCTGCATTAAGTGACTTCTCCAATGATTTTGTGAGTGCTCAATCTCACTGCACCACCCAAGGGTGGGAATGATGATTGCCACTGATCCAAGAACAGGCAAAAGGTCAAATTCATTGTCGTCATAAACAAATTAGCTTTTTTTTTTTTCATTTATAACCAACAGAGTTGCAAGGTTTTTTTTATTTAATATTACAAATATACATAATATCCTCCCAGACCTCCTCCAAGACAAACGGTGCCAGATGCACATGCCTGATCCAATCTGCAGGTGGATCACTGACTTCCTGACAGACAGGAAGTAGCAGGTGAAGCTGGAGAAGAATGTCTTGGACCTGAGGACCATCAGCACCGGTTCCCCTCAGGGTTGTGTTCTCTCCCTCTGCGCTAATCAAGTTTGCAGACGACACCACCATCATTGGACTCAGACAGGGATGAGTCTGCCTACAAAATGGAGGTCAAACGGCTGGTGTCCTGGTGCAGCCACAACAACCTGGTGCTAAACGCCCAGAAGACAGCGGAGGTTGTTGTAGACTTTAGGAAGCACTCAGCCCCACTCCCCCCATAACCTTGTCTGACACTTCCATCACGATTGTACACTCATGTCGCTTCCTGGGTACCACCATTACCTAGGACCTCAAGAGGGAGCCCACCATCACCTCTGTCATAAAAAAGGCCCAGCAGAGGATGTACTTCCTGAGGCAGCTGAAGAAATTCAACCTGCCAGTACGGTTGATGGTACAGTTCTATACTGAAATCATCAAGTCCGTCCTCACCTCTTCAATCACCATGTGGTGTGCTGGAGCCACCATCAGGGGCATGAAGAGACTGCAGCGTGTCGTGAACTCTGCTGAGAAGGTCATTGGCTACAAACTTCCCTCTATACAGGACCTGTACACCTCCAGGACATTGGGGCGTGCAGGTCAGATCACAGCTGACCCGTCTCACCCTGGACACAGTCTTTTCGACTTGCTCCCATCTGGCAGGAGGCTCCGATCCATTTGGATCAGAACCTCTCACCACAAGAACAGTTTCTTCCCCTCTGCAGTTGGACTCATGAATGACAATCCTAAGACTGCTCATTCCAGTCGTTTTGTTTCAGTCATCTGACCCTGTGTTGTGTTTGCATCTGATGGTTCCACTATGATCAGTACCTAAACTGTCTTGTATGTACTACACATTTTTTAATTATTGTTGCCATATAGGATTGGAAGACTGGAAAAATTTCTAGAGGAAACATTGTGATCCCTCAAATTTTTGGTTTATGGACCGGTTTCTTACAAGGCTACTTACACTAGAAGAAATAATCATTCATGTTGCAAAATATAATAAATAAACTAAAGCAACATTGTTATCTGAATAGACTAGATTTGTTTAAAAGTCTGCATTACACCTACACCACCAACAAAACTTTGTACTTTAAGACGATCAAACCTGTCTCAGTTATAATACTTTGCAACATAAATTAGCTTAATTTTCCCACACACAAACTCTTTATCACATATTGTATAACTCATAATCAGATCTCAAAGGCTAAAGCACAAACACACACACTCACACACACACACACACGCACACACAGTTCTCATGCTACTTTAGTAGCTGCTAAAGTCTACTGTTGATCTGTATCTTGACGTTTGTGTCACCATCATATAATGAAAGCAATTAACACACAAAGCCTATTATATAATTTCTAATCCAGCTAATTTTGAGATATTTCTCCATTCCTGAGCTTACATGCCCTGCTGCAGGAAATCACAACCAAAGTAAGGCCAGTGATGCTGTTAAGACACAGTCTATGGGCAGGTCAGGATTACCTCCAGGCAGACAAAGGCCCTGGCATCAAAACATTACAAACTTGCAGCTAAAAACTAGTATGGTGGTTTCTCTAAGTGCTCATTTTGGCTTTTAAATATTTAATTTTAAATGATTCAGAGTGAATAAATGAAAATTGGTTCAATAAATCTGGCATGCTGAAAGATTTAATGTTAAATATAAATGCGAAATATAATAAATATTAATTTATAAAGCCTGGGAAAACAGTGATATATACATGGTATATTAAAGCTTAATATAGGCCCAGAAGTTGCAGTTGAAGAAAAAAAATCACAAGTTTTAAGCTTATTTGATACTTTAATTCTTTAACAAGCACCGAACGAAACTGACCTTTATACTTTGAAACTTTTTTTCTCGGCTACAAACATCTACTCTTTGCCAACTTTCAATCAGCCTTAGACGCTTTTATTTTTACGCTATCATGATCAGACCTTTGCTTCACCCATTTCCTTTTCTAAAGAAAGCAAGAGCAATATGTTAGATGAAAAAAAGGCAAATGTTTGAGAGCTTCAGGGCCCGCTGGCAGAAGTTACAGTCGGGTGACCGCTTCTTCATTTTCGCTTGATAAATTACACTTGGAAATTATTAGAGGCAATAAAAAAGTGAGTGAGCAAGAATCTGTTTCACATCACTTTTGATGCATGTTAATTCAAGGTCTGTTTGATCACCATCTATAATCTATAATATAAAGTTTAAACAGAAATGGGACTATTATCCTGGATTATGTTTTAAGCATTATGCCAAAATTCATCAAATTAGAAGTAATGTGCTCACCATGCTGTTGAGTTCTGAGTCATCGTAGCTGTCTAATGGTGTTTCACGCCTCCCGAGGGGCTCAAGGCCCTCTTCGTCCCACATGTAGGTTCCACCAGAGCTGTTGGAGGGTGACAGCTCAACAGACGAGGCCTGGGGGGCATCACCCTGCTCTGGAGACAACGCCAATGATTCCTGGGATTCCTGCATAGGGCTTTCTTCCTTATAGTCTACAGAAAAAGGCACACAAATTAAAAATATGTCATAAATATAAATCAATAAATGCAACTGGCGGCCCTTTCGACTCTTACCCGTCATTTCCTTTGACTCCCAGTCGGTGGTCTCACTGTGAAAGCTGTGTAAGGAGTTTAGAGTTGTGCTGCTAGCTTTCCGATTATCAGGCACATCCCCTTCCCCGCACACATCTTCCACAGAGTCAGTGTCATCAAGGAACTCTTCACTTGTGTCAAACCTGTCTAGTGATGAGGCAGAAGATAAGGACATGTCTTCCAGGGTCTCCCCTGACCCCTGGCTAGCTCTCTGCCAATGCATTTCTCCTCCATTTGCAATTCCTTTTCCAGTACTTCCATCATTGTCACTGGGAGAGTCTGTTTTTCCAGCTTCCTCAATCGGATCAATGCCTTTTGTGACCCGCAGTAAACCATCACTTTCAGGTGAGTCTACAGAGCTGATATGCTCCTTGACCTGATCTGGAACAACACACCTCTGCTGGCTGGTCTGTCCGAACCGAGCCAGTCTGGAACCCAAAGATCCCACACCGCTGGTCAATGACTTTGTCACAACAGACCTGGGGAGCAGAGGCTTCTTCAACGTTCGGGGAGTGCTAGGTGTAACTGAGGAGGTGGGCAGACAGGAGGCAACTGGAGGACTTTTGCTATACTGAAGACCTCCAATTCCACCCTCTAGACTGCCGTTTATGACTAATCCCACTCTTCCATTGCTTATCTGAGGGGGTTTCAGAAAACTACTACGAGGAGGCCGGAGTTGAGTGTTGGCCAAAGGCTTAGCTAGCTCCACAGCCCGATTAAAGGAGAAAGACCGAGTCATTGGCTCACTAGTAGGTGAGGGAATTTGCTTGAAGTGAGTGAAGCTGTTTGAACGCACTATATTGTCTAGTGTTGATGTCTTCGGGCTCTCATTGTACTGGGATAGGCTGTCTTGGGAGGCGCTTCTGGCAGAGGTGGTGCCCAACATTGGTCGAACAAGGCGTGACTCTGACCCTGCACTAGAAGAAATGCTAGAGCCATTGTTGGTCATTTTAGCAACTCCGTTCAGAGGGCTTTGGTCTACTTTAGCTCCTCCTTTGGGAATCATCTTTAAGGACTGCTTAGGGATGGATTTGGGGCTAGAAACAGCCATCACCAAACAACCAGACCTGCGCATGACAGGGGTCGCTGGAGCGCTCTTCTTTACCTCCTTTACTGATGAGAGAAACTGAGCCTGAGTAGTGTCTTCACTTCTGTCTCCATTGATGGATGTGGTAGAGTAAGATGAAACCATCCCATCATCTCTTTTACATTTCAGGGAAAGAGGGGTTGTGCGAGTCATTCCATTTTGGCGAACTCCCGAGGCTGTGGTCTTGCCATCCTGGACAGATGCTGTTGGTTGTGTGGAACCATTGCACATGGGGCTAAAACCGTTACTTGAAGGACGTCCACCAAATTTAGGTAATCTGGACACCATGGCAGGCCCAGTGGATGTTTTTTCTTCCATTAGATGAAGAAAAAAGCATGGAGCAGTTTGAAAACAAACAACTGTTGAGAAAAAACAAACAACAGAAAAAAAAGATTAGTTTATTGGATATGGCTGCACACAGAAAAACAACTTCATAGATTTTGAATCTTTTAATCTCTACAGAGTGCTTTTTCAGTAGTAATACCCAGTTGAGTACAAGTGTTCGTAAAGACCCGCTATGCTTTAATATTTTTATTTTCAGTGAAAAAGTTATTTTATTCTGCTCAGTCAATGATGACTTAGTTAACAACAAAAATAAGCAACTGTCAGTTGTGTGTTTTATTGACATTTTATATGCTCAAGCTTCTGCTATCAACAACTTTAAAATGAAAACACACACACACACACACAATCAGACAAAACTGCAGACCCATGTAGAAAAACACTCCACATAACTACACAAATGGAAAAAAATATACACTAGTGTAGAAAAATAGATGCCAACTTGTCTGGGCTGTATCAAACTTCTCATCCAATGACAGCTGGTATAGGCTACAGATGTAATTTCCCCACCAAAAAACTACACAATATAACTTGTAGCTGGCTCTAGCTTGGTTTGACTTGTCACCAACAGACCAGGCCAAGAAATAAACAGAGGTAATGGATACACAGTCAAGGAGAGACAAGGGGAAAGCAGTGCTGGGATGGTGGCCAGCACACTGTGAATAGTGAATGAAGGATGTGCATCATGTAAAGCAAATGAAGGGAAAAATACAAGGCTGTTTTCTCTCACGCGTTAGAATCATTCAGTTCCAATCAGCCATGTGACAAGGGTACATGTGTTTGTGGTGCACCTGCATGTTACATCCATCTGGCGAGTGCTTGGGTATCATAAATTAAAAAGTTGTGCATATCCAGATGGCTGGTGCAGTTAGCAGAAAGTAAACCATCTGCATGAGGAGGCAAAGCAGCAGCTAAAACCTCTACACTCAGAGCTGTCTAACTACTCCAGTGGAAAATAACCCATTGTTGCATGTCCACAAAAGAGTGAGTAGTTAATCCCATAAGAGTGAACCTCTTGACAAACTGTCATAAGGACACAAACTCGGCTAATGCAGCAATAACTCAATCAGCCTGTGAAAAGATGGGGGGTGGGGGATGTGTAGCTATGTGGGTCTCCTATTCTGAAGAAAAAATAATAATCCCAGTGCCCTACATCCTTCTGCAAAGACACGAGGCTGCAATCAGAGACTCACTCACCAGTGCCACGCAAGTGTCTGGCTATCTCAACATCCTAATCTGCTTCATACATACACACATGGGCAAAAACACACACACGCTCAAGCACAAGCAAAATCAGGTCAACATGCACAGACAGGGCTACCAAAGCCTCTTTGCCCTCAGCAGGGGCTGTATGTCTGTCTTTAATGGGTAGATTAGGGTATAAAAATGCATTTAAGTTAATTGTATGAAATCAAATATTTTTTTAGATGAAGTAGGAGGTGATGATGATCAGATCATGGTATTGTAATGGGAAATCATGGCCTTCATCTCCAAGTAAAGGGTCACTTGAATTAATTTACATTGATCATAACAATTTCCAAACAATCATAAGCATTTTGACAAAAATTTGAACTAATCAAATTCCCATTTTTTTATGCAACAGAAAGAATAAAGCTCTTACTCATCCCAATATGATAAAAGATGAAGGTCAGAGCCCGAAAATAGGCAAAAAGATCCCAGCTGACATATATTCAGAGGTAGAGGAGTAAACACTGCAGGCCATCTGTCAAACCCTCATCTGCAGGTCTGCCCCTCCCTCTGAGTAAGTAAATATCCCAGAGCTGCAGGGCTAGCATGAAACCAGTGTTTATCATGCCATGTGCTCAAACATGAGAAAAACATGGCCGCTGATATCAGGGCTATATATATTAAAAACATTATGGCACTACAAAAGCACATTATGTACACAATAACTGCAGGGAATCTCCAACAGGATACAAATGGAGGTCTTAAGAAAGGGTTTTATTAAATGCATTTATCTTAATGTCCCATCCCCTGGTTGTATTTAGGAATTAGCCTAATATTGATCAGACCAACACTCAAATTGGTCTACTGGTCATCAGTATGATTGTTCTCCATGTGCATCTGTTGATTTTCTCTAGGTTTTTCTCCCAAAATACGCAAACATGCATGCTAGTTTACCTGTCACATGTCATCTCCAGTCACTATTAGCTAGAAGCTAAAACAGAAGGAGCAGATTTCCCCTCAAAGTGATCTCATATGACCTGTGTAGCACCTCAGCAGCAATCACTGGGTGTGAAACCAACCCTTCATCGAGGTGAAATCATTCCCTACTCACATACAGAAATAGGAAGCTTTCTTTCTAACAGGGAGGCTATTCAGTCCAACTTCATTTCCCACTCAGGCAGAAATTACCAATAAAAAAAAGCATGATTTTCAAATGTGTAAAAGTATGGATGTCTATTTGCCTTCTGGGAGAGCTTTCACAAATTACAGAACGTCCTTCTTCTGGACCAAAAGGATGGATGCAGATAGGATGCAACAGCCTGAGGGTTGTGATCTATTGGGTCATTGGGGCTACGCATGAACGGAGGTGCTTTACTATGAGCAGTAAATCCCTGTTCCTGCTGTTTATCCCCCTTAGCTAATCTGTCTCTATCTCAGAGTGCTCATAGTTCCCCATCATTACAAATCCTCTGTGCCATCTTCACATAAAGTGATATGCCAAGCTGTATTTGTCTTTTATTTGACCCCATAAAAACTGGAAACATAAGCGAGGGGTTGTATGAAATAGAGGAATATTACTACCAACCATTGTTTTTGGACTATTTATGTCTTTAAAGCCCATAGTGCCAATTAATACATATTCAATTTAATGCAACATGTAAATTAATTCACAAAAATATGTAGACACAGATGGACACATTTCAAATGAACGAATACATAAAATGTTGTCTGAAAAAATAAAAACCTTAATATTTAATTTTCTGTTTTAAAAGAGCCAAGTTTTTCCCATTATAAAGAACTAGAGATGTTTCATTAAAGGTGTGGTTCACTGAAAAAACATTGTTTTAATCATTATTTCTGATTATAGTCGGTCACTCTGAGTTTTTCATGCAGACTAAACATGAAAATAGTCTCCTTCACCTATCTCCTGCATTAGTTTCTGATAGAAAATAGATGATGAAAATCTAGTATTTGAAAATCCTGACAGATCTACGTCACACTGTCACTTAACATTCATGGACTCACCCATCTTGACTTATGGCGGGGAAGGCTGTTTTTATTTTAGCATCCAGGAAACAGCAGAGAACGTCTCGACTAGCAGAAGCTAACCGTTAGCATTAGCAACTCCACCACACAGCACAACTCCTCCAGGCTTGTGTTATTTGTGGAGATAAAACATCAACATTGCAAGTCAGTGGTAGAGTCACGTTGTTGTTATCCAATCTGAGACGAAATGTCCAAATATCAGGAAATAAGACTCCAAAACCTGCCTGTCTGAAGCTCAGCTGTGATGTGGGCCACTTTAGGTCCTAGAAATGGTGCAACAATATATTTTTTTACCCTTGAGTACATCTTACAAGGAATTTATTCCCACTAGAGACCACTGCAAATGTGTTGTTCAAACGAGTGAACCACACCTTTAAACAAAATGTAAATTGTGGATCCTAATGCATGAATGCACAATCACCACATTTTTCCTATATAGCAGCTTTGAATGATGTCCTTTACTGATCAATGGAATGAATGAATCAACACATTATTTTACCAGACAAAGTCCAGGTAATAAAAGATGAAATGCAAAAGAAAAAAAAACATTTATAGACAAAATGCAGAAGAAGAAAGAAAAAGTATAATATAATGCATTTTAGCCTTTTTTGTTGTTCTGATTAGACACTTACACAGAGCTGCAAATTGGTGTTTACTTTTATCCCTCTTGATGAGTTTTTCATGATGTAATATAAGTCAATATGCAGTTCAAATTTAGGGTTCAAAAGGTCATCTATCTCTAGAGAGTGGACTGTTTCATGCTGATGGGCCACGCAGGATACAAACACTTCTGTCTATCAAACATCAAAAACTGTCTTCACCAGCCTGATGCTTGATCTAACATTAGAAAAAGGATATATTAATAATACACCAGCTGTCAAATCTACCCCAAGTGTATTTCTAACATAGTAAATCCAAACCAAAGTGCAACCTCATTTATTGATTTATTCTGGTGACTCATAGGAGTAACAACCAGGCCAGTTGTCAGGGCAGGACAGTCGTGGGACATGGCTCTCTCCCTGAACAGATTAACAGAGTGCTATTAGAGCAGGCTAATAGAATGAGTCAGAGATGAAAGCAGCAGTGATGCAAGACAAATGTGCATTGAGTGAAAGCAGCGTTGGGCCGAGCAGCACTGATGCTAAAAGATTCTAATCCAATGAGGCAGCATAAAGGCTTCTGTAATGTTCTATGTGTGGTAGATCAAATGACAGAGAGCCACAGAGGATGTGGCAACCTGCTCTGCTCTCGTGTTTTATTATAGCTCCTACTGGAGCTGAGCACCAAAAAATAACAAAAAATGCAAGGACAAACATATAGTTCCATCTTTCAGCTGCATTTAGATGTTTAGTTAATATGCATCATAAAAAACTCAGAAAGGATCATTACCTTAACTCAGTAAACTTCTGTTGACTTATCCAGACATTTCATGACAAAAATCAGATCTGAGCATGAAAACCAAAAACCTCTCTGCACTTTGTTTCCTCCGTGATCTGAACTAGAAAGTAAAGCTGCACCCAGATAGCAAGTGGAGCAGAGGAAAAGGAAGAGACTTCAGATGTTGAGCTGTCTGCTGGCTGTGTGTATGTGTGTGTGTGTAATGTGAGTTGGGTAGCGTGTGATGTGTGTGTGGGTGGGTGGGTGGAGAGAAAAGAGCCCTCATGAGTGTGTTAATATTTAATAGGGTGTCTTTTAGAAGCACCACCTAGTGTGCAGCAAGAGAGAAGAGAAATAGCTTTGAGAAAATGCTCGGAAAGATCATTTTTAATCATAAACAAGGAAAGTTTATGGTGTATTTTTATCCAAGATATGGGTCAAACTCTAAAAGCTACAGCCGTGTGTAATCCTCTGAACACAAGGAACTTTGTCAATGATAATCAAGCAGCCATATTCGTACATGAGGATTTGGTGTTAATTTAATTTCCCCTCATCGTTTCATGGATGACTAGATACGAGTTCCAGTCTGTCAACCAGTTTCCATTTAGTGCAGGCAGTAAAACCGTGTGAGCAGTGCCAGCTCCTCGAGGACTCCTGTTGTGTCTGCGGTGTCACTCGTCTTTATAAATCACAGTAAGGAGTCTGCAGCAACACTCGTTAGGACTTAAGAGTGAAAAGGTGAATTTCCACGAACTCCTGATTTGATGCCGTTTCACGTAATGCTTTAATTATACCCCTCCGTCAAAATCAGCTGTTCTCCATCTACATAATTACAGCGATGCTGCAAAGGAAAGGATCTAAAGAGCTTATTCTCACCAGGCAGGAATATGCTAATATGACTTTGAATGGCAGAAAGACAGTCATTACCTCAAACAACAGTGTCACGGAAAGTCTGGATGAAAATAAATCAGGCGATGTACTGGTCACGACACAGACTCGGTTTAAAAAGTTTTCATAATTGGCTCGGAGTCAAAACATACTCCCCTTTCAGGGTGGAATGATGAGCAATGAAAGTGCTTCTTTATGTCCAATTAGAAGCCCAGATCTCAACGACCTCAGCACCATTACCAAGATACACTTAATAGCAGTTCTGGCCCAGTTTCTGTTGTATATGTCGTTTTACCATGTGTTCCAAGCCCCATATTAAAGCTGTTATGGCGAATCTGCAAACAAGCAGTGGCGGCTCGTCCATAGGGGGCACTAGGGCGCCATCCCACCAGTCTCACAGGAAGAGGAAGAAGAAGAGAGGAATCACAAAATGTATTTAAAAAAACATAAAGTTTAAACTAAACGATCTACCTTATGGGCTGTAAGTGCTGTGTGTAATCTGCATTTAATTGTAGTTTAATAAAGTTAATACTTTTAACAAGGCCGAAACGTCGACGTACTTCCTGTCACGTGTCTTCTCGCGGTCGCAGCAATCTTTACCATTGACTTAATACGGGCTAACTGGAGCATGCGCGCTGGATCCCCAACGACAAGGAATAGGAGAGCTGTTGGGCGCATATGGTTGCAATCGCAAGCAAACGGGGGAGTCTCCTCAGATCAGGAGGAGGATGCTGATTGGTCAGCTCACCCAGCCCAGACAGAACCGGAAATTTCTCCACAGGCTAGTTCACCGTCCTTTGTTGTTGTGGGGCTGCTGCTAACGTTGACTATGGAGAAAACTAGTAGTTTCATCTTTTTATCATTGGATTCTACGAACCAAGTGGATTTTTTACTATAAGATGGATTATTTTGACCAGCAAGGTAAGACAGAATTTAGCTTTTGACTTCATGAAAATAGCTGTTTTGCTTTTCATTTAGTAGTCATTGGGTGGTGTTGAGGTAGAAAACGTGGATTCTAAGCCTCTTCCTGTTTAGTGTGTGTGAGGTTTGCATATATTGGTCAATATGAAGCATGTTTTTGGAACAACTTTGTTGCTAGCAACAAAGTCTGTCGATTTCAAGTTGTGTGAAGCATAAGAATGGTAATTTGGCGTTCCCTAGTGATATGTGGTTAGCGCATCTGAAAAACTGACCTACAAATAAAGAAAATAACGATCGTTTATATAGCGCCTCTCAAGATAAAAACCATTCACAAGAACTAACATAAAAAAATAAAAATGCGCCCCACCCAAAAAAAAATTCACCAGCCGCCACTGCAAACAAGCTAGGTTTTGAACACAAACACGGTGACAAAACTCATCCCTCCCCTGAGGTATCTTCCCTGAGACGCTTCTGCCAGAACCGGAAACCCACATAGCCAGAGGAAATGATATAGAAACACCAGTCGCTGTTTTCTAGGTCCAAACATATTTTGTTATCCATGACTTCAAATGATGTTTTTCTTTTTGGGACTCTGGTTTGTCCTAAAGTTGAAGTGGTATAGCGGCCGGCTGTTTCTCATTCTCCGAGTTTCACTGAATTCTGACATTAATCTCAGAATTCTGACTTTATCTCAGAATTCTGAGTTTATCTCATAATTCTGACTTTAATCTCATAATTCTGACTTTATTCTCAGAATTCTGACTTTATCTCAGAACTCTGACTTTTATCTCAGAATTCAGACTTTATTCTAAGAATTCTGACTTTAATCTCAGAATTCTGACTTTATCTCAGAATTCTGACTTTAATCTCAGAATTCTGACTTTATCTCAGAATTCTGACTTTTATCTCAGATTTCTGACTTTTATCTCAGAAATGTTATAACCTATAATTTCATATATGAACAGAATAACATAAAAATATAAAAAATTAGCTTCCAAAACATAAGGTTAAGTTCAGGAATCAGCTCAGTATCTTCTCCTGAACCCAGCCAAACAGACCACAGCTAACAGACTCCCTTGAGCCAAGTTTCCCTGTCACACCTCATCTGCGTTAACAGTTTTATTTTCCACCTCAGTCACGAATATTTCTGCTGCTACATTGTTATTGTCAACCACATCAGAAGTTGCTGGTGCTCTCTTCACCTCCCCCGTCCATCTGAACTGAACTGAACCCATCAACAAAGACCAAGGACAAATCTATGTGCACATTACAACCATGAAAGAACCCCTGCCTGGAAAAATAGATGGGTGGCATCATTGACTTAGTCTACAGCTCTCAATAAAAAAAAAACTGGAATCTTTATTTGAACTGCCAGCACAATGGATGAAATTCATGTTGGTAAATGGTTGTAAAGTTGATTTGTCTAAATGAAATCAGACATAACATGAAACTGGTAATTTTGCACAGAGAATATACATGCAAATAAAAATAATGCTTTGCATCTCCAGATGGTGCAGCCATACCATGAGTTGAACAAATATCTGTTACAA
This sequence comes from Aphyosemion australe, assembly GCA_006937985.1. Classification (NCBI taxonomy): domain Eukaryota; kingdom Metazoa; phylum Chordata; class Actinopteri; order Cyprinodontiformes; family Nothobranchiidae; genus Aphyosemion; species Aphyosemion australe. Next base: position 744,287 of record SSNS01000025.1, read on the forward strand.
CCCTCAAAACAAAAATCTTAAATAATATTAAAATGACTTTACTCATTAAAGGCTGACATGAGTCCACATGAAAAAAAAAAACTGCTTCTCAAAAGAAGATGTGATCTGTTAGGTATCTATGACTCATTCCTTCCTGCAGTATTAGAGAAAATCATACTGACTTCATCAGAGTACAAAAAATAAAATGTAGCTTTTCCCTGATGTATCCTGTGTGTGTGGACAATACACCGCTTCCTTTTCTCCAGTTTCCCTCCTCCTTTTCCACGCATTGTGTCACTTCTCCTTTGTGGTATTATTATTGTTTAGGTACACATTTTTATACTGTAGTTAGCAGACAGCCCATCATGAAACCAGAGCAGAGCAGACTGTATTTACATGTATTACACAGGAACACAGTTAGTGCGTAATGACTAGTTAATATAGCATGTTTTGTTTTTCACCTGCACACTAGAACCGACAGCTAAACACACATTTGAACAGCTGTAACTAAACATTTTTATCCTTTTTGCAGTGTAAGTCTCTTAATTTACCAGCTGTTTCTCAGAATTCATGGCTCAAACAAAATCTTTGTTTGACAGCTTTATTATAGACCAGCACTGAATGATGACGCAGATTTGTCAAATGAAAAGGATGAAGAAGCACAAGTCGTTGACACTCAGTGACAATCGTGTCAGCTTGTGAATTAAAACTGCTCCATCTGATGGCTGTGAATGACTCAGAGGTTTTCAGGCAAAGAAGCTGGAGACCGACCTTCAACCTCATAACAGAGCAGACACACGTGTTCAGGTTTAAAATCAAACAATAAAGGACTATAACACGTCTCAAGGGATTTATCAACGAGACGTATTGGAAAGTCCCTTTAGAGAAAGTATTATGCTCTATAGAAGTCTTTCTTTAGCATTTCTCATGCTCCATGTATGATAGTGGGGAAAAGGGTTTTTGCTGAAGTAATATTGTGTTAAACTGAGTCAACACTGAATCATTAAATGCTAAAAAAAGAACAAGCAGCCGTTTCCATCACTCTGCATCAGACTCATCATGGCACCTGTGTAAACACTATTCAGACAAATCAAGTGGGACCACTCACTCACAAAAATCCAACCAGAAACTCAAACAGTTTCATGTAATCTCACTGTTTTGTCAAAAAATATATAAACCCATTTGTCTCTTTATTAGGTACACCTTGCTAGTATCCTTTAGCCTCCAGAACTGCCTCAAGTCTTCACGGCAAAGGTTCAACAAGGTGCTGGAAACAGTCCTCAGATTTGGTAAGTATCCACACGATAGCGTCACACAGTTGCTGCAGATAAAATCATAACTAGACAGATCAAACATCTTACTGTCTAGTGTTGATCCTGTGAAAACTGCAGTCTCAGTTTCCTGCTTTTAGCTGAAATGACAGACACCTGGTTTGGTCTTTTGCTACTGACCAGCCAGCATACCGTATGGGTTCCTACAGGGTTTGTCTGCGATGTCCACCTTAGTGGCCCCACAGGGGTTTGCTGAGCCCATGTAAGAGTCAAACCATCTGGGTCCCTCTGAAAACCCATCTAGGACCCGTTACAATCTATGTGGGAAAAAATCCATGTGGGCAAACCCCTGTGGGGCCACTATGAAAACCGTGGGCTAATCCAGTTGGCACCCATACGGATTGTCCATAAATACCCACATGGGGCCCACCTATGTATGCTGGCTGGGTGTAAGCCCATCTGCTTCACGGTTCAACATGTTGTGGTTCAGATATATTATCCTGCAGATCCTGTGGTGAGGTAAGTGGTAACTACTGTTGTTGTTCTAACATCTTTAATCAAGACCATTCTCATTTCACCTCTGACATCGACGAGGCCTTTTCATCCATTCATGATCATGCTCAATTGAAAATTCGGCAAGTCATCTTCACCATGTTTAGATTCCTAAATGCATTGAGCTTCTGCTATTTGACTAGTCACCTAATAAGTTGGGCTGAGTGCAATTTCTTTGCATACTGTTTTCATTTGCTTCTGTTGTATAGACATTGTTTTCAGATAAAAATGACTAAAAACACAACTGACAAGTTTAAAAAATCCACTTTTTTAGTGTCAGACCCGGTGTCTCTGTATGTGAGATCTTGTATCTACACACTGTGTCCTGAGCTATTCCAAGGCTTAAAACATCTGTGGTCCTACCAAGGGAACCACAGTGCTGATAAGCGCGTCTAAGTATAGCTCTAATGATAGGCCGCATGCAGAGACAGAGGAGGGTAAGAAGGATAAAAGCCAATTCAAAGTCAAGTCACTCCACCTGACAACATCCTGACACACGCAAAGGCAGAACTCTAAAAACAACTCTGCTGAAAGAGGCCTTGTTTGTGCATCTGATGAACATTCATTTAGAAAATGCTTAAATAACTTGTCAGAAAATCAGCTATGTGCATCGAGCAAGCCAAACACCTATTGGGAAAAGTATAATCACACGAAGCTATTTGTTCATGAGCTGGGGAGCTGTTTAACACTCACCTTGCTCTATGCTGGTGTCTCAGTCTGGGGTTTGTGCCACTGGTGCTGTAAATAGCTCTTTTAATGATGATGAAAGCACATTTAAACTCTTATCTGCCTCAAGGGAGCCCCTCACAGGCACCATGCTGTCTTGGAATGACCACAACGTGCACAGCAATCAGAATTCTGCTTTTCACAAATAGCTACACGGCACAGACATAAGAATCTCAAACCGGAAAGCCCCACACATTAAACACACTGGAGTTTGGGTGGTCTTTAACCATCACTTGCATGGTGTAGATGATCAGCTGTTGCTGCAGGGAATCAGACTGTAAATACACCCTCAGCCAAGGTGGCGCACTAAGATCTTTGCCAACAGGTGCCTGAGGAACACACAAACGCAGATCTGCATGTGTGTGAGCACGTGAGCATCCGCACCCTGACTCTGGTGAAACCACAGGTGTCCATCTCACTTACACTACAAGGAAATCAGACACGCCTTAGCCTAATGAGAAGCCACAGTGATTTACACCGTCTGGGCTGTGAGAGATCACAGCTTAAAATGGAACGCACATGCATACTCAGACACCATGGCAAAAGCTTGACTGACAGCAACTTCAGCTGTGGTAGAAAATGATGTGCAGCTGTATAAAATCCCTGGTTAAGTTTTAACTCCTGTCCTGTCTGCAGAAACTTTATGACAGCATGAGTCATCCTCAGTCGTCCTTGAATCCGGCAACGTGTGCAACACATTATCTAGAAGGATGAGTTCCCTTCAGATAATTTGATCTATGTTAAGCCTTGATACACCCAGAATTTTGTTATGTAATTAGCATCTTCTTATGTGCTTATTACATAAAGGATGTCAACCTCATCCAGTGGATGTTTCAGAGCATGTTTTGACTTTAGGGGGGGGGATGATGCTAGAAAACATGGCTTCTTCTGACTCACTGTTATTTATGGTAAATGCACATTACTGTACTTCAAATATGCATAGCCACAAATAAACATATTACTGCAAATACACTTCTTAAAGTCTCTGCAGTTTAGTTGCACTTACCTGAATTAGGCTGCTGTCAGTGCATCCATTGCCTCAACGCTGCTGATACCCAAAAAGGTCCACTTTACAAAAGCTGTATTCTTTCGCTTTCCGTTTAAAACACACAGAGATGCTTTGATGAAAGGAGTTGAGTCATCTCAAAAACACTTGGTACCATCAAGGGTTTAGGCAAAACCAAACAAATTAGTTCAACCAGCGCGCGACACAATGAAATAAACTAAAAAAACACGAAAATGCTGCTGGTAATTCACTTTTTGATTAAATATTTCCCACTAAAAGTTTTTTTGAGCCTCTGAACCGTAAAAGCAGTCAGTCCCGACCGAGTCGTAACGCGACACACCTTCTAACAACAGCGACAGCAGAACATAAGTAAACTCAAAACCTGACTTATAAAATGTTAAATCCTCGCTTGAAACCCTCAGAGGGTTGATAATAAACTACACACCGCAGGAAACCAAACGATACAAAGTAAAGACATTCCGACATCCTCCTTCCTCTCGCCTCCATCAGCTGGGCGGAGCTTGTAGCTGTCAGCCTGCTCCATTCACTCCGCACGCTAATCTAGCGCGTGCGCGTGTGCGTGCCCACAAACGGGAGTTATTTGTGTGGGTATGTTTTTCCCTTTAGCTTTCTATTGTTCAGTTTACAGTTTAAGTTGATTTTTTTTGTTTTGAGTAGTGTTTGACTCATAGCCGAAAAGCTCGTGGACATTTTCAAAGTAACAAAGTAACAGCTGATGTGACGTAAGCTGATGCGCGTGCACATTTGGGTTGAATCTGTGCGCGTGCAGCAGCTCGTAAACGCGCACTGATTTTTGGTTATGAGAAGTAGTGCTGATAAACCAGACTTTTATTTATGTTTCATGTAGAATCACATATAAATTTATATGATTTAGGGCTTCAAAAATTATTATTATTATTATTATTATTATTATTATTATTATTATTATTATTATTATTATTATTGTTGTTGTTGTTGTTGTTGTTGTGTCAGAAGAAGCAAGGTCTCGAGAGATTAAGCAATTTGTCCATGAATAATGCTATTTTATTGGGCTTTATTTTTATAATAGATCCATGAGTATTATTACACAATTTAAACAATGAATTAGCAAGTTAAAAATCCAATCAATTTGGTGTCAAAGTACACTTTATGTCTTTCAAAATGTATTATAAATTACAAGCAGAGGGAGTATACGTGATGAATAGAAAACTTTGCATTAAACGTCTGTCATTCATTCAGTAAAAAATAAAAAAATAAAACAAGAGTATTTGCTAAGTTGGCACATGTGCATTTTTAAGCTTAAACAAATCCATTAGTTGTTATGAGGCTATAGTGAAAAGTAATAAAGAATACATTTTAAAATGCAAGGAAAAAAACAGTAACTGCTGGTCAATGGCACAGTAATAAAAAGCTAAAGTTTGATATTTGCAAGCAAAATATAAATAAATGAAAGGCGGTTAAAGATTTACTCTATAAACTGTGGATTTTTCTTTCTTATATGTTAATAATTCATGTTTTTTGTTGTTTTCAGTCTCAAGGCTTCCCGTGCACAAGAAGACGATTCTGCTGAGTGAGAAAGTTTCAAACAATTCACTGAATGCTTTAAGAAAAATCTGAAAAAGGAAAACAACTTTAAAAGATAAAATTAACGCAGCTATTAGATTTTCTCCACATTTGTTATTTTTTGTTTAACGTGTTTTAGATCATTATGACCAGCAGAGAGCAGCCTCACCACTTTTATTGCCTGAAATATAAAACTAATTTTGCTTTAATCCAGTGACACGCTTAACGTTCCTGTCTCGAATAAAATGGAAGTTTAGACTTACAAAGAAAAGAAATTAAGACCACAATTTTCTTTATCAGCTATGTTTGGATCATTGTATTCATCGATGAGTAAAGGGAGTAAAGGGAGGAACTGGGAGGATGGGGTTGGATCAGGTGGAGAGATGGATCAAATGGAGAGGGAGGAAAAGAAGATTATTAGAGCCTGACAGGAGGGGGTGAGAGATGTTGGGAAGAGAACAAAGTGAAGATCAGAAACTTTAAAAAGGAGCTAACGGCTGAATAAACAAGAAACAAAGTCTCCAGGTAAGTGATTTTCTGATTTAGGTCAAATGTGAAAAAGCATTGGATGACACTGCTGGAGGTTTATAGTAACTTAAATGTTTCTAATAAGGATTGGATGCATGTTTGGCATCAGAACTGAGTCTAAAATTTGCCTCAAACAAAGTTTTCTCTCATTTTTAACACCAGCGGATGTTTCAGCCATGAACCTGAGCTTGATGCTCGCCTTGGTCCTCCATGTTTCCGCTCATGCAGCCATGGTAAGTGTTCTTAAACACGAAGGCTCACCAAAATAACTATTTTCTTTTTCAGTTTTGACGTGTGTTCCAACAAGTCGAAAATATAAAAGAAAAACACTTACCCGTCTTTTATTGTTTTCTCCTCCATCCTTCCAGTCGTTCCCTTTATTAGGAGTGTTTTGTCAGATCTTATAACCCTCCCGCTGTTCTATTGGGTGACCCCACCAGGAAAGGTAACGTTTGAGCAGGGTTGATGGTTAATACCTTGGGGTCCACGTGGCAGAGGTGAGGACTGAGCACCACCTCACCCCTGCCACGTGGACCCCAAGGGATAAACCATCAACCCTGCTCAAACGTCACCTTTCCTGGTGGGGTCACCCAATAGGACAGCGGGAGGGTTAAAATAAAAATTCCTGAGGTATAAAAATGAGGCTCCAGGATTTTTGGTCACCTGTTTCACATTTGATCTGGCAAAAACTTTTGGGGGCAGATGTGGACCTGGCATCTACTACAAAGAGTCTGGAAATGTAAGTGTAGGAATGGAGCAGATGTGGAGGAATGGCTGAGGGACAGCGTGCAGTTTTAGTATTATTCTTTATGATATCATTTAGAATAAGATCAGATCTTTTTACTGTTATTTATGAAAGTAGCTCACAGTCAAACTCAGTACAGTGTGTGAGTGTGTGTGTGTGTGTGTGTGTGTGTGTGTGTGTGTGTGTGTGTGTGTGTGTGTGTGTGTGTGTGTGTGTGTGTGTGTGTGTTTAGGGAGGCAGAGCTCAGCGGAAACAGAGACAAGCTGAGGAGACTCTGAGACCGTACATTGGGAGAGTGGAGCCAGGTAAAACCACAGAAAGTCATTTTAACTTTGTTGCAGACATAAACGTCCCACAAATTCAAAATGTGAAAGTGACAAGAAAAATAAGAACAACAAATGCATTTTTAGGAAAGTTTTGGTAATGTTTTAAACTTCTTCAAAGTTAAAAAAAAATCACTGATTAGTGATTAGTTTCATGCCCAAATTTTTAAAAAAGTTGAAAAAAAAACACCCACTAAATATATAAAGTGGAAAAATACTCTTCTAATATTATAACTGTCATTTTCAATGCATGTAACAAGTTAAATGCAATGAAAAAATGTTTTACCTTGATAAGTTCTCATCATATTGAATGTGTGACAGTGGCAGAGGAGTCAAGCGTCCACCCCGTAATCGGAAGGTTGCAGGTTTGAGCCCTGATCAGTCTGTTACTGTCGTGTCTTTGAGCAAGACACTTCAACCTCCTTGCGTGGTGGTCGGAGGGACCGGTAGCACCTGTGTGCGTCAGCCTTGCTTCTGTCAGTGAGCCTTAGGGCAGCTGTAGCTAGGGGTGGGCGATATGGAAAAAAAATAATATCACGATTTATTTTTTGCAAAATCACAATCTCGATTTTATCACGATTTTTTCCATTTCGACAATTCATACATTTTGGAAGTTATTTACCAATAAAATAGATACATTTAAAAGCATACCCCTTCACAGAAAATATGATAGAATATTTCAGACAGGGTACTGTTTGAACACTTGTTTTAATTTAGGTAAGAAAAATAGCTAATTTGTTCTATTACAATAAACATGATCAAACAAAAAATACCTTCCATTTAAAAATCCATAATGGGTTCATATATTAGCTTTTAATGTCTTTGGAGTAGCTTTAGAGTTAAATATTTATGCCACAGTTCCAGGGCTTAGTTTATTTATTTGTTTGAACAAATAAGTTCAGAAATGTTGGAGAATGGACCAAGTTCTGTTTAATGGCATGTCTCAAATGTCCCACAGGCACTTTTATTTATTATATTTTTATAATTAATGAAAAATAATTTATCTATTTAGAGGTGGCTCATAGCCTATCATCCAAAATATATTAGTAATAATTCTTGTCCAGAGAAAAAAAATCTATCTAAATTCATGATGTGTTTGCGTTTGCATCCACTACCAGCGGATTACGCTCATTGCCTTTTTGGACTTGCTGCTCTCCGTAGATGTTTCCTACGAGGGAGGGGTTTGGCCCGTCTCTTCACAGGATAAACAAACTCCGGTGGCAGCCACGGTGAAAAGGCTCGCTAAAATACGAACGAACGTCCCCAAATAATAAAAGACACGAAGCCAAATGCAAAGTTTAGAGCAGAACGTTGACCCAGAGGTTTCCTGATTGAGCAGACGCGTGAGAATGTAATTAGCGCTTAGAGACGGAGCAAGCTAGCGGCTAGTGCTAGTGGCTAGCGCTACAATCGATTATGGTGTGCTTCTTCAACTATTCATAATTGTGTATCATCATCTTAATGCATCGATTAGATTATTCTCCTCATCTCTACCGAGCACCCAGCTAAACAAACCAACACGCTGCCTAAAGTTATGATTGGTTTATCGGTGTGTCTGTCGTGCCGACAGAAGCAGACTAGCAAATGGCGTGACTCGTCTGAGAAAAAAAACAAAACAAATGTGTGCCGCCTTCAGAAATAATGGCATAAACGGGTGATAGAATGCAAATACACGGTTCTACGATCTCCGAGCTTTGGTAGATCGTCATTACATTAAAATTCTTAACGATCTTATATCGTGAAATCGCACGGCCCTAGCTGTAGCTACCATGTAGCTCACTACCACCAGTGTGTGTGTGTGTGTGTGTGTGTGTGTGTGTGGGTGGCTGAATATGGAGCTATGATTGGGACTTTATTACATGTAACTTGTAACAAGTTTTGTAACTTGTAACATGTTTCATGACACGTAACTCTGGATTTGTAACTTGTAACTTTAGTTTTGTAATGTGTAATTCTCAATTTGCACATGTATTTCTCGTTTTGTAACATCAAACGTTCGTGTTGTACATGAAACTTTTGTTTTGTAACTTAAATCTAACTTTAGTTTCCTAACATGTAATTCTCAATTTGTACATGTATTTCTCGTTTTGTAACACCAAACTTTCATTTTGTACTTGAAACTTTTGTTTTGTAACTTACATCTAACTTTAGTTTTGTAACATGTAATTCTCTCAATTTGTACATGTATTTCTCGTTTTGCAACATCAAACTTTCATTCTGAACCATTAAACTCTCGTTTTGTAACTTGCAGACTTCAAAAATAAAAAATCATTGTACATGTTTGAAATCAAAACTCTCAAAACACACATCTCATTCTACAGTTACAAACCTCAAGTCTACAGTGTTACAAATCATTTTGTCCCAATTCTAGCTTGGGTGGGAGGAACTTGGGAGGAACCAATGAGAGCACGAGTCTTAGCTACCAATCATGTTTCTCGAATTCCTGTCCAATCATTGGGAGAGGAGGGCAGGGATCTGTAAACCTCACAACCAAACTTGCTTACGTTCGCACTTCGCACTATTTGCCTGTAGGTGGCGATAAAGCACATTGATAGACCCCCTATTGGCCTCGGGTGAGGGAAATGCGGCCGCCATCTTAGATCGCGTGGGCTTCCGGCAGACACAAACTATAACAGCAGCAGTGAGCAGGATGCCTGAGCTCTGTGTGGTTTATTCTTGCGCTAATCAGCGGACTATTGAGACCATGGCTCGGGGGATAACTTTTCACAAGTAAGTTTGAGTATTTTTGTTGTTTGTATTTTGTAAATATAACTTTGCTATAGTGCATTTGTCCACCAGCAGCACCTCCTAGTCAGCTAACATTAGTTACATGTTTACTGCTGGTGCTCCCCTGAAAATGACAGCTAAATGAGACTATTAATCATTGATTCCAAAACACTGACTTAGGTTACAGCTGAAACAAGAATGCTGCTGTAGAAATCAAACAAATCATCCTGCTCATAGCTAATGTCTCAGACTGGAAAATAGTTAGCTAACAAGCTAACATGATGATGAGGACTGCAATGCAGAACTCTTTCTTTGATGAGCTTTAGTTCATTATCAATAGAAATGTGATTTTTAGGTTAAAGAAAGGTTCTAAGAAATCTTAAGGAAGAAGTAAACAGAAGAGTAGGAATAACACAAGAGGAATTAAGAAATTAGCATTGGCCTCCTTTGTACAATGTTGTGTAGACTCTAATCTGCAAATCTCATGTTTTTGTTTAGAAGGTTTCCCACAAAAAAGGGAGGAAGAAGTGTGTTTAAGAAGAGAATCTTACTGCAGCTGATTTATTATGATTGGAACTGGGCTGTGTCAGACTGAGACTCAGAGATGGAGTTTATTCCATCTTCAGCTTCCTGGTTCTCCTTCAAAGGGTAAGTGTATCATAAGGCCATCAGCATTCATAAATGTACATATCCTTTTATCAATCACAAGGCAGAGTGTAATACTTATCCCCACACATACCTTGGCTTGATGTTATTTCTCACAAAAAAATGATTTTAATAAACAGTAATAATCATATCTAGGTGCCCCAGAGTTTTCACAGCACTAAGGGGCCTTGATTCCAGGTGAGAACCACAGGTATGTACTATAAACAGTATATTAGTTTCTAATATTATGCTTGTTTGTTTTAACCAGACAAGTGCAGAACTACATCCAGAAGAGCTGAAGAGAGCCTGTCTGTGACCTCCCAATATTCCCCAGAGACTCTAACCTCAGCCTGATGATGTGAGGATCATATCATAATGGGCACACACACACACACACACACAGCTGCTACTATAAGAAAGTGAGCCATACTCTACTGGTGTCAAAAGGATGTGTGTGAATAGCCTGCCCTGCCAGACTCTCCCTCTGTCTATTCTACACAGCAGAAGAGTCTGGAATCTCAGAGGCATCGAGCACCATGAGGGGCGGGACGAGCCAGCTCAAAAATAACCAACCCGAAAAAAGGCGGAAATGACGACGTACCGCGCAATGCTGTAGTTTTCTAGTTGTAGTCAAAGATGGCGTCAAGGGAGCGCTGCTAACAATCTCCCTCTCACTGTTCACGCCGAGCTGCACTGCAGTTAACCCCAGCTTTTTTTACTTGTTGCTCCATTAGCGCAAGTAAAGGTGACACCACGATAAAATGTGTCTTAGCTGGGTAAGCACCTTCCTCAGTAGAAATTAATGCACTGGGGGCGAATGGAGACCCATCTAAAATGGTGGCCGGCCACTACGGTAGCTCCAATCCATGAGGCGTCTACGTATATATGTCTGTGGGTAGCACAGCACAAACATCTTTCTTTAGAAGAAAGGCTTTTAGCGCTGATTCTTGTTGTGGTTTTAAAGACATGTCCAAGTCATTTAGAACAGAGGAAAGAGCCGCAGCGAGCTCCGCTTCAGACGCCATCTTCGTTGTTTATGAGAAACTGAGTCGTGGTGTGTGACGTACGCTGCTCAGCGCTGATTGGCTCGGTGAGAACTCTCAGGGGGTGGGGTTATATGAATAGAGCGTTACCAGACCCATTGCTTCCCATAAGGAAGCATTGGTATGGCTGGCCAGGCTAGTGTGTGAAGTGAAACACCACAAGAACAATTTTTTCAGAGTTCTTTGTTTGACATGAAGAGGAATTATTAACTTTTGCTCTAAAAACTTCAGATCTTCAGATAGACATTTTGGCAAAGCAAGACCATAAATACACAAAGAACTACAGGAAGTTCTCCTCACCCATCATTGTCATGGTCCTAAAACACACAGATACCTCAGAGAGACTCTATATGTGCCCCTCCCACATCCACACAAAACAAAAAGCAAGTCTTAAAGAGCAAATTGCTGGTTAATTTTTTTCTAATTCATATAAAATGCTGTCCAAAAAATACTATTTTAAACGTTTATTGTAGGTATTTCATTTAAAGTTAAAGTTAAATTCCCACTAGTTGTCACACACACTGGTGTGTGTGAAATTTGTTCTCCGCATTTGACCCATCCCCATGGTGGGGAGCGGTGAGCTGCAGCTGTGGCTGTGCTCGGGAACCATTTAGTGGTTTAACCCCCCAATCCAACCCCTTAGTGCTGAGTGTCAAGCGAGGAGGCATTGGGTCCCATTTTTTCAAAGTCTTTGGTATGACCCGACCGGGATTTGAACCCCGATCTCCCAGTCTCAGGGCGGACACTGAAACCACTAGGCCACTGAGCTGGTTTTTAAAAAAATACATAACAGCACAGTTTTTCAAGTAAAAAGTGTCCTTTTTCAGCAAAGCTTCTAAAAATGCTCTTTTTTCTAAATCTTAGCCTCTGACGTAACCAAAGGGAGTTCTAAGCTTGGTTCTGTCTGCAGCTTGGTGTGGAGAGTGCAGTTTTAGGGTAGAGAGGTCGTGTTATTGAGTCAGTGTGTGTGTTCACTAGTTTAGAATTGTGTTCATTTTGATACAATATTATTTATGGAGGCTGTAGAAACTCCAACCTGTCCAGACAGCGAGTCCACGGGTTTCCTAATAAGTAAATAACGCCTCTGT